>ML660816.1:2173819-2258877 GCA_007570785.1 Antilocapra americana | reverse complement strand
GAGATTTCCCGGGGGGGAGGGAGGAGGGAGGGGGGACCCGGAGGGGAAGCATATGTAAACCCATGGTGATATCATGACAATGTGTGGCAAAAACAATAATAAAAAAAATAAATAAATAAAAAAAAAAAAAGAATCCACCTACAAAAAAAAAAAAATATCTAACAGAAAGTTTTATTTTGTCTAAATTGGTGAGGACAGAATAAAACCAGTCTTTATCAATCATAAGGTATTGACAACACCCAGTACTTATGATAAAATAATAACACCTTTAACATTTAACATTCGTTTAATGCCTCTGGCACTATAGGACTCTGAATTTTCTCTGTTTGAAAATTGATTGAACTACAATCAGAATAATTTTATGTATATTTTATTACACTATAATTTAAAATTGTTATTTAATATATACTTTTTAACTTTTAATTTTATATTGGAGTATAGTTGATTATGGAGTAAGAAATGGCAACTCACTCCAATATTCTTGCCTGGAAAATTCCATGGACAGAGGAGCCTAGTGGACTACTGTCCATGGAGTCACAAAGAGTTGAACATGACTGGAAAACTGAGCATACATGCGCGCATAGTTGATTAACAATATTTTGATAGTTTCAGGTGTACTGCAAAGTGATTCAATTATACACATATCTATTCTTTTTCAAATTCTTTCCCCATAAGTTATACATGTATCTATTCTTTTTCAAATTATTTTCCCATTTAGATTGTTATATAATGCTGATCAGAGTTCCCTGTACTATACAGTAGGTCCTTGTTGGTTATCCAGTTTAAATACAGCAGTGTTACATGTTGATCCCAAACTCCCTAATTATCCTTTTTCCCCACCCTTCCCCTCTGATAACCATGAGCTCATTCTCTAAGTCTCTGTATCTGTTTATGTTTTGTAAATACACTCATTTGTAGCATTTCTTTTTATTTTTTTTTAGCCTGCAAAAGTGAATGAGCTTTATTTAAGTTCAATTGTGATTACACTGCCAACTCTACTTTCTTTTTTTCTTTCTACTTACTTTATTTTTTTAATTTAATTTTTTTTAAATTTTGTTTACATTATTGTGTTGGTTTTTCCATACATTGACATGAATCTGCCATGGGTATACATGTGTTCCCCTTCCAGAACCCCCCTCCCATCTCCCTCCCGATTCCCTCTCTCTGGGTTATCCCGGTGCACCAGCCCTGAGCACCCTGTATCAAGCATCAAACCTGGGCTGGCGACTGATTTCACATATGATAATTTACATGTTTCAATGCCGTTTTCCCATATCATCCCACCCTTGCCCTCTCCTATAGAGTCCAAAAGACTGTGCTATACATCTGCGTTTCTTTTGCTGTCTCACATACAGGGTTGTTATTACCATCTTTCTAAATTCCATATATATGCATTAGTATACTGTATTGTTGTTTTTCCTTCTGGCTTACTTCACTCTGTGTAATAGGCTCCAGTTTCATCCACCTGAGTAGAATTGATTCAAATGTATTCTTTTTATGGCTGAGTAATATTTCATTGTGTATATGTACCACAGCTTTCTTATCCACTCGTCTGTTGATGGATTCTGCATGTAAGTGCTGTCATACAACATCTCTCTTTTTCTCTGACTTACTTCACTCAGCATGACAATATCTAGGTCTATTCATGTTGCTGCAAATGGCATTGTTACATTCTCTTTAATGGCTAATAGTCCATTGTGTATATCTTGTATATATCATTGTATATATACATCTCCTTTATCCATTCCTCTGTTGATGAACATTTAGGTTGCTTCCATGTCTTGGCTATTATAAACAACACTGCAATGAACATCATGATGCATATATGCTTTAGAATCATGTTTTTCTCTGGATATATTCCCAAGAGTGAGGTTTTAGGATCATATGGTAGCTTCATTTTTGTCATAAAAGGAACCTCCATACTGTTCTCCATGGTGGCTGTACCAATTTTCATTCCCACCAGCAGTGTAGGAGAGTTTCTTATATATTTTATGTGGGTGTGGTAGGCAGAATAATGGCTCTGAAGCCCCAAATCTCCATTTCCTAGTACCCAGAACTGGTGAAGGTTATTTTGTATCACAAAGAAAAGTTTGTAGATGTGATTAATAAAAGTATCTTGAGAAGGGGATGCTATCGTGGTTTATAAGGGTTGGCCATAGTCCTTATGAGAGGGAGGTAGAAAGAATCTAAGACAGAGAAGGAGGTATGATGACAGAAGCAGGGAATTAAGTGATATGCTTTGAAGATGGAAGAAGAGGCTGCAAGCCAAGGACTATAGGCAGCCACCAGAAGCTGAGAAGACAAGGAAATGAAATATGTCTTCAGAGCCTCCAGAATGAGGCAGCCCTACCAACACCTCAACTACAATCCAGGGAAGCTGATTTTGGATTTCTGACCTCTACAATTATAAGATGATAAATTTGTGTTGTTTTAAGATGTGAAATCTATAATAAGTAGTAGCAACATTAGGAGTCTAATGCAGTCAGTCTAAGTATTAGACTTGCCTCTCCCTGAAGATGACAGACAGTATTTCACTCTACATTGGTGTGATGTGAAACTGGATCAACACACGTGATTTTTTAAATACAACCTCCGTGCACAGGCAGTTTGGATATGTGCAGTTTTAGGATATTACAAGTGATAGTAGCTTTTTCTTTTCTAGGATTATTGAAAATATGTGTATATGTGTTTGCTTAAATATTTACTTTCTTATTATGAAGCATTAATAGGTTTTAAATGCATTAAAAGATTACAAATTAATCCTCACAGTTCTGTGAAATAAATACTACCATCCCAATTTTATGAATAAATTGAAGTTTAGTTAATCAAAGTCATTTAATCACTAAGTGACAGAGTCGAAATTCCAGCTTTGATATTTCTGATATCAAAGCCAGATGTTTACTTAGCAACCATGTTACATTGTCTTCAGTATGTTTGAAATTTCTTGAAACCTTTGAAAAATATAAAGTGATAAATTGGAATACATGTGACTTTACAGTTTTACTTCAAATGCTAAAGAAATATTTTTCTGCCTTAAATTTCCATTAATTTTTCCTTAATGTTATATTCGTTTACAAGTAACTGCTGTGATTGATAAAACATGTCTATAAGTATAGTGATTCTGATTATGATATTTAAGTTCTATAAATTATAGAGTATTTAAAGGCTTGTGAAAACCCTTACTCTCTAGAATTGCATTAATTACAGAAGCATTCCTATAAAAGGGTATAAAATCTATAATATTGGACAAACACTGAAAAATAAGTACTCTGCTCTAAAAAGGATATACAAGGAAAAAAATACCACCAGCATTTCTTATGCCTAGATTGGTTGTTCTGAGTAAGTTTGTTAGTGGAAAAAGGGTACTTCAAAACTGGGAGCTGTTGAGTGGCTAATGGTTTGATATTTGTGCTTTATTTTAATATTACTATCAGAGATGAGAAGAATGAAAATGCAGAGGCCTTGTAATGTTCTTAAACTTCTACTTAGAAGTTGAACCAGAAAACATTCCTGTAGTTCATAGTTGATTGCATTTTGAAAAGTGTGAATAAATCTTAAGTCACTGATATTGTTTTTAGAAGACATACATAAGATACTATTAAGTTAACATGAACTTCTGAGTGGGGGTGCAGATAACTTTTGGTAACTAGCAGTAGATTGCTTGCCAGAATTGATTCAAGAGCTCTGGCTAGAAGAGGCTCTTATCTTCACACCATTATTCCACTCTGTTCTGTGTGCATCAGTACTATTCTTGGGTATCAGAAAGAGTAAAATCCTCAGTCAAAGATCTTTTGGGGTACAAAAGCTTTACTTACCTTTAAGACCTCAAAGCAGGTTTTGTTGATCATAGACTGTCCTCACTAGAGTTTAAGATGCCCTAAAACAGGGAGCTTATCTGACTTGTTACTTGAGATGGTATCTGCAGTATCAGGGAAGGTAAATGAAATATAGTAGTATCTGAATAAGTAATATTTGAATGTATGAATGAATTGGCCAAACAATTCATGGTCACATACAACTAAGGTCAGGAAATCATATATTTGTCAAGGTAGGAATCACTTCTCATCATTTCTTTTTTGCTTTATTTTATAATGCTTACTTTATTATTATTAATCCATTCTCTGATCCTAGTATCATTTCTGTGTAACAAGGATATTGTTATTATCTCCCATGTCATTTAGAGCTTCATGGCTCTCAAATCATGTTCTACACTTTCTCTTCTATTTGGGTCATCTGTGAAGATCATAGCACAGCAATTTCCATTTATAAACAAACTATCTTGTAACTATGTTTCTTGCTCCTCCAGGTCATGGGAACATCATGAATCACAGAAGTTGGTATGAGACAAATCCCAACTTTATTGTAGGAGGTAGAAGAGCCTTATTCTCATAAGTATTTTAATTAAATGAAGATTTAATTTTCTTATTGTAGTTAGTCACATTTCTCATTGTAGTTACTCAGCATGAACTCCTCCAGTTTCTCCCAAATAAAAATAATTTATAATTCAACACTGGTTGAAGTGGAGTCTAGGTTGCTGAGAAGCTTTATCCTTGTAAATAAGCTATATATAGCTTATTCTATAAAAAAAAAAGACAACTTTACTTGATGCCAATTATTAAGAGTCCACCTAAACCCATGTCCATTGAATCGGTGATGCCGTCCAGTCATCTCATCATCTGTTGTCCCCTTCTCTTCCTGCCCTCAATCTTTCCCAGCATCAGGGTCTTTTCAAATGAGCCAGCTCTTCACATCAGGTGGCCAAAGTATTGGAGTTTCAGCTTCAACATCAGTCCTTCCAATGAATACCCAGGACTGATCTCCTTTAGGATGGACTGGTTGAATCTCCTTGCAGGCCAAGGGACTATCAAGAGTCTTCTCCAACTCTATGGTTCAAAAGCATCAATTCTTTGGCACTCAGCCTTCTTTATGGTCCAACTCTCACATCCATACATGACTACTAGAGAAACCATAGCCTTGACTAGACAGACCTTTGTTGGCAAAGTAATGTTTCTGCTTTTTAATATGCTGTCTAGGGTGGTCATAACTTTCTTTCCAAGGAATAAGTGTCTTCTAATTTCATGGCTACAGTCACCATCTGCAGTAATTTTGGAGGCCAAGAAAATAAAGTCTATCACTGTTTCCATTGTTTTCCCATGTACTTTCCATGAAGTGATGGGACCAGATATCATGATTTCATTTTGTGAATGCTGAGTTTTAAGCCAGCTTTTTCACTCTCCTCTCTCACCTTTGATCAGTATGTTAAATGAAAATAAAATAAAAATAGCTAAGAATGAGCAAAGGAGATAAATTCAACATCATTCATTAACCTGACACAAGAGGGACAGTGGCCCCTTTGAAGACAGGAGTGATTGAGAATAACATCTGTCTCTGTTGCTAAAAGAGAAATTTGCTTCTGACAATGAAAAGAACTCACCCATTTTTCCAGTGGTCTGTCTCTGAAGTCCGTTCCTCAGCTGATAAGTCACCAGAGGCAGCTCTTGCTTAGCTGCTTATGGAAGGACACATAGCCTGGAGAGGGAAATGGCAACCCACTCCAGTATTCTTGCCTGGAAAATCCCATGGACAGAGGAGCCTGGTGGGCTACTACAGTCCATGGGGTCACAAAAGAATTGAACATGATTTAACAACTAAACAACAATAACAAGTGCAATAAATGACCCTCAACCCTTACTTTACATTTTATACAAAAACCAACCTGAAATGGATCATAGACTTGAATACAAGGCTAAAACTATAAAAATCTGTGGGAGAAAACATGGAGGAAAGTCTTGGTGGCCTCGGACTTGGCAAAGATTTCTTAAATATGATGCAAAAAGCACAAAAGACGCAACCAAAAATAAGGAAACTGGGTATAAAAGTAAATAATCAAAATTAAATCTTTTGTTCTTCCAAAGGGATTCTTTTTTTTTTTTTTAAGTAGAAAGGTTAGCTAAAGACTGGAGAAAATATATACAGAATATATATCTGACAAAGGATTTGTAATTAAAATAAAGAACTCTAACAACTCCATAAGAAGATTAGAAATCTAATTAAAATAGGCAAAAGATTTAACAGTCACTTCACTGGAAAAAAAAATAGACAAATGTCAAATAAGTATATGAAAAGATGCTCAATCTCATTGGTCATTGTGAGCTTAGTTGCTCAGTTGTGTCTGACTCTTTGCAACCCCATGTAACCTGCCAGGCTCCTGGTGGGGATTCTCCAGGCAAGAATACCAGTGGGTTGCCATGACCTTAGTTTGACTTATATGAGAGGTGAGGTGAAGTGAAGTCTCCCAGTCATGTCCGACTCTTGGTGACCCCACAGACTGTAAACTACCAGGCTCCTTCGTCCATGGGATTTTCCAGGCAAGAGTACTGGAGTGGGCTGCCGTTTCTTTCTCCAGGGGATCTTCCTGACTCAGGGATCGAACCCAGGTCTTTGCAGACAAACTCTTTATCAGCTGAGCCACCAGGGAAGTCCTCATTTTTCATTTGGGATAGACAAATTAAAACAATGATATATTACTGTGTAACCACTAGAATGGCCAAATTAAATCAACTGGCCGTTCCAAGCCCTGGCAAAAATTACTGGCATTCATTATTGATGGGAGTGTAAAATGGTAAAAAATAAAATAAAATGCTTTGGAAGTTTCTAAGGAAGCTACATACACATACTGTATGATTCATTTATTCCATATTCATATTTTTATCCAAGAAGATATGTGTCCACATAAAAACTTGTGTGTGAATGTTCATGGCACTTTTATCTGTGAGAGTCCCAAACTGGGAACAATCCAGATGTCCATCAACAGGTGATGCATAAGCAAATTGTGATAGATCTATACAGCAGCATCCTACACAGCAATGACAATGAATGAACCATTGATTCTCATAAGAACATTGATAAATCTCAAAGTAATTATGTGAAAAAGTCATTGAAAAGTAGTGCATACTTACTGTAAGACCCCATTTTTGTAATTTTCTACAAAGTACAAACTATAGTAACAAAGCAGGTCAGTAGTTAATGAATGAAGGAGGGATTATCAAGGGGCATGAGAAAACTTTGGGGAGCAATGGATATGCTATCTTGATTATGGTGATGGTTTCACATATGTAAAAATTTATCAAATTTTGTACATTACGTATGTAAAACTTTTAGCATGTTAATTCTCTTTCAGTAAGGGTGTAAAACCAAAGGAATTCATTTTTGATTGCTATCCACTGCACAGTTGAAACAAAATTACCCTTGCTATGTGCAGTGTAATCTGATACACACATTTCATTCCATTCCATGTAATCAAAAATATACTCTGATCAGGTCAACTATAAGTTGATTTTGTACTTCTACAGGGGATTGGGATCTGCAGTTTGAAAAACACCACTTTAAAACATGTTTGAAAAATAAAAAAAAAAAAGAGGAAGGACACATAGAAGTAATGTGTAGAGTTTCTGTAATGCAGAGTGAAACATTAAATAAAAATAAAGATATTTGAAAGAGGTTTTCTAGAGAAATCATTTAAAAAGTCACTGAAAGTCTTTAAAAATGTCACTTCTTCATTTAGCTTAGTCCAAAATTGAGCTGCTGCTGCTGCTAAGTCGCTTCAGTCATGTCCGACTCTGTGCAACCACATAGACAGCAGCCCACCAGGCTCCCCCATCCCTGGGATTCTCCAGGCAAGAGCACTGTAGTGGGTCTCCATTTCCTTCTCCAACGCATGAAAGTGAAAAGTGAAAGTGAAGTCGCTCAGTCGTGTCCAACTCTTGGCCACCCCATGGACTGTAGCCTACCAGGCTCCTCTGTCCGTGGGATTTTCCAGGCAAGAGTACTAGAGTGGGTTGCCATTTCCTTCTCCAAAATCAAGCTACTTCCCACTATTTATGTGTTCTTCATTTATTCATTCAGCAGATGTGAAACACTCAGGATTGGCCAGGCCCAGTTCAAGGAACATGGGGAACATCAGTAAATGAATACAGTTCCACTTTTTTCCCAAAGCACATTCACTTGGAAGGTAATCCCAGTTGTGACTGCCAAGACAGAATGAGCTTAAAACAATCTAGAAATGTGAATCCTGGCTTTAAAATAAAAGTGGAAAAATTTTAAATTTAGGACTAAATTAGTTTTTACTTACATCTTACAGATATGTAAGAGTAGTCCAGAGTCACTTAGGCATTATGGAAGTTACTGTAATGTTTACATGCTAAGTCACTTCAGTCAGGTTCCAACTTTTTGCAACCTGATCTACTGTAGCTCACCAGGCTCCTCTGTCCATGGGAGTCTCCTGGCAAGAATACTGTAGAGGGTTACCATGCCCTGCTCCAGGGGATCTTCCTGACCCAGTTATTGAGCCTGTGTCTCTTATGTCTCCTGCATTGGCAGGTGGGTTCTTAGTGTTGGTGAAAATGAAGAAATAAAGAACTTGGAAATAAATGGCAACAGATGATAAAATAAAATTTCATTTAATAAGGAAGTGGAGTCCTAACATTAATATTTGCAATTGACCACAGTGAACAGTACAGTATAAGCAGAATGATATCTGCCTGATGATGTTGCAGAAATGATTTCAAGTTGTGACTTTTTAATCATAGATTTAATACCTAGCAGGGTGCTTGGCAAATTAAAACTATTTAATTACTGATTGCCAAAGGGATAAGTTAACTAATAAGTCCATGAATTGCCTTGATTATGAAGAACCAAACTTTTTAAACTCAGAGAACAAAAGACTTCTTTAGTTTAATAATTTCCTTAATTTGTAGGCCTAGGTGGTAGGTTCAGGATGGATGTGTTTCTTTGTTGGAGGAGGTCAGTAAGAGGACATAAGCTCAGGTTGACCTGTGAGCAGACCCCAGGGATCCAGAGACCCCCCCACTCCCACCCCTGTCCCCTGCTTTTGGAGTGTGTGCTCCACACACAGTCCCCACAGTGGGAGGCTTTTTGAGGGCACAACCTGGAGAGGGCGACATGTTGCTGAGGCCATCTGGACTGAATATGCACTGGGGGACTGAGGCCCGTTAAGACCTCTGTACCAACTTATACAATTCTGGCTGGTGGGAGTGGTGATCTACCTACCCAAGACAAGCCTCGTATATAAGTTACCTGCCAGTCTGGAGTAACTGTCACTTTCTTCTGCCTCTCATCGTCCTTTGTGCCCTGGGCCAGTTTCAGATTTCATTTGAGGACCTCTTGAGAGTGCAGACAATTTTTAGACTTGTTTGTAAGTGTGCAGATGTATGGGCCAAAAGGTTATATTTTGCCAAGATTTATAATGAAGTAGTAGCAACAGAAATGGATCACAGACTCCAAATTCATTTCTGTATGCTAGTCCCTTACTGCTAGTTGCCTTTCTGGATCCTCTTTCTTCCTCCCTCCCTAGCCCCTTGGATTGCTGATCCTGTTTGTGATGCCAGTTGTCTTGCTATTCACATTGACTGAAACCAGTGTAGGCAAGGCTCAAGTCAAGAGACTGGAAGAAGATGCAAGGAGCTGCAGGAACTGCAGGCGTGTTTATTCTCTCCTGACTGGCATGGCGGCCATAACACAGGCTCTCTCCTGGCTGACCTAACAGCCATAACATAACCTCACATAACATAATCATGATGCTGACCCAGTGTAGCCCCAGTGCAGTGGTAGCCAGAGCTTTTCAAGTGAAGCTAATATATACTTCAGAGCAAAAGTAGCTCATGGCCAAGCAAGTAACTCATGATGGGCATGTGCCGTGCTTTAAGGGATCTCAGCTGTTACATGACCAGGCAAAATCATTGTTTACAGAACATGGAATGACAGGGAGTGAGAGAGTGGGGCAAGAGAGCCTGACTGGCACCATCTTGTTAATTTCCCCACATCCTTCTTTCCTTTCCTTTCCTTTATTTTTTGGGAGACTCTTTTCTTCTCATTGTGGTGTGAAAGATTGATGGGCAGAATTTCCCTGAGCCATTGAAAAGTCAGTTAACACAAATCATCCCTTAATTGTTGGAGAAAAAAGGTTTCTATATGAAGCCCGTCTTATTTGAACCCCTAACCTGGGATGGGATGCAGCCTTTGCTCTGAGTCCCAACAAGACCAAAAGAACAAAGCAGCCTGGGAGTAAGCTTTAAGAGGTTGCTGGCCACACCTGCACAAAAAAATAAAAAGCAATGCAAAATACAAAAAAGCATGTCATACTGACAGCATTCACTGACTGCATCCATAGGGCAAATGCAGCCTTAATACAAGAATAAGCAACTCCTACTGTTAAAGAAAATGTTCCTTCAAGAGATTGGTTACAGTATCCAATATGCTTTATTTTAAAATATGAATATTTGTTTTAAAAGGAGAGAAAAATAATGTGTCCTATAACCATTGTTACATATTATAAAATAAACAGCATTTGGAAACTGATTTGCACTAAAAAGTGATGGTAGGGATCTCTGGGCTCTTTGATGGTGGTAGTTTACTTTACAATGGACATTGCGTATCTCATAAACAGCCTGAAAGACAAAATCTTTCCTGGTTAATATTTCCATTCTCTTTGCCTCAATCAAATACCAATATTTCCTGACTTATAACACAACTCCCTGCTGTTTACTGAACATTCCTACCTGACATGGACTCACCTCCAAGCATACTGGCAAGTCTCAGAATAGTCAGTTTGGTTAGTCATCCATCTATCAAGACAACAGCACTGGTGTTCTCATTAGTCGTCCTATAGAAAATCCTCCCTTTCACATCTGCCAACCTTCTGCCTCAGCATTTTGTATTCATGAGTTTGACACTAAGGTTGTCTCTTGGTGCAGCAAATTCAAGTTCATTAACTGCCATTGAACAACTCTGTTTTTTCTTCAACTACTTGTTTTAAGTAGGAGAAGGAAAAGATTGCTATTGAAAATATATTGTTTACTAAGCTTGCCTGATTGGTGATTGGAGGACAGAATTATGTATACATAATTTTATAATATTTACAATGCATTTTATCTTTATTATGTAAAATCAGAAACAAAGACAATATCAGAGAGGACAGTAAAATAAACACCCATGTTTTTACTGTCCAAACTCACCAATGATCAACTCATTGCCAGTCTTTGTTTGTCTTTCGTCTACATTCTTCCTGTTCCTCCATATGATATTGAAACAAATCTCAGACATTTCATTTTACTCATATATTTCAGTATATATTTTAAAGAGGTCAAATCCGGGTCTCCTGCGTTGCAGGCAGATTCTTTAACAGCTGAGCTACAAGGAAAGCCCAGTTTTAGAATACAAAGATTATTAAATATTTATACCCACCATACTAAAATTTCATCTAAATATTAGCAACATTGGAAACATAGTTAACAGAGACAGCTTCTCATCAACTAATTATATTGAAGTGTTTCTTTTCCAAGTCCACTTGCAGAACCTCTCATTCAAAACTACAATCTTATGATGCTGAGGTGGCATCAAGAATGTACCAGAGATGCCCAGTTAAACCAGACACAAAGTGTGACACTAATTACATTGAGTTCTATGTACTGAAATCAGGGCTTTCCTTTCCTTTTCTCAAGGCCAGCCCTAAAGCAAATTTCAGAGTGCTGTAAAGCTCATCTTTTCTGCATGTTAGAAGTCAGCTCTGAAGTCAGAAGACAGCATGCTGTCCCCAGGGCTCACAGTCTTTGCCTGCTGCTAATCTCTTCTCTTTGCTCCTTACTCCCAACCCCAGGGCAGCATCTTCTTTCCAATTTTAGTAGAAAGGCCATGTGTACTCTAATACACCAAGATACATGCATTAGAAATAATAACTTTTGAAAGGCAACATTTTAATTGTGATTTTAGATAGCACTCTTTGGCAGGTAAAACAGGAATATGAGATAGAAATAGGAAAAGCAGCTATTTGTGTGTCTGGGTAATAATGTATCAACTCTGGGCATCTTGAAAGTGGCAAATAAAGAGAACATGGCCAAGGCATGTCTATTTTTTCTGTGGCATTATTCTGTCTTTTCTTTCTGTTTGCCCACCTATCATATACTTGGTCATATACTCAATAAGAATAGATAGAATAAGAGAAGGAGTAAATTGGAAGGGAAGAATAAAAGATAGTAAAGCAAAACAGAGTTTAAGCAAATTCCAAAGGGAGATGAACACTTTCTTGGATGTACAACTATGTAAGGTGCTGGCATATTTATAAAGAAAAAAAAACTGTGTTTATTAAAATGATTTTTTACTCTAGGAACAGGGGAGGTTATTTTATTGTCTTAATAAAATATTAAGACACTATTTATGTCTGAAATGTTGCGTGCTGGAGTATAGATAGAATTGATGCTTTTGAACTGTGGTGTTGGAGAAAGACTCTTGAGAGTCCCTTGGACTGCAAGGAGATCTAACCAATCCATCCTAAAAGAGATCAGTCCTGGGTGTTCATTGGAAGGTCTGATGTTGAAGTTGAAACTCCAGTACTTTGGCCACCTGATGCAAAGAACTGACTCATTTGAAAAGACCCTGATGCTGGGAAAGATTGACAGCAGGAGGAGATGGGGATGACAGATGATGAGATGGTTGGATGGCATCACCAATTCAATGGACATGAGTTTGGGTGGGCTCTGGGAGTTGGTGTTGGGAAGGGAGGCCTGGTGTCCTGCAGCTCATGAGGTCACAAAGAGTTGGACACAACTGAGTGACTGAACTGAATTGAGAGTATAGATATAATGTGAAAAAAGTGATGTTGAGATTGAGAAGATTGAAAGAGGTGTTTGGAGATTTTTCTCTTTACCAGTGTGCATAAAGTTTATCTTGAGATTTATAAATTACAGATGTATGCATATAGATAGGCAGTATGCACGCACACATACTCATGACACTATGTATACATATGGCAAAAAGGGAAGAAACATGGGGTGAATTGCAGCATTCATCCAAATGCTTTACAAAAGGACCAGTTAAGGCCCATGATTAAAAAGAGAAACAAGGGAAATGCATTCCTGTGGCATTTTAATGGGCTGGTAATAATACTTATAATACATGCAAATATGTATGTAAAATATTTTCATATTGCTGAACAAAAGAAATTAAAGTGCTAAAATCTAGTTGTACAAACAAGGAGTCTAAATTAGAGGTGTGCACTTTCCCTTTTTTTCTTCAAAATCTTGAGTTTCAAGGGTGGTTTTTACAGCGTTTGAAAGGATGCTTTAACTCACCCATTTTCCTTTTTTTTTTTCTTTCATAGGACTTTAGTCTCCATTGCAAATAAATTTTGCATTTATTTGATTTTTACTTAAAAAATGTATTTAGTTAGTTATTTTTGGTTATGCTGGGTCTTTGGTGCTATGGGATTTTTTCTCTAGATGTGGTGTGCAGGCTTCTCCTTGTGAATCATGAATGCTAGGATGCATGGGTTTCAGTAGTTGAGGCACCTGGGTTTAGTTACTCCAGGACATGTGGGATCTTCCCAGACCAAGGACTGAACCGTGTTTCCTGCATTGGCAGGGCTTCCCTGGTGGCTCAGTGGTAAAGAATCCACAGACAATGCAGGAGACACAGGAGACACTGGTTCTATCTCTGAGTTGGGACGATCCCTTGGAAGAGAAAATGGTAACTTATTCCGGTATTAGCTAAGAACATCCCATCAACAGATGAGCCTGGTGGCCTACAGTCCAGTAAAGCTGCAAAGAGTGGGACACTGCTGAGTGATTGAGTATGTACACAGGCACTCCTGAATTGGCAGGCTGTTTCATTACCACTGAGCCACCAGGGAAGTCCCTTATACTATTATTTAATGTCACTTATTTATTTATTTTTTTTGCAAATGTGTTTTCCTTTTTTTTTTTTGGTCACTTATTTTGAATGACCTATGATTTACTTTCCCATTATTTTGCCACCAGTAAAATCTGATTTTAACAAAAGGTAATACCTATTTAGGAGAGGATATATATATATTTATATATTTAAATAAAAATAGAATAAATATTAACTAGAGAAACATAAAAGACTAAAATCTATTGGAAAAAATGTTTTTTTAATTGAAAAAGTGCTAATTGTTAAATATCTCAGGCTTTCAAGAAGCTTAATTATCTACTGACATAGAAAAAAAAATACAAAGCTTTAATTGAGGAATGGATGTTCTTTCGTGTGTCTTCAAGTAACATTCAAAATTGCTTTCATAGAACTGGATCATTATTATATCTATGGCTAGCTCCTGCAAAAATGTGATTTATAATTTTCAAAAGTATAGATATAATTTGAATGATTTGTAACAGCTCTATTTCCCCAAATCTGAGCAAAACCCTGGTAATGTTGAATATTCCTCCAGTCAAGAGCTCTATTGCCAAGTAGGATGGAGGTGTTTTCCCTACCGGACTCTTATTCCATACCAGTTAATATTTCATGTTTGGAGATCCCCGTGATGCTTCCATTCAGAAAGCCAACCGTGTGTAAGTTCCTTACCATGCTCTTGTAATACAAGAATTAAGTTACTACATCTTCATATCGAACATTGTTTCATGTGTTTAAAAGGGAAACTCTGCATCAGTTGTATCTTCCGTCAGGTTAATTATGCTGAATTGCACAGTTTACACAGCCTGAGGTCCCCAGGGACTTCAGAGGGGGACAGTGAGAGCCCCAGTGTTTGTTGTGCTCAGAACCACATGCAACCGCCAGGCCTTGAGCAGAAGGAGTGATAGAGTGGAGGACATGAAATATGTGAACTCCCAACCTCCTTGTGAAGTGGACTCATCCCTGTATTAGGGGATGTTCTAGAAAGAGTCTGTGGACTCTGAGCAGACACCACATCGCCATGTATTTCAGGTGACAAAATGAGATTTGCAGCTTAAAGGAGCATTATTTCTCATTTCTTCCACAGAACTAGACAGCCAGTTGTATGACTTCAGGAGGAGCGGGGGACCACTTCTCACCTGTATTTGGCATTTTCACAAAGAGACTTTCTTTGTGGTCATCCCAGTGGAGATGCTGGAGCAAAAGAGAACACCAGATCTGTCTATAAGGGCCACTAGAAGATGGGCATATGAGTTAAGTGAAAGTGAAGTCGCTCAATCATGTCCGACTTTTTGCAACCTCATGGACTGTAGCCTACTAGGCTCCTCTGTCCATGGGATTTTCCAGGCAAGAGTACTGGAGTGTGTTGCCATTTAATTCTCCAGAGGATCTTCCCAACCCAGTGATCGAACCTGAGTCTCCTGCATTGTTGGCAGAAACTTTACCGTCTGAGCCACCAGGGAGTTGTATAGGCTAAAGGTCCTATTAAAACCCAAAGGAACACCAAGATCCATGGGAAAAGGCATTGATATAAATATGACTTCTTTTCCCTCTTTCTTCCCTTCTTCCTCTTTTTTTTTTTTTTTGGAGATTATTTCTTATAGTGCTGTGAAAAATTGATGGGTGGTATTTCCCTGAGTCATTAAAAAGCCAGTTAATATAAATCATCACTAACTCCCTTTCTTCCTTCCTTCTTTCTCCCTTAAGCTGGTAAAACCTGGATCACATCAACTACTTTTCTTATATTTTATTTGAAATCTTGAATACTGTTTTAACTCTTTGGACCAACTTCTCTGGGGACTCAACAGTATAGATCTCCCTGCCAATACAGGAGACACAGGCTCGATTCCTAGGTCAGGAAGATCACCTGGAGGAGGAAACGGTAACTCACTCCAGTATTTTCACCTGAAGGATCCCCATGGACAGAGGAGCCTGGCAAGCTACTGTCCATGGGGTTGCAAAGAGTCAGACATGACTGAGCTACTAAGCAAATGTGTTAATGAAGATTTTATTTGCCCCTAACAGTTTTTAACCTGGTTCCAGGAATCAAATGGCAAAATTTTGTCTGAGGTGGAAAATCCCTTTCCTTTAAAAGGTAAAGATGTTGAATATTGAAGTAGTTATTAAGGGATATTTAAGTTCTAAACATGTAATGTATTATGGGTGCTTAGGTGGGTAAGACATTTGAAACACAATAGTGATCCTGTAAGAAAAAAATATCTTTATTGGAAGTTTATTCTGTGGCAGGATGTTGGAACTAGGGATCTTTGTTGGTTTACTGTGACTTCCTCCACTTGAGTGTTACCATGTGAATGATGTAAATTAACATTTAATTGTTAAAAATAGATATGTTGTCTGTTAAAATATATGTCACGTGAGCTGATACATTGACTCAACTACACACTGAATCTTCAGTTGCTGTACTATTGTTAGTATTTGAGTGCTTTAAGAAATAGATAAAGGCTGACACTGAAATAAAATGTTCACAACTGACTGGGTGAGCACATTCTTTCTTTAACTGTTCTAAAGTTTTAAATATCTACTTGGATTTGATATACAGTTGTGGAATACATAAATCTAAATATTACTCCTTGCTTTCTTTTAAGTAAAAAAAATACATATTTGAGTGTTATTAACATTTTATTCTCTTTTAGAACATATCTGGTCTGTTGCATCATTTTTCCTTCACTTATTCAGTTATGAGAAAATGTATGTTAGTGGCATAGTTTAAATGTAACTTTAGAATGTTTTCCACATTTTTAAGCCTCTTAAAAATCCATGCTTCACAGGTAGACTCCTGCTCTTCTGGTTCTATGGGGGTGTAAGAGAATATGTATTCTCCTTCGAGATGGCACAGATTTAAATCCTGAGTCTCAAGTCCATTGCATTCTGCACACTAAGCATCTTTGCTCGGATGCCTGGCATCCAGCACACACTGCCCTACTCCATGCTGGACCTCTCCCCATCTGCTTCTCTTCCTGGCTTATAGGATGGCTGCACCAGCTTTCCAGCAACACAGGCTAGAAACCTCTTGAGCTGGAGTGTTATCATAGAATCCTGGTATTAAAGATTGGTCTCTGTTGTTAGTTTTTCTTGCTTTCTACTGCATGGCTTTAACATAGTTATTCTCAGTGGGGGTGCATGGGTGCTCATTAGTGTCCAGGTATTTTTGGTCCCACAGACTGCAGCCCACCCACCAGGCTTCTCTGACCATCAGATTTTCCAGGCAATAATACTGGAGTGGGTTGCCATTTCCTCCTCCAGGGCCTCATCCCGACCTAAGGATCAAACCTGTGTCTCCTGCATTGACAGGTGGATTTTTACGACTGTGTCACCTGAGAAGCCATCCTTAGTTCTACTAAATTACTGATATGGCATTTCAAATGGCCACCACTCACAGTGTCACCTTCACGCCTGGAGCGCAGGAGTATCTGAGCTTGTCATTTCTTGACTTAAAAGCCTTTCACAGTCATGTTCAATTCAGAGATGTTCAGTGTCCTTCCTATGTTGCCTCTGCTCTTTTCACTGACTTTAAATTAACCATTCACCACATTCCTCCTTCTTGCCCCCATGTTAACTCCAGTTATTACAAAGTACTTGAGATTCCCTCTTTAATGCTATGATGCTTCATTCTATCATCATTTGCACAAGCTATGTGCTTCAGTTTTCCTCTATTCTTCAAGATTCACTTTAAGTCACATCCAGAAAGGGTTTTGTTGACTCTCATTGAGCTACCAGTGCTTTCTGAGACTCTGTGTGGATCCAACGGAGGACCTAAAGCTGTCGGTCACTCATCAGTCTCATTAGATTACTTGATGTTAAGGTTATATTTCCTATTACTTTTGTAAATATTTTCAGTGTATATAGCATCTGGTATATAGTACACTCTCAACTATATTTTGGCTGACTGAATAGAGGATGATAATAATTCCTAACATTTATTAGTACTTATGCATGCCAGGGATTGTTCTAAGTCCTAAACGTGTTTTCACATTTAGTCCCTTACAACAAGTCTATGAAGGAAATACTCTGATTAACTCTATTTGACTGACAAAGAAACTGAGACACAATAAAGTCAGATGAAATACTCAAGGTGATGGCAAGTGAGCAGAGAATCTGAGCTTAAACTGCTTAAATGTGTGTACTAAATTGCTTCAGTCGTGTCCTACTCTTTCCTACCCCATGGACTGTAGCCCACCAGGTTCCTCTGTTGGTGGGTTCTCCAGGTAAAAATACTGGAGTTGGTTGCCATTCCCTTCTCTGGGGGATCTTCCAGACCCAGGGACTTAACCTGCATCTCTCAGGTCTCCTGCATTAGAAGGTGGATTCTTTACCACTAGTGCCACCCGGGAAGACCTACAGGAAGTCTTTTATATTTGGTTCCAAAATCTGTGCTCTTAACTTATACCTATGAACTTTGTGATTTGGTTACAAACTTAGAAATTACTTCATAAAATCTGTGGTTATCTTATTGTCAGCCTAGGTTATATAAGTGAAACTGTACAAGCCACGTTTTGACATTGTCAGGCAGTTATTACTCTGCTCTGTGCATCCTCACATGCTAACTCCCTGTGGTCACTTTGCTGTGCTTGCAATCTTTCTCCTACCTACCAACCATGCTTATTTTCCTGGCACAGTTCCCAGGAGCCACGATTTTCCTACCAATTCCTATAAAGTCACATGTTCAATTATTGTATTATCTCTCCAGGCATCCAGTTAATCCTTTTAAAAAAATAGTATATTCAAACACCTTTCCTTTCATCAAAATTTAAGTTTACTTTTGAATGTGATGTCTCTGGAGGTCAGAAGAAGGTCTGGTGAAAAGATCCAGCCATTTTGCATCTCATTGTCCTGTAACTATGACCTCTCCTAGACTGTTTGATGTCGCATTGATGTTTAAGCACTTTCTGCTTCCATCATCATATCCTCAAAGGAAAATTGTAAACCTAATGAAGGCAAGGGTAATATACAGAAGAGTAATGTGAGAAGTAAAAAAACATAGTTTGAAACTTAATAGGAAGCTTTATTTTGCTGACTGATGAGACGATATGATGGTTTGGGGGTTCGAATTGAAAAATACTGTGGATTTTCTTACTATTAAGAAGTGTTTTCAAGGACTGATAACTGCAACAAATTTTAGAATAGAAATAAAAATGTAAAATGATGACCTATGATTTAGTATATAGGCACAGTTCCATATGTTTTTAAATCTTAATGAAAACTTTATACTTTCCTATTGTTATTAGATATCAATTGTTTTGTGTATTTTATCTTTAGCTATATTATACTTTTTTATCAAATGGAATGTTTTTTCGTATTTTTATACTTCCTATATTCCTCTTTTAATCAAGAAGGTGTTATTTGTACATGCAGCCTCTCAGTTATTTGGTGTGCTTCTTAGTTTCTTTAACTTACAATGCTTTTTAAAAATAAAATTTTAAAACATTTATTTTAAATTTCAAATCATCTGAAATTAATTTTTGTATATGAAGTAAGATAAGGATCCAGTATAACATGTTTTAAAAGTGTGTAGTGTAGCTAGTTACACTAATAATTTAAATGTAATCTATCATTGAAAAAAATAAAAGCCCTGTGTTCAACTACAACTTTTGTCATAAATGTTCCTGTGTGTTGTGTGCTAAGTCACTTCAGTTATGTCAAACTCTTTGCTACCCTATGGACTGTAGCCCATCATGCTTCTCTGTCCATGGAACTCTCCAGGTAAGAATGCTGGAGTGAGTTGCCATTCCCTTCTCCGGGGGTTCTTCCCTACCCAGGGACTGAGCTCAAATCTCTCAGTTCTCCTGAACTGGCAGGTGGGTTCTTTACCACTAGTGCCATCTAGGAAGCCTTTGTTTGTGTGTGTAGATACATACATATATATATGTATGCATACATAAATGTTTGTGTAAATACATGTAAATAAGTATGCATATATATGTATATATACACACTGTTTGGCCAACTCAGTACTATGAATTTCTTTCTTTCTATTGATCTGTTTGTCTATTCCTATATTAGTAACATATCAATATGATTACCTTGTAGTAGTACCTTATAAGACAAATCTCTTCTCTTTCATAGTTCTTTTTTTTTTATAGACAATTCTTTTTATTGTTTTTGCCATACAATGTCGTGATATCACCATGGGTTTACATATGCTCCCCCTCCAGAACCCCCCTCCCTCCTCCCTCCCGCCGGGAAATCTCTATGCACCAGCCCCGAGCATCAATCCTGGGCTGGCAATTGATTAGACATATGATAATTAACATGTTTCAATGCCATTCTCCCATATCATCCCACCCTTTCCCTCATCCACAGAGTCCACGAGTCTATTCTATACATATGCGTTCCTTTTGCTGTCTCGCATGTTGGGGTCTCGTTACCGTCTTTCTAAATTCCATATATATGTGTTAATATACTGTATTGTTGTTTTTGCTTCTGGCTTACTTCACTTTGGATAATGGGCTCCAGTTTCTAGAATTGCTTCAAATGAATTTTTTTTTTAATGCTGAGTAATATTCCATTGTGTATATGTACCACAGCTTTCTTATCCATTCGTCAGTTGATGGGCATCTAGGTTGCTTCCATGTCCTGGCTATTGTAAACGATGCAGCGATGAACATTGGGGTACACGTGGCTCTTTCAATTCTGGTTTACTCAGTGTATACGGCCAGCAGTGGGATTGCTGGGTCATATGGCAGGACTATTTGCAGCTTTTTAAGGAACCTCCACACTGTTTTCCATAGTGGCTGTACTAGTTTGCAATCCCACCAACAGTGTAAGAGGGTTCCCTTTTCTCCACATCCTCTCCAGCATTTATTGCTTGTAGACTTTTGGATGGCAGCCATTCTGACTGGTGTAAAGTGATACCTCATTGTGGTTTTGATTTGCATTTCTCTGATAATGAGTGATGTTGAGCATCTTTTCATGTGTTTGTTAGCCATTTTTATGTCTTCTTTGGAGAAATGTCTGTTAAGTTCTTTGGCCCACTTTTTGATTAGGTTGTTTATTTTTCTAGAATGGAGCTGCAGGAGTTGCTTGTATATTTTTGAGATTAATTGTTTGTCTGTTGCTTCATTGGCTATTATTTTCTCCCATTCTGAAGGCTGTCTTTTCACCTTGCTTATAGTTTCCTTCAAAGAATTAGAACAAATAATTTCTCAATTTCTATGGAAATACAAAAAACCTCGAATAGCCAAAGCAGTCTTGAGAAAGAAGAATGGAACTGGAGGAATCAGCCTACCTGACTTTAGGCTATACTACAAATCCACAGTCATTAAGACAGTATGGTACTGGCACAAAGACAGAAATATAGATCAATGGAACAGAATAGAAAGCCCAGAGATAAATCCACACATCTATGGACACCTTATCTTTGACAAAGTAGGCAAGAATATACAATGGAGAAAAGACAACCTCTTTAACAAGTGGTGCTGGGAAAACTGGACAGCCACTTGTAAAAGAATGAAACTAGAACACTTTCTAACACCATATACAAAGATAAACTCAAAATGGATCAAAGATCTAAGCATAAGACCAGAAACTATAAAACTCCTAGAGGATAACATAGGCAAAACACTCTCTTTCATAGTTCTTGGATACTGTTCTTGGATATTTTTAGAAATTTATTTTCCATATGAGCTTCAATCTAATTTTATTTAATTATAATTAATTGATATTTCAATCCAAATTACATTAAAGTTATATATTTTTGATAATTTATTTTGTTTTTATATGTCTTGAAAAAATCAATGCATCTTTATTTCATTTCATCTTTTATTGAGTCATTCAAAAGTATTTGATATTTTCTTCATATAGATCCTGTGACTTTCTTTTTAAATTTATTACTAATTTTTTTATATATTTTTGTCACTCCTGTAATATTTTTGTCACTTCCTTTCAAATTACCTATTGCTAAAATAAATATTTATTTCCTTAAGCTAGTTTTATGTGCAGAACTTTATCAAATTACCTTAATAAGTATAACAGTTTTTAGACCTGGAGTCCTTGAGTTTTCAAAGAACAAAATCATGTCACTCATTCATTATACATTCCATGTATTCTTATCCATTATTTATACAAGTAATTTCATTTTCTTTTTTAATTATTTAGTAAAACTTCCAAGATATGTTGAATGATACTGTGATTCCTTGTGATTCCCTCCAATTATAACTAAAATTGTTTTAATGTTTCAGTATTTGGAGTTTTATTAGCTATTGAGCTTTTACATGATAGTCATCATATATATGTATTATTTTTCTATTTGTTTTACTTAGAATCCCTTTTAAGAATATATGAATTGTGCCAAATGCTTTTCATATACATAATTGTATGATTACATGATTTTCTCCCTCTATTTATTGGTAAAATTGATTGTTATCAGATTTCCTGAAATTGAGTGACTTATATGCATATTTTTATATGAGTAATTCAATTTCAGGAAATCTGATAACATAGTAATATGCAATAATGCATATTCTTTGCATAACTCTGCTTGGGGCATGAGATATTAAACTTTTTACACAGGACTGCTGCTATACTGCTGCTGCTGTGTGCAAAGTCCCCTCAGTCTTGTCTGACTCTTTGTGACCCCATGGATTATAACCTGCAAGGTTTCTCTGTCCATTGGATTCTCTAGGCAGGAACACTGGAGTGCATTACCATGCCCTAAATTCTACTTATTAATATTTTATTTAAAATTTTGCATTGAAATCATTTAAATTGTTCTCTCTCTCTCTTCTTTTTTTTTTTTTTTTTTTGGTTTGATCTTTATTACGTTGTGGTATTTAAGTTTACTGTCTTCTCAAAATCAACTGAAGAATCTTTCATGTGCTTTCACATTATTTAATATTTTAAATAACTGAAAATATGTGTTCTTTAAAGGTTAAAGATTAGATTGAATTTGCTATGAGTCCATCTAATCCAGATTCATTTTTAAAATAGATTTTTCATTACATTTCCAGTTTCATTATAGGTAATTGATTTATTCCAAGTTTTCTATTTCTTAGGTTCAACTTGGAAATTTAGACTTTATTATTCCCAGGTGGCGCAGTTTTAAAGAATCTTTCTGCTGATGCAGGACACACAGGAGACCTAGGTTCGATCCCTTGGTCAGGAAGATTCCTTGGATTAGTAAATGGCAACCCACTCCAGTATTCTTGCCTGGAAAATTCCATGGACAGAGGAGCCTAGCAGGCTACAGTCCATGGGATCAAGGAGTCAGACGTGACTGAGTACACACACACACGAAGTATTTTACCTCTTGTTCATTAAAAAAAAAAAAAATTGTTGACATAGTTTCAATTAAAATTTTACTCATGTAATATAATAGCTGGTTATGTCTCTTCTCAAGCTTAATCGTGTATGTCTTTTGCTGTCTAACCATTCCTTAATCAAAAGTTTAATCTGCTTCATTTGTGTCTTCATAGAAGTTTTTGATTAATTTATCCTCTCTAGTTTTAATTAATTTCTACTTTGATGTAACTTAATTTTCTTTTCCCACGTTTTAAGTAAATTTTGTTAAAGCTATCTCTGTGTCATGTAAGTTCTGTATTTATGTGCTTTCATCTCTGATAATGATAAATGAGCTAAAAACTAAAAAAAATTTCCTAAATTAAGCTTTTCTTTTGCTGTATGTACCGAGATGGTGTTTATTCACTGACACACTTTGCACATTATGTATATTCAGTTTTGCTTTCCTCTTTTAGGCATATATATGCTAATTTGAAATTGATTAAGATTATTCAACATTTTCTAAATTGATTGGAATGTGATCAGTATATTTGTGGTCAACAAACGTGATTTAGTTTTGTTAGTTATCCACAGACTTCCTAAAAAGTATTAAATTTTTAATTGAAGAATATAAAGTTCTATATTTAATCAGTTTTATTGATTTTTTATAAGTAAGTTTTTGAATTTATGATTTCCATTTCTATTTTTCCTGTTTTTAACACCAGTTCTTTTTATTGTTGTTTTTAAATACCTTTTTGGGGAGGAAGATGACAGTTTTATTGAAATGTAATTAACATATCATATGATTTCAAAAATTTAGAGTATATGATTCAATAGTTTTTAGCATGTTCACAGAGTTAGCCAACAGGCTTGTAAAAAGGTGCTTCTTGTTTTACATATTTACTATTAACTTTCTATATCTTCATGTTTATAGGCATCATGTTTCTTATAGTTACATAATATTCCTCTTTACCTTTGTGGTTATGTAAACTTTAGCCTCCCCTGGATCTGACAATATTACTGACATCCATGTATTATTTTGTCTGCATTTAGACCTGTTTTGCCTTTTATGTCCTTTCATGTTGTCTTTTTTATTACTTTTATTTTAGTCAGTGTCTTACAAATAGCCTAAAGTAGAATTTTGTTTTGTAACTCAGACAATTTCCATTGTTTAATGGAAGAATTCAGTATATGACTAACATACATTATCTTATATTTCTGATGAAGAACAACTATTTTACCTCAAAAGAAATTATTTCCTTAACTGTTTCCCTGCCTCCACAACACATCAGAAGCAAATTTAGAAAATTTTTACTTCTTCTTTGTTGACTCTCTATACTGAGACATTTTACACTGTATTCTTCCACAAACAACTCTTCATTTTGAAGTCACTTTAATAAAAATTATGGATTTGTTATGAGAATTAATAGAAAATAAGTATGTGAAGGGCTTCCTACTGGTAAAGAACCCACCTGTCAAGGACAGAGGAGCCTGGTGGGCTATAGTCCATGGCGTCACAAAAGAGTCAGACATGACTTAGCAATTAAAGCAACAATAAAGTGTGTTAAACATGGCTTTTGTTCTGGAAGCTGTGGGATTGTAGTTCTTGCTTCTCCTGTCTGCTCTTGGATAAGAGACTTGTGCCAGCTTATGATGGGAGGCAATGGCAATGGGGAGAACTGGGTCTTGCTCAGGTGGGCAGGGCCATACTCAGTTCAGTTCTGTTGCTCAGTCATGTCTAACTTTTTGCAACCCCATGGACTGCAGCAAGCCAGGCTTCCCTGCCCATCACCAACTCCCAGAGCTTCATCAAACTCGTGTCCATTGAGTCAGTGATGCCATTCAACCATCTCATCCTCTGTCGTCCCCTTCTCCTCCCACCCTCAATCTTTCCTAGCATCAAGGTCTTTTCCAATGAGTCGGTTTTTCACATCAGGTGGCCAAAGTATTGGAGCTTCAGCTTTAACATCAGTCCTTCCAATGAATATTCAGGACAGATCTCCTTTAGGATGGATTGGTTGGATCTCCTTGAAGTCCAAGGGCCTCTCAAGAGTCTTCTCCAAAGCTACAGTTCAAAAGAATCAATTCTTCAGTTCTCAGCTTTCTTTATGGTCCTTCTCTCACATCCATACATGACCACTGGGAAAACCGTAGCTTTGACCAGACAGACCTTTGTCAACAAAGTAATGTCTCTGCCTTTTAATATGCTGTCTAGGTTTGTCATAGCTTTTCTTCCAAGGAGCAAGCATCTTTTAATTTCATGGCTGCAGTCACCATCTGCAGTGATTTTGGAGCCCAAGAAAATGAAATTTCTCAGTGTTCCATTGTTCTTCCATCTATTTGTCATAAAGTGACAGGATAGGATGCCATGACCTTCATTTTCTGAATGTTGAATTTTAAGTTAGCTTTTTCACTCCCCTCTTTCAATTTTGTCAGAAGCTGTCTAGTCCCTCTTCACTTTCTGCCGTAAGGATGGCATTATCTGCATATCTGAGATTATTGATATCTCTCGCTTCAATCTCAGTAAAACTTTAATCTGATCGTCTACTGATGAGTGGGGCTTTGCCCCCCCCCCCCCCGTTAACCATTTACCTTGAGGTAACCCAGCCCTGGGTTCTGCCGGCTCTACGGTAGGGCTAATGGTGAAGTCCAAGGGGCGCCTCCAAGGACTGCCGCTGCAAGTGTCGCCTTTCCAGCGGTGGGACACTGCAGACCCACACCGCTGCAGGAGACCCTCACGCACTCACAGATAGGTCTGGCTTAGTCTTCTGTGGGGTCACCTGGGTTCCGGTTTACACAAGATTTTGTTTGTTCCCTCTAAGAGTGGGGTCCCTGTTTCTCCCAGTCCTGTGGATGTCCTGCAATCAAATCCTGCTAACCTTCAAAGTCAGATTTCCAGGGAATACCTAGTCCCTTTGCTGGATCCCCTGGCTAGGAAACTGGATGTGGGGCCTAGAATGTTCATAACAGCTCAAGAACTTGTTCGGCATTATTGTTCTCTAGTTTCTGTGTCACTCACCTGTCAGGTGTAGGATTTGATTTTATCTTGGCTGTGCCTCTCCTTTGTCCTTGGATGTGGAGTATCTTTTTTTGATGAGTTTCAGTGACCTCCTTTTAATGTTTGTTCAAAAACTAGTTGTGATTTTGGTGTTCTCACAGGAGAAGATGAGCACATGTCCTTCTTCTCCACTGTATTGAACCAATCCCCTTGAAATATTGCCTTTGTTATGTAAGCAGCCAATAAGTGTTCCTTGATATGATTTTTACCATTAAGCCCACTAATCTCCACTTGGATTTATCTGTTAATAATTGTATTACAGGTCATTGGTCACCAAAATTGACTGTCCTCTCTACCTTTCCATCTTCAGATATATTTTGCTTTCTTTTCAATTTTTATTTCTTTTGGGAGACATGGATCCTAAACTTGAAGATACTTTGTGTAACCTCAGGAATCTTCCTGTAGTGCTAACAGGTGAATACGAGTGATAACTGGGTTGCTGTTCTTGAATTTCAGCCTCTTGTGTTTTATCAATACCTTCTTGGTTTTGATATTGTGGGTAGAAACCAGATGCAAATATGAGTATTTTTTCTTTGTAGATGCCTTGTTCTTTTTCTATGGAATAGTGCAATGTTCTTTTCTTTCTATCTTTGGTGTTCAGACATTTTACCAGGATATATCATGATTTTTTAATCTCTTTGTATTTTCTCTGCATTACTATAGTATTTATTTTCCCTGATTTTTCAAGCTATTAAAGTAGGTCTCAACAGGATCTACACACTATTTAAATTGATCTACTGGATCCTTTGGAAATCTTAACTTTTAAAATGATTTTGTTGAGTCTTTGGGCTCTGCTGAGGTGTTTTGGCCCTAAAGAAGGAAATGGCAACCCACTTCAGTGTTCTTGCCTGGAAAATCCCATGGACTGAGGAGCCTGGTGGGCTACAGTCCATGGGGTCGCAGAGAGGCGGACATGACTGAGCGACCGAGGTGTTTTGGAAGCTTCTCCTCTCTCATCGTTCAGCTCTCACGCCTGCCGCCAGCCTGAAACACCAGCCCACACACACGTTAAGAGCTGTCGACCTCCCCTCCTTTGACTACACCTTGGAGTACACCTGCCGTCTGGGGTTCTCCCTCTCGGGTGGACCTGAGCACAGGACATGTAAAGCAGACATGAAATGGACAGGGAAGTCCCCTGTCTATGAAAGGAAGTCCCTGGTAAAGGAGTGAGAGAAGTTTATGAAACAGTTGCCAAAACTCCAGTTCCTTCAGGTGTGATTTTCATTCATTCACTGTGGAAGGGATGTTACAAATATTTAAGGAAAAAACAGACTACCACCATAACTCTCGACTGGTTCAACTCAACAAGCAGCAAAGAGAACTCAATCTTCATTGAAGCCTCCCAGGGGAAGCTGAAGTCCACAGGCACCCAGGGGTCTCCCTCACCAGACCCTCCCTCCCTCAGTCTTCTGGCCAAGGGGGCTCCAATACCTGGCCAGGTGCTAGCTGACTTTGTAAAATATTCAAATTTCTAAGGTTCACCCAAGTCCTTTGGATAATATTTCTTTTCATGGAGTTTGGATTTTTTTTTTTTCCCAAAGGAAATGCTGTCTAGTGTGACTTTGATGCAATTAGGTTTGGATTTGGGGAAGAGGTTGGATCAAGGGTTGTTCAGATTCAGTCTCAGTGGACAGAAGTCCCCCTTCCATGTACAGTCTGAGTGGGAAGGAGCGTAGAGGAGGAAGGGGAGGTCCTGCTCCCAGAGGACCAGCCAGGACCTGGTGTCCTGTGGGGTGCTGTAATTTAATTATCATAAAAATCTCCTGAATACATGTAAAAAAAATTTTTTAAAAACTAAAATGATTTTGTTAAGCAGTGTTTACTCCAGCAAGATTTTCCTTTCTACTCTAAGTGGATTTCCTTAGGTATTCTGATTATAAATTTTGTTGAAGTTGTCAGCCTTCTTTTCCAGTGGTTCTTAGTCACTGGCATGTGTTTGCTTTTATCTCCCTCTCTTGATTATTCAGTTCAGTTCAGTCACTCACTCATGTCCTACTCTTTGCGACCCCATGAACTGCAGCACACCAGGCCTCCCTGTCCATCACAAACTCCTAGAGCCTACCCAAACTCATGTCCATTGCGTCGGTGATGCCATCCAACCATCTTATCCTTTGTTGTCCCCTTCTCTTCCTGCCCTCAATCTTTCCCAATATCAGGGTCTTTTCAAATAAGTGAGTTCTTCATATCATGTGGCCAAAGTACTGGAGTTTCAGCTTCAACATCAGTCCTTCCAGTGAACACCCAGGACTGATCTCCTTTAGGATGGACTGGTTGGATCTCCTTGCAGTCCAAGGGACTCTCAAGAGTCTTCTCCAACACCACAGTTCAAAAACATCCATTCTTCTGTGCTCAGCTTTCTTTATAGTCCAACTCTCAAATTCATACATGACTACTGGAAAAACCATAGCCTTGACTAGGCGGACCTTTGTTATCAAAGTAATGTCTCTGCTTTTTAATTATGCTATCTAGGTTGGTCAAAACTTTCCTTCCAAGGAGTAAGCATCTTTTTTTTAAAAATTTTATTTATTTATTTATTTATTGTTGGTTTTGCCATACATTGACATGAATCTGCCATGGGTTTACATGTGTTCCCCTTTCACAATGCCCCTCCCAATTCCATCTCTCTGGGTCATCCCGGTGCACCAGCCCTGAGCTCCCTGTATCAAGCATCAAAACTGGGCTGATTGATTTCACATGTGATAATTTACATGTTTCAATGTCATTCTCCCATATCATCCCACCCTTGCCATCTCCCAATTTCATGGCTGCAGTCACCATTTGCAGAGATTTTGGAGCCCAAAAATATACAGTCAGCCACTGTTTCCACTGTTTCCCCATTTGTTTGCCATGAAGTGATGGGATCAGATGCCATGATCTTAGTTTTCTGAATATTGAGCTTTAAGCCAACTTTTTCACTCTCCTCTTTCACTTTCATCAAGAGACTCTTTAGTTCTTCTTCACTTTCTACCATAAAGGTGGTATCATCTGCATATCTGAGGTTACTGATATTTCTCTTGGAAACCTTGAATCCAGCCTGTGCTTCTTCTAGCCCACCATTTCTCATGATGTACTCTGCATATAAGTTAAATAAACAGGGTGACAATATACAGCCTTGATGTACTCCTTTTCCTATTTGGAATCAGTCCATTGTTCCATGTCCAGTTCTGTTACTTACTGACCTGCACACAGGTTTCTCAAGAGGCAGTTCAGGTGGTCTTGTATGCCCATCTCTTTTAGAATTTTCCACAGTTTATTTTGATCCACACAGTCAAAGGCTTTGGTGTAGTCAATCAAACAGAAATAGATATTTTGGGGGTACTCTCTTGCTTTTTTGATGATCCAGTGGATGTTGACAATTTGATCTCTGGTTCCTCTGCCTTTTCTAAATCCAGCTTGAACATCTGGAACTTCACAGTTCATGTATTGCTGAAGCCTGGCTTGGAGAATTTTGAGCATTTCTTTACTAGTGTGTTAGATGAGTGCAATTGTGTGGTAGTTTAAGCATTCTTTGGCATTGCCTTTCTTAGGAACTGGAATGAAAACTGATCTTTTCTAGTCCTGTGGCCACTGCTGAGTTTTTCAAATTTGCTGACATACTGAATGCAGCTTTTTCACAGCATCATCTTTCAGGATTTGAAATAGCTCAACTGGAATTCTGTCACCTCCACTAGCTTTGTTCATAGTGATGCTTCTTAAGGCCTACTTGACTTCACATTCCAGGATGTCTGGCTCTAGGTGAGTGATCACACCATAATGATTTTCTGGGTTGTGAAGATCTCTTTTCTACAATTCTTCTGTGTATTCTTGCCATCTCTTCTTAATATCTTCTGCTCTGTCAGGTTCATACCATTTCTGTCCTTTGTTGAGGCCATCTTTGTATGAAATTGATTATTAGTTCCCTTTAAATTTAAATGTATTGTTAGGTTATTTTAACCAACACAATAATGTAAATAAAATAAATAAATAAATAAATTATCTCTGCTCAAGTAGCCCAAATGTTGACTGTCTCAGGTATATCAGATCCCCAGTATTTGTAAACTGATACATTTTTCTGTTCGTTTTCAGTCTTTTTCTCTTTGGTTCCTGTGCATGTAATATTCATATGTATTCAAGATGGTGAAGGGTATAGATGTTGAAATTTTCATGAAGGAAACCCATATCACACCAGAAGCCTGTATTTGCTTATTGGTGGCTCCCAGCTGGCAGGTGGAAACTGGGGAATGAGGACAGCCTTGCTCCCTTCCTTTCAGAGCTGGGCTACTTTTGTGGTTTCATTCTTATGCAAGTATTCATCTGGTCCACTATTTATCATCACACGAGGAATAGGAATTCCTTAGTTCTTCTTCTAGTGTTCTACTAGGCCTTTCTTCTTATTGGAGATGTTTGGAAATATCATCTGGCAGAGACTTCTAAAATTGATTCCCTAGTGAGTGGATTCTAGCCCAATAGAAAATTTTCATAATTCCTATATAAATTAAATAGAATTCAAACTCCATGTAGATAGAAAGGTTGTTCTTGTCTCCATTATTTCTACAGCAGCCAAAACAATATCTGGTATAAAGTAGATGCTGATAAATGCTTGTTGAATAAAAGTTGGATTCAGTAATTTACTGAAAGACTTTGCATATTATTTTGCTATTCTTTTTCTGATATATAAATGTGACCCAAGCATGGCCCCAAGTTATGTATTAATCATTCACAAAGCCTATTATCTCATATCTGTCTTTGTTTTCCTCTTCAAACAGATGATATAAACTACAAAGTAATACTTTAACATATGAGGTTGAACTTTAAGAGCCTAACATTTTTCATATTCTTCGCTTATATGGAAAAGCCTAATTGATGACAGCTTTAAAGCATCTACCACACATGGGTTTATTAAAATAGAATATTTTTATTAACATGTTTTTCTCAGTTTTCTATTAGAGAACTATTGCATGTAGCACAGCTAGGGGGAGTCATCCAAGTGAAGGTACCTCTGTTTGAGGTGCTGCCTGTTTTGTTTGCTCTCTGTGGCATAGTGGGAGTTCATTCACCCAGGTCTGGACAACATCTGAAGAGGTTCTTTATCTCTGTGCTTTATAATGACACCCAAATAAGATGGGTATTGTCATGTCACAGGATAAGCTGAATATAATATAATTAATCAGAAGAAAAGCATGTGTTCTCATATGGGAATACATTACAAATGAAATAGAGTTCTGGCATTCAATTTTGATTTATCTTATAAAAAGTGCTTCAGTGGCTGATATTATCTGCAGTCCCACTCCTGGGTATACATCCGAATAAAACTATAATTAGAAAAAATAGAATATATCCTGATATTCATTGCAGCCCTGTTTACAATAGCCAAGATTTGTAAACAACCCTAAATGTCCATCAATAGATGAATGGATAATGAAGATTTGGTGCATATATGCAATATAATTAGCCATAAAAAGAATGAAATAATGTCATTTGCAATAACATGAATAGACCTAGTAATTATCATATTAAGTGAAGGAAGAAAAAAAAAAACAAATACCATAAGATATCACTTACATATGGAATCAAAAATATGATACAAATGAACTTATCTATGAAACAGAAATTGACTCACAGACATGAGTGTAGACTTGTATTTGCCAAGGGAGGGGATGGTGGAGGATGGATTGGGAGCTTGGGGTTAGCAGATTCAAACTATTACATACAGACTGGTTCAACAAAAGCATTTTACCATATAGCACAAGGAACCACATTCAATATCTTGTGGTAAACCAAAATGGAGAAAAATATAAAAAATAATGTATATAGGTGAATATATAGTTGAATCTCTTTTGCAATAGAAATTAACTCAACATTGTAAATCAACTATACTTCAGTAAAATAAATTTTAAAAAAGTAGTTTATTGGCTAAGTGAAATGTAAGGGTAGTCCTTTGTAATCCATATTCTGTGCCAGTCTTATCCTTCTCTTGTTACACACAGTCCATCCTCTTCAGTGTCTCCAGTAATAGCTACCTAGACTCCACAGTCAGTGAAAGGACTCAAGGTTCTCAGTCACCATTCAGACTAATTTCTATAGATAAACTATCCCAATCCCTCACTGGACACAACTTGAAGCAATTCCTTCTGTATTTACCACATTCTTCAATGCCTGCTTCATATTTTGACCTATAACATGTTCTCTGTCTTTGCAGGGACAAATTTCTGTTTAACATCTGTGTCTATGACTTTCTACAAAACATTCGTTTATTTTCAGATCACCATTTCTGAATTATTTTGTGGCAGCATGAAGATTTTTGCTACCTCACTTTTCATTGGAAAAAATCAATTACAGATTATGACAAAACCCAAATCTCTTCACAGATATCAAACACTTCCTTCAGGTTTGGTTTCTGCTCTTTAGCCATCACTCACATGATTGCAGGCTATACTGCACTGTCTTTTTTCCAGAGCACAGGTCTGCACTTGATAGAAGCTAGCATTTCCTTTTTAAACAGTTACTATGTGCAAAATCTTGATATAAATGTTTTATTAGATCTTTAAACTCATTTACTTCTTACACCAACTCAAGTAGATTTTGTTATTATCCCCATTTTTGCAGATGAGGAAACTGGAGTGAAGAGAAATTAAGTAACTTTTCCAACTCACACATTTAGTAAAATCTGGCATCTGGCATGTAGTACACTCTCAACTTCATTAGAACTGTCTCAAATGTATTCCTTTTTATAGTTGAGTAATATTCCATTGTGTATGTACCACATTCCCTTATCCATTCATCTGCCGATGGCATCTAGGTTGCTTCCATGTCCTAGCTATTGTAAACGATGCTACAGTGAACATTGGGGTATATGTGTCTCTTTCAATTATGGTTTCTTCAGTGTGTATGCCCAGCAGTGGGATTGCTGAGTGGAATAGCAGTTCAATTTTAAGTTTTTTAAGGAATCTCCACACTCTTCTTCCTAGTGGCTGTACCAGTTTGCATTTCCACCAACAGTGTAAAAGAGTTCCCCTTTCTTCACACCCTCTACAACATTTATTGTTTGTAAACTTTCTGATGACAGCCATTCTGACAGCATTAGATAATACCTCATTGTTATTTTGATTTGCATTTCTCTAATAGTGAGTGAGGTTGAACATCTTTTCATGTGTTTGTTAGTCATCTGTATGTCTTCTTTGGAGAAATATATGTTTGGTTCCTTGGTCCACTTTTTGATTGAGTTGTTAATTTTCTTTCTTTCTTTTTTTTTTTTGGTATTGAGCTGCATGAGATGCTTTTATATTTTGGAGACTAATTCTTTGTCAGTTGTATTGTTTGCTATTATTTTCTTCCATTCTAAAGGCTGCCTTTCACCTTGCTTATAGTTTCCTTTGTTGTGCAGAAGTTTTTAAGTTTAATTAAGTCTCATTTGGTTATTTTTGTTTTATTCCCATTACTCTTGGAGGTGGATTATAGAAGATCTTGCTGTGATTTATGTCAGAGAGTGCTCTGCCTATATTTTCCTCTAAGAGTTTTGCAATTTCTGGTCTTACATTTAGATCTATAATCCATTTATAGTTTATTTTAGTGTATAGTGTTAAAATCGGTTCTAGTTTCATTTTCTACAGAGGATTGACCAGTTTTCCCAGCACCTGTTGTAAAAGAGGTTGTCTTTTCTCAGTTGTATATTTTTGCCTCCATTGTCAAAGGTGCTTGGATTTATCTCTGGTGTTTCTATTTTGCATCATTGATGTATATTTCTGTCTTTGTGCCAGTACCATACTATCTTGATAACTGTAGCTTTGTAGTATAGTCTGAAGTCAGGAATGCTGATTCTTCCAGTTCCATTATTTCTCAAGATTGCTTTAGCCATTTGAGGTTTTTTGTGTTTTCATACAAATTGTGAAATTATTTGTTCTAGTTCTGTGAAAGATACCGTTGGTAGCTTGATAGGAATTGCATTGATAAAGATTGCTTTGCATTGTATATTCATTTTCACTATATTGATTCTTCCAATCCATGAACATTATCTATTTCTCCATCTACTTGTATAGTCTTTGGTTTCTTTCATCAGTGTTTTATTGTTTTCTATATATAGATCTTTTGCTTCTTTAGGTAAATTTATTCTTATTTTATTTTGCAATGGTGAATAGTATTGTTTCCTTAATTTCTCTATTTTTATTGTTAGTATATAGAAATGCAAGGGATTTCTGTGCATTAAGTTTACATCCTGCAAATTTACTATATTCATTGAATAACTCTAGTAATTTTCCAGTGGTTTCTTTAGGGTTTTCTATGCAGAGGATCATGTCATCTGTAAACAGTAAGAGTTTTATTTCTTTCCCAATCGGGATTTCTTTTATTGCTTTTTCTTCTCTGATTGCTATGACTAGGACTTCCAAAACTATGTTGATTAGTAGTGGTGAGAGTGGGCACCCTTGTCTTGTTCCTGATTTTACAAGAAATGCATTCAATTTTTCACCATTAAGGGTAATATTTGCTGTGGGGTTGTTGTATATGGCTTTTATTATGTTTTGGTATGTTCCTTCTGTGCTTACTTTCTGGAGAGTATTTTGTTGTTGTTGTTGTTAACCATACATTGATGTTGATTTTTCATAGGTATTCTCTGCACCTATTGAAATAATCATATAGTTTTTATCTTTTAATTTGTTAATATGGTGTATCACATTTATTGATTTACAAGTATTGAAGAATCCTTGCATCCTTGGAATAACACCCACTTGGTCATGATGTATGATCTTTTGACTATGCTGTTGGATTCTGTTTTCTAGAATTTTGTTGAGGATTTTTGCATCTATGTATGTCAGTGATACTGGCCTGTAGTTTTCATTTTCGGTGGCATCTTTGTCTGGTTTTGGTATCAGGATGATGGTGGCCTCATAGATTAGTTTGGGAGTTGACTTTCCTCTGCAATTTTCTGAAAATTTTGAGTAGGATATGTGTTGGCTCTTCTCTAAATTTTTGGTGGAATTTACCTGTGAATCCATCTGGTCCTGGGCTTTGGGGGCTTTGGTTTGTTGGAAGATTTTTTATTACAGTTTCTCTTTCCATGCTTGCAATGGGTCTGTTAAAATTTTTTAATTCTTCCTGGTTCAGTTTTGGAAGGTTATACTTTTCTAAGAATTTGTCCATTTAAAAGAATTTTACATTTTATTGTAATATAATCACTCATAGTATTTTCATGATCTTTTGTATTTCTGTGTTGTCTTGTGATTTCTCCATTATCATTTCTAATTTTATTGATTTTATTCTTCTCCCTTTATTTTTTTAAAATAATTAATTTATTTTAATTGGAGGCTAATTACTTTACCATATTGTGGTTGTTTTTGCCATACATTGACATGAATCAGCCATGGGTATATATGTGTCCCGTTTATTTCTTGACGAGTCTGGCTAATGGCATGTCTAATTTATTTGTCTTCTCAAAGAACCAGATTTTAGTTTTATTGATTTTTGCTGTAGTCTCCATTTGTTTTTCATTTATTTCTGCTCTGATTTTTATGATTTATTTCCTTCTACTAACCTTATTATTATTATTTTTAATTGTTGTTCCTTTTTCTAGTTGCTTTAGGTGTAAAGGTAGGCTGTTTATTTGATATTTCTCTTGTTTCCTGAGGTAGGCTTGTATTACTATGAACCTTCCTCTTAGCACTGCTTTTACTGAATTCCATAAGTTTTGGGCTTTCATGTTTTCATTGCCATTTGTTTCTATGCATATTTTGATTACCTTTTTTATTTCTTTCATAACCTGTTGGTTATTCAGAAGTATGTTTAGCCTCCATATGTTTGTATTTTTTAGGTTTTTGAGTGTAGTTGATATCTAATCTTACCACACTGTGATCAGAAAAGATGTTTGCAATTATTATCATCATCATTATTATTATTAATTAGTAAAGCTAGATTTGTGGCCCAGGATGTGATCTATCCTGGAAAATGTTCTGTGTGCACTTGAGAAAAAGGTGAAATCCATTGTTTTGGGGCAAAATGCCCTGTAGATATTAGTTAGGTCTGTGGTCCATTGTATCATTTAAAGCTTGTTTTTCCTTGTTAATTTTCTGTTTAGTTGATCTATCCATAGGTGTGAGTGGGGTCTTAAAGTTTCCCACTACTATTGTGTTATGGTTAATTTCCCCTTTCATACTTGTTAGCATTTGCCTTATGTATTGAGCTGCTCCTTTGTTGGGGTCATATATATTTTTAACTGTTATGTCTTCTTCTTGGATTGACCCCTTGATCATTATGTTGTGTCCTTCTTTGTCTCTCATCATGGTCTTTATTTCAAAGTCTTTTTATCTGATATGAGTATTGCTACTCCTGCTTTCGTTTGGTCTCCATATGTATCTCTAGGTTTATGGTGGGTCCCTTGTAGACAGCATAGATAGGTGTTTTGCTTTTGTATACATCCAGCCAGTCTTTGTCTTTGGGTTGGAACATTTAACCTATTTACATTAAAGATAATTATTGATAAGTATGATTCTAATACCAGTTTCTTTGTTGTTTTGATTTGTCTTTATAGACCTTTTTTTTTTTGCTTCCTCTCTAGAGAAGATCCTTTAACATTTGTTGAAGAGCTGGGTGGATGGTGCTGAATTCTCTCAGCTTTTGCTTCTCTGTAAAGCTTTTGATTTCTCCTTCATACCTGATTGAGATCCTTGCTGGGTAGAATAATCTTGGCTGTAGATTTTTCTCTTTCATCCTTATTTTTTAAGTATGTCCTGCCATTCCTTTCTGGCCTGAAAGGTTTCTGTTGAAAGATCAGCTGTTATCCTTACGGGGATCCCCTTGTGTGTCATTTGTTGCTTTTCCCTTGCTCTTTTAATATTTTCTCTTTGTGTTTAATTTTTGTTAGTTTGATTAATATGTGTCTTAGGGTGTTTTGGCTTGGGTTTCCTGTTTGAGACACTCTGGGTTTCTTGGACTTGAGTGGTTATTTCCTTCCCCGTTTTAGGGAAGTTCTTGTTAACTATTATCTCCTCAGATATTTTCTCATGACCTTTCTTTTTTGTCTTCTTCTTTGCAGACACCTATGATTTGAATATTGGGGCATTTAACACTGTCCCAGAGGTTTCTGAAGTTGTCTTTCTTTCTTTTTATTATTTTTTTCCACTTTGCATCATTTATTACCACCATTCTATCTTATACCCCAGTATCCTCTCTTCTGTCTCAGTTATTCTACTGTTGGTAGAGTGTTTTTAATCTCAGTTATTGCATTGTGTGTTATTGATTGACTCTTCTTTATTTCTTCTATGTCCTTGTTAAACATTTCTTGCATCTTCTCAATCCTTGTCCCTAGACTATTTATCTGTAACTCCATTTTGTTTTCAAGACTTTGGATCATTTTTATTATCATTATTCTGAAATCTTTTTCAGGTAGATGCCCTATCTCCTCCTCTTTGGTTTGGTTTGGTGTTTTATTTTTATCATGTTCCTTCACCTGCTGGATATTTTACTGTCTTTTTATTTTGTTTAGCTTTCTGTATTTGGGGTGCCCTTTTGTTCTGTGGAATTTGCTTCATTTTCAATTGATCTTTTGATAAATTTGTGTTGGAAAAAGTGAGCTCCTATCCTATTCTTCTGCTTTCTTGGAACTGCAAACCCAAAAGCCTCATTTTTGCTCTCAAAAATTGTTTCTAGTGTGACTTATTCACCCTTATTTTTACCAAACCCCAAACACTGGTGTCTTGTCACCTTTGGCATGATTCTGGGGGACTAATAGGTTCAGAAGCTGACAGATCTGACTTACTATCCTGACTCCACCACTGAGGAGTTGGATGACGTTGAATAATGAAACTGCTGACATTGTTGATCACCCCTATGTGCCAGGCACTCGTCTGCTTACTCTGCATGTTTTGGATCATTTAGTCCAAACAACAACCGTCAAGATGAGTATGATCACTTCTAGGTTACATATTAGGAAAGTGAGACAGAGACTAAATCATTTGCTCCAACTTTTATAGTTAAAGAACCTAGACTAAAAACTCCACCCATCTGGTACAGATCCTGCATTCATCACTTGTACTTGGGATCTCAAGTTGTATAACTTCTGTAAGACCATTTATTTAATTATTAAATAAGGATGCCTCTCAGTCAGTTTTTTTGATAGCTTATATTTCAGAGTTTGTTATTAGCATCCTGTAACAAGATTGTCATTGAACATAACTTAGCTTTGATTCATAGGAATCCCCTAGAACTAATAATCTCTCAATACCTCCCAGTGCACCAGCCAGATGTCTTGAAAATAAAAGGTCCTGAGGTTACTGAAGCCTTCAGTTTCTAATATAGGTCAGTAACTGGCCTGGAATGGCCAGAGAAAGTTCTAAATCATCTGCAAAATAGACTATAATTCAGACACTAGGCAAATGTGTTTCATGCTGCAGTCTGACTACCTCCCTTCCTTATGATAAGATGGTAGACTGGGCCTTAGTGGAAAAGAACATAGTGTTGCATCTTCAAGTGACTTTTACCCAGTAGAATTAGAAAAGTTTTATCTACATCACCTATTGGTGTACTGTTTTCACATATCTACCATTTTCCCATAATGGTCTGCCTACTATTGTATCAGGAAGTTAATGAGACTTTTGCATTGCTTCTGTATTTTCCACAAAATGATGTTGTAATTAAAAGTTGAAGGTCTGTGGAATTTTTCTTTTTTTGTTTGGTTGAATTAAGCTATTATAAACGAAAGCTAAATTTTGCCTTAGATGGGTCTTATTGGCATTTTTCACTTGGTTTTAATGAGATCCAAAGTGTTTTATGGGGCAAGGACATTCTTGTTTCTTAGCCCTTAAAATGTAGATTGGCCAACTCTTTCAGCATCTTGCTATACCCAAGTAAGCTGCCCAGTAGTTTCATCCATGTGCTGTATCTGATATTTACTTGGCAAATGACTTCTAAAATCATTTTTGAAAGCTGTTTTGTCACTGTTTATAGAGAAGAGTTTTTAGTGCAAGTGTTATCAGCAAAATGGCAATTCCTCAGTCCTTGTGTCCCAAAGGAAGAGACAAAAACCAGTTTTACACAGCACTAGTTTTACTAAGTAAAGTGAAAATGTGCTCCTGGAAAAGGAAATCAGACTTTCTGGAAACCATAAACAGTCCTTCAATAGAGGTAGGATTGGGTTTTCAGAATGGTGGAAAGTCCCTTCTTCTGCCCTGCATTGACAAGTTGATTGACAGTTTAAGGTTAAATAACATTTCCCTTTGTGCACAGGAGCATACCAATAAGCACCCAAGAGAAAGCAATAGTGGGGCGAAAACCATAATGCTAATTTATTATAAATATGGCATAATATAGTCTGGGTTACTCTGAGCTACTTTTTGATTCTTTGTGTGCCTACACCAATCTATGCAAGGGTTTTTTCTTGCCTGATCCTGAAAAATCTGAAAACTTAGAAGTGCTTGACCATTAAAGGGATGATCTCTGCGCATGTTCTGATCCCCAGTGTCCTGGTGTGGAAGGCAAAGATTACCCCTCCCCCAACACCAAGGGAACTTACTCATGTCTGACTGACTACCTAAATGAAGTAGTCAAAAAATAAATTTCCAACATATTTTTTGTTGAGTAAATAGAAATGGACCTGAAAGATTTCATTTTAGTTAGTATGCTGCTGCTGCTAAGTCGCTTCAGTCGTGTCAGGCTCTGTGCGACCCCATAGTCGGCAGCCCCACCAGGCTCCCCCATCCCTGGGATTCTCCAGGCAAGAACACTGGAGTGGGTTGCCATTTCCTTCTCCAATGCTTGAAAGTGAAAAGTGAAAGTGAAGTCGCTCAGTCGTGTCCAACTCTTTGCGACCCCATGGACTGCAGCCTACCAGGCTCCTCCATCCATGGGATTTTCCAGGCAAGCGTACTGTAGTGGGGTGCCATTGCCTTCCTTGTTTAGTTAGTATAGTGGATGAAAAAGTCATTGAATTATAAACCTAGTGGACATAGCATTTATCATATAGTAAGGATTCAAGATATTTTAAATGTATGAATAAGAAGTAATTTTGTTGTTCTCTGTTGCTTGTCATGTCCAACTCTTTGCGACCCCATGGACCATAGCCTGCCAGGCTCCTCCATCCATGGGATCTTCCAAGCAAGAATACTGAAGTGGGTTGACATTTTCTTTTTCCAGGGGATCTCCCCAAATGAGAGTTCGAACCTCTATTTTTTTTTTTTGTCTTCTGCATTGGCAGGCAGGTTCCTTATCACTTGCGCCATGTGGGAAGCCCCTAAGAAATAATGGGAGATGGTAAATAAAAGGCATAATGGCAAGGGCCACTGGATACATTGCTAATAAAGAACTAACATATATTTGTGTAAAAGTTTTGCATGACAGTAAAAATTGCAATACAGTCATGTCATCTCTGGGCTGTTTTTAACACACATTATTATTTTTGTTTGTATATCACCAGGGTTAAAATCTCACCCACCCCACTAGGTACATATGTAAGTTTTGACTGGAAAAACTTCGTACAGTTGCCTACAGTAAAATGATATTTGTGAGTATGGAGAAGGAAATTATCTAGAGTCAATGACTTTTATACAAGCTGAGAAAAATTCTTAAGTAAACAGTTAAGTCCTATATTCTAGCCTTTGCGTGGTATGGAGAGAAAGCAGTTATTTCCAGGTGACTTCAATATTCTTGCCTGTAAAATCCCATGGACTGAGGAGCCTGGCAGGTTATAGTCCATGGGGTCACAAAGAGTCAGACACGACTGAGTGACTTCACTTTCACTTTTCTGGAGAAGTGTGATGCAGGGCGCTGGTCCAGTTGGTGCTACCACTGTATGAATCTGTCATGAGAGCAAGTAAGACCAAGAATAATTAACTCTATAGATAAACTGTGAGACAAACCCTATAGATAAACAAACATTCCATTTTAAGAGCTGAACTTGACAGGAAGTTACAGAAATCTTAGTGAAAGAAAAACCCATTCTGATCCAGACCAGAGTGGTAAGGAACACTTTGGTGGTAGAGGAAACAGTCACTGAATGAGTATAAGTGAAAGATTCTGTATAGAAGCTCAAAGATACTAGCTTTATCTTTGAAACAATGAAGGATTTTAAGCAGGGGAATGCTGAGATTTAGCATGTTGGTTCAAGGCACTTCCTTTGGCATCTGAATAGAGAGTGAGTTAAAATGGTTGCAGTTGAAGCTGGGAAGCTGTTTTCTTTCAGACAAAAAACAATGAAGATAAGAACTGGGGCAGATTAGCAGGTATATAGGAGAGGTGGTGAATTTGAGAATCATTAATAATAAAAAACAATATGTCAGGGCTTGATAAGTGATTGAATGTGAGAGAAAAGGAAGTCTCATTCTGACTCTCAAGTTGCTAGAATGGGTGACAGGGTAGATTTGATTTTCTATCACTGAGTTAGACAATCTAGGGAGAGAGAATTTCTTTTTTTGGGGGGGAGAAGATAATATATTCAATTATTAATGACTTTTGTTTCTCCTTTAAAATACACATTATTTTGCAGAAGAACCTCGAACTGAGAAGTTATTTAAAACCAATGATATTGTCATTATAGATATCATTTGAAACTTGGGGATCAAAGGGAACTAAGATGGAAAAAAAAATGCTCCAAAATAAAAGACAAGAGAATCACTATTTGAAACATTAATGAGAAAACCATAAATCTCCTCTCCATTCCATGAAGAGCTTCATGACACTTTTAATCATATTATCTAGAATTCTTATCATTTAATGTATAAACATGGTTACAGTCTAATTTGTAGTCTTCATGTGAATATATATTTCTTACAGAAAAAGCCTCAGCACCAAAATTTTTTGGGAAAAGATGTAACCCAGATGAGATTGCAAATTCTTAAGAAATTTAATCTAATCAGATTATGGAAACAATTTTCTCACATACAAAATAATCACCAAGATTAATGTTCCTCAAGATGATATTGGAACCATATTTTTTTCACCCTTAATTCCATAGCAACTGCAGATTAACTACAGTGATCTCTTTTTAGATGTTTCAGAACTTAAACACATGGATTAGACAGATGGTCAGTGGAAAAGTTTCTTGAAGAATTGGTTAGTGAATAGTAATCTTTAAGAAAAGTTATTTTTCCTTAAAATATGCATAGTAGAAGCATCAATTAATCGTATGTATCCTATTCCAAAATATTCCAAAATGTTTAACTTTGTTTACTTTCATATTGAGTCATGAAGCTAAAGAGACTATTTCTATAACTGAGATTCATATTTATATTTTATTTTTCTTTTTTTCTGCACCAGGGTTACTTTAGAGAGTGAGTGAGAACTTATTTTAGGGAATTTTCGATGTTATGAGTAATAATCCTCACAGTAATAGCACAATACATGTCTGTTTGCAATTGAATAGAAAGCACAGTCAACTAAAAACAATAACTATTTCAAGAGGGCTCACCTTTTAGCATACTAAATAAATAATAAAGAGCAACTTCTTTGTCCCTGAAGGGAAATGAACATGTACAATGCTTTTGGAATGGTTCCATTGTTTTCCTTTTCCTGGAAGTCTTTAAAATGAATTCCAATGAAAAACCTCATAAGAAGGAAAAGATTCTTAGTGGAAAGCATGAGCACACAATGTTAGAACCAGGTTTTTAAAACCAAGTCTATCTCAGGTCAGGTTTTAATATGGCTCAGCTGGTATAGAATCTGCCTGCAGTGCAGGAGACCCCAGTTCAATTCCTGGGTTGGCAAGATCCCCTGGAGAAGGGAATGGATTCCCATTCCAGTATTCTAGAGAATTCCATGACTGTATAGTACATGGGGTAGAAAAGAGTTGGACACAACTGAACAACTTTCACTTTCACAAATTGTTAAATGGAGAAGAAAAGAACCAGTATTTATCCTCCACTGTTATTATTAGAAAACAATTCTAAATTCTGTGTGATAAATATATTTTTATATTTTTTCAATGATCTCATTTGCTTTTTTCTCTGTTCCCTTATGAAACTATATTTCAACTGTTTCATTTAATGATTTAAAATTAAGGAGCTGTGAGTAGTAGCTTTAAGCAACTAAATAATTTCTTTCAAAGAAAATTGTTACACAATGTAAAGGATTAAACACCATGAAATAATAAATATGTCATCTGCTGTTATAAGTAAATTTCAATTTTCTGATAAAGATAAAAATACATTTTCAGAAACAGTTTTAATGATCTCTTAAATCAACATGTGCTTTATAAAAAGGCATTCTTCTCAACGTAGTTCATTAAAACTCAAATTCTATTTTTTTTCTGATTATTTGGAAATAATTTAAAATGAACATCATTTTATGTGCTCATTTTTGCACTGCCAGAGTTTGGTTTTACCACAACTTTTTAATAAGGCAGCTATCAGGCATCAGAAAAAGAACAAGCCATATAATTGCTGTTTGTGATTGACTATTAAGTAATTAATCAAAGTACAGAGTTACCAATTCCTGGCTTCCCCAGAAATTCCTCCTACATATCCAATTTCTGGTTTAGTTCTTTTCCCTCTTAAAATCTTTGGGAATACCATAAAATTGACCTTATTCTGTTGAACTTGATTCAATTCCACAACTAGTTATTGGCTGGGTTACTGTGTTCTTGAGCTGTGCTAAGCCTCGACTATAGAAATAGAAAAGAGCAGGAAGATATATTGCTTCTGTTCTTAGGGTGTGTATAATTGTGTCAACAAAGTAAATCATAGACTATTCATTCATAATAGTTGTGATACCCACAAACATAGAAACTTTTCCAAATTATACTACCTCGCACCCAGCCCCCTGCTTGAGAATATTGTTCTTGATTCAGAGGTGAGATTTTGACCCACAGAACATCAACTCTAGCCTTGCTAACAACTCTCAGGCCCAGAGGAAGGTTCTATTGAAAAGGTCTCATTATCATTGACTTTATCTGAAGTACAGAGAGTAGAAGAGAGCAGACACACAGAGAGAAGCTCACACAACCTGCTTTATGTATATTCACACATATGTGATACATATACATATAATCTCTATGTATGTGTATATATCATATATGAATATGTATATGTATAATTATATATATACTCTATGTATGTATGAATATGTGTGTATGTCTGTGTGTGCTTCCTTGATGGCTCAGTGGTAAAGAATCTGCCTAACACAGAAGACTTGGGTTTGATCCCTTGGTTGGAAAGATCCCTTGGAGGAGGTCATGGCAACCCACTCCAGTATGCTTGCCTGGAGAATCCCATGGACAGAGGAACTTGGTGGGCTATGGTCCATAGGGTTGCAAAGAGTCAGACATGACTGAAGTGACTTAGCACACATGCTTGTATGTGTATGTGTATGAATTAACCAGTATTTGGTTGTTTCCCAGAATTATCGAAAAGAATTAATATTTTTATTTTTTTTTTTTTTTGCCAAACACCACCAGATAATCACGATGGTGTGATCACTCACCTAGAACCAGACATCCTGGAATGCAAATTCAAGTGGGCCTTAGGAAGCATCACTACAAATGAAGCTAGTAGAAGTGATGGAATTCCTGTTGAGCTATTGAAAATCCTAAAAGATGATGTGGTGAAAGTGCTGCACTCAATATGCCAGAAAATTTGGAAAACTCAGCAGTGACCACAAGACTGGAAAAGGTCAGTTTTCATTCCAATCCCAAAGAAAGGCAATGCCAAAGAATGCTCAAACTACCACACAATTGCACTCATCTCACATGCTAGCAAAGTAATGTTGAAATTCTCCAAGCCAGGCTTCAACAGTATGTGAATTGTGAACTTCCAGATGTTCAAGCTGGATTTAGAAAAGCCAGAGGAAAGAGAGATCAAATTGCCAACATCTGCTGGATCACCAAAAAAGCAAGAGAGTTCCAGGAAAACATCTACCTCTGCTTTATTGACTATGCCAAAGCCTTTGACTGTGTGGATCATGACAAGCCGTGGAAAATTCTGAAAGTGATGGGAATACCAGATCATCTGACCTGCCTCCTGAGAAATCTGTATGCAGGTCAGGAAGCAAAAGTTAGAACTGGACATGAAACCACAGACTGGTTCCAAATCAGGAAAAAGGATATGCAGAATACATCATGAGAAATGCTGGACTGGAAGAAACACAAACTAGAATTAACATTTCCAGGAAACATATTTATAACCTCTGATACACAGGTGACGCTACCCTTATGGCAGAAAGCAAAGAACTAAAGAGCCTCTTGATGAAAGTAAAAGAGGAGAGTGGAAAAGTTGGCTTAAAACTCAACATTCAGAAAGCTAAGATCATGGTATCTAGTCCCATCACGTCATGGCAAATAGATGGAGAAACAGTGGACACAGTGACAGACTTTAGGTTTTTTGGCTCTAAAATCACTGCAGATGGTGATTGCAACCATGTAATTCAAAGACACTTGCTCCTTAAAAGAAAAGTATGACCAACCTAGACGGCATATTAAAAAGCCAAAGATGTTACTTTGCCAGCAAAGGTCTGCCTAGTCAAAGCTATAGTTTTTCCAGTAGTCGTGTATGGATATGAGAGTTGGACTGTAAAGAAAACTGAGCACCAAAGAATTGATGTTTCTGAACTGTGGTGTTAGAGAAGACTCTTGAGAGTTCCTTGGACTGCAAGGAGATCCAACCAGTGAAACCTAGGGGAAATCAATCCTGAATATTCATTGGTAAAACTGATGGTGAAGCTGAAACTCCAATACTTTGGCCACCTGATGTCGAGAACTGACTCATTTGAAAAGATTCTGATGCTGGGAAAGATTGAAGATGGGAGGAGAAGGGGATGGCAGAGGATGAGATGGTTAGATGGCATGACTAACTCAATGGACATGAGTTTGGGTAAACTCTGGGAGTTGGTGATGAACAGAGGCCTGGCATGCTGCAGTTCATGGAGTCACAAAGAGTTGGACATGACTGAGCGACTGAACTGAACTGAACTGAATGTTAAAATGGTGTTTCCATGTTGGCTCAGTAATAAAGAATCCACCTGCCAATGAGGGTGATATGGATTCAATCTCTGTGTTGGGAAGACCCCCTGGAGAAGGAAATAGCAATGCACTCTAATATTCTTGCCTGGGAATCCCATGGACAGAAGAGCCTGGTGCGCTACAGTCCATGGACTGAAAAAAGAATCAGACTTGACTGAGTGACTAAACAACAGTGGTAAAATACACTTTCTTTTAAAATATCTAAGGCAGCTAAGTCTTTATAACTATATTTTTATCCTGCTTTCAAGTTTATTTATTATTGTCATTTATTTTTTCTTTATGCCTAAACTGATGCTCTCTATGCACAATATCCCTGGAGTAGTGTATTTCATGGGTCACAAAGAATCAGACACGACTGAGTGACTTTCACTTGCACAATGTAGTTTTTATTATCTATCCATCTATTTTTCTTTATATTTACTAATACAGCATTTTCATATAATGCCAAGATAATCCTCTTTTTTTCTGTTTCTTATCCTGTGATCACTTTATGAAATCATACAGTTGAAAAAGTTATACTTTTTCCCCCTAAATAATTGCATTTGTAACCATTTCATTTAATTAACTGATCTCTCTTGGAGGCTTGGGTAAACAGAGAAGTACAAAGATTGCAAAGTGAGTTGATTTTCTAAGAAAATGATAAGCTTACAGACTTGCATTTTTAGAGAGTGTGATTTGAAATCAGTAGATTCCATCAATTACCATTCTATCATTACCATTCTCTACTGATTTCTTTATCGTGGCATCCAGAAGAGAAAATAGCAGATAATTTGTCCCCCAAATTTGCATCATAGTTGAATGCAAGTAAAAGCTCTTAGTTAACGCTTGCTGATATATTGCTCTCAGTGCTAGCCTTTAGTGAAATGTCAAGATCCTTTGAGAATTATGTCAAATCAACACATCACTGATTTTCCTTCTACTTAGAATTAATGATATCATATTATGGTTTGTGCTTTTTGAAAAGAAGCTTGATCTAAGTACTCTATGTAGAGAGGCACATTTCCTAGTCCTGTCATTCCAGCTTTTCTCATGTATTGCTCTATATTCGTTTGCCATCTGGCAAATATAAAGAGCTGGTGTGGTTATAAGACAACTTGAAAACCTGACACATATAGTAGGCTCAGGGGGCCAATAATGTGAATGAAGACAAATGATTTGAAAGCATTGCAGCAGAATAGTTTTGAAGACTTGAATGTTGAGCTCATATTCTTCCTGAAAGGAGACACATTAGGGTGTCACACCATCTTAGAACTTAGTGGTCTTGTTACATTACATGTTAACCAATATTTTTGTTTACATTTTTTGTGCCTGTACTCTGTCTCCTAATAACAGCATCAATTTAAGGGCATCACCTGCTTTTAAATTAATCTATACCTTTAGCAATTAGCACAGTCCCTTATGTAGAGAGTGATAGTTTCAATCCATAAACAGAATATTTCTGTTGTTGTTGAATTTAACTTCTCATTGGGATCTCCATTGCTGGGAGTAGAAAAAAAATGGCATTGGGTTTAGGCTTTCCCTTTCTTTTGTACAGGGGTTTGGGGATGGGAGGTAGGTGGCAGTGCGGTAAGACAGGGATTGTTGGGACATACCCCACATCCACTCATGGACCACTGATATGTCATCCATCATTTTATTTCAGCCTGAAGGAGTGAACCCATTGCTGTTAATTTTCCCTTCCTTTCCTGAACTCAGAGCCCTTTCATATTCAACCTCTTTAAATGCATCAGAGTTCATTTGGTTACTCCCTTATCATGCTAGCCTGTAAGGATGTAAAGACCTCTGGAAGCTTTGTCTACCTAAATACTGGAGTTGCTTTCTTTTAAAATGTTTGAGAAGCACAGCTCAGTATTTTTCCCTGTTCCCTAGATTTATAAATTTATCTGAGGGTTCTGACTTTGGTTCAGAAAATCTAGAAAAGCTATATTTTGTTGGACAAGGCATGAATTATGAGTAGTGAGGGAGTCTAGTTTCCAGTTCACCCAAAACTTTTAGATAAAGATCTAAAAATGTGCTTAAGCAAGAGTTTTTTCCTATTCTTCCAAACCTAAGGACACTATGACTAAGGTCATATTGTAAGAAAATATTTTTAAAAATATACAAAATTAGCATGAATCATCTTTCTCCAAACATTTTAAAATTATTCAATGAATACATGTTGTCACTGGTGATGATTAATTTCTGGCATCTTGACTACATAGCTTTTAATTAAGACCTTTTATATAAGAGGCTAAATTAATATTTTGTTTTATTTTTTAAAATATTGTCCCTCTTTTATTTATTTATTTATTTTTAAATTTTCTTTACTTTATTGCATTGGTTTTACCATACATTGACATGAATCCTGTCCCTCTTTTCTACATAGATGATAGGTGGGCATAGAAGGACTAATTGTTTTAATTCATAAACTTTTTGGATATGCACTGACTTACATTAAAATGTTCATTCACCTTTCAATCACCATTTTTCCCACCTCAATTTAAATGATATTTTACCCTTTGTTACAAATATGGATTATAATCTAAAGTGGCAACTATACAATTAGACTTGATTTCTGACTTGAACTCTGACCTTGACTATTCACCTTTTCTTTCTGGAACACGGTTTCTTCTTAAAATATGATGTTAATTGATTTTAGTAGATAATTTATCAAGACTTACTAGAATTCTATAATTCTAATAAAAACTAAAGAATTTCAACTGTATAAAAATGTTAGTGATATTGATGAGGTTGTGCTGTCTGTTCTGTGCTTAGTCACTCAGTCATGTCCTACCCTTTGCAACCATGGGTTGTACCCTGCCAGGCTCCTCTGCCCATGGGATTCTCCAGGCAAGTATACTGGAGTGGGTTGCCATTCCCTCCTTCAGGGGATCTTCCCATCCCAGGGATGGAACCCAGGTCTCTCACATTGCAGGCAGATTCTTTACCATCTGAGACACCAGGGAAGCCCATTGGTGAGATTTATTGATCAATATTCTTCTTTAATGATTTATAACCTTCCTAACATTGTAAGGAAAGGTGAACAAACCTGGAGACTACAACCCTTGAGAGTAAATTTTTCTGACAGTGATACATTCTGGGGAACTAAACTTCCTGGCTATGTTTAGTTATCTCTTTTAATCACATCTTAATTTCAAATACCATGACAATAGCATTATTTCACTTTAATTCAGTTGCTTGTGAATAAGACATATGTGCATTAATAACAGATGGTAACACTATGTTAAAGGTTCAAAGCATTATTAAATATTTGAAGTGAGTTATTATTTTAGATACTGTGGTATTATTCTTTTGTATGTTATTTTATAATTCTAACTACACATATAAAAACATAAAGATGTTTTCTTTGTAGTTCTTATTTAATATAATATTAAATGTGGCTTATAAAAATAAATACTTTAAATAAATAAGATACTTTCATTTTTTGTAAAACATCAACTCACCAATCTTTAAGGTAAAGGCTAGTCATGAAAGCATGAAGTTTTCAGTTTGGAGATGTTCACCTTATTCTCAGTAACCTCGTTTCTTCATGTTATTAATTACTGTGCCTCTGGAATAGGATCCAGGTGTTCTGATTTCCTCTCTTATTTGTAAAGTATTTCACCCTAATGACTTTTCCCCCCATTCTTTCCAATATTTGCTCTTTTCCTGTCTGAACATTTCGGCCTAATTTTGGAGCCCTGGTGTTATTTCTTTGTCAGAGTTCAGCTAAATGGTGGCTTCATCCTGGATCCACTGCTCAATAATGTTAGTCATTCTCTAAATATGCTATCTTTTTCCTTCATAGCGCTTATTCATTGATGTAATTTTTGTACCTGTAACTTTTGTGTGTACGTTGTATTTATTTGGTTAGTGTCTGTCTTCCCTCTTTGAGTACAGTCCACTTGAGGATAAAGATGTTGCGTTTTTGAACTGCAATTGTTTCCCATTTCCTAGGATAGCGTCTGGCAAATACAGGGCACACTAAATTTTCAGTGAGTAAATTAAGGTGTAACTTGATGAGTCAGGGTGTCCACTATAATCAAAGCAGTGTGTTTGGGCATTTTACAAAAGATGTTGGAAAATGACTGTATCTGCATTCACAAATATTTTTGATGGAAGCATTCAGATTTATCAAAAACCTAAGTATCTAAAAATCACCTTTTCCAAATAAAAGTGAAAGGTTTATTTATTAAATTTAGATTCTTCTTTCCACAAACAAAACCAAGGTAACAAAAACTTGTGGACTCAGTAACCACTGTCACAAGTCTGCTGCTCAAGAATAATTATAAAGACCTAATATGCAAATAAAATGGATGCATCAAAAATGTAAAATTTTTTTAATATAAAATTTTGAAGTGAGTATTTAAGGAAACAGGAAGCATTCATAAGTTCTAGGATCACAGGTATTTTCATTGTGCTTTGGGGGAATTGCTTATCTTGCTTTGTGCCTTGCCACAATCCATTTCAATTTAAGGTATTTCCATAGGAGGGAATTAACAATTGAAATGCAAAATAGGCAACTCCCTGAGAATTTGTATAAATTCTCAGAAATTTTCCTTGAAAACTCTGAGTCATATTCAACTACTGCTACTAACTGACTAAATAGTTTCAAAATGAGTAAAGACATGAAGAAGTGGCAGGTGGATTCACTGGGGGGGGGGGGCAAATGTTACTTATTTCTAAATACACTCATGGAATAGTGAAAGTTTTATATTAGTAACACATCCTGGCTTAGTTTTCTTTGGAATGTAATACACTATGGCTAGGGGCCTCACAGTCTGCATTTTTCTTCTGCAACTTGTTCAGATTATCTTCAAGGACATTTATACTTGTTTTTCTCACTCTAGTTATAGCTAATTATTTAACATAGTTTCTGGCACCTCTTTTGCAATCTTCTATTTACCATCTTATTTGCAAGCTTCTCTACTGTTGCATAGTTTGCAATCTTCCAGTTTTTAGGGATTCGTTCTTAATTTCATTGCTTTTAAGAAAGTGTTTTAGAATAAAATAGCTCACAATAGTCCATTTGGAAGGGATTAAATAGCATGTCAGCTTGTTGTTGCCAATACTGAATAAGAGGTAGGGGGACTTTACTCAGACTCATCACTCACTGAAGGCTCATCACAGTAATGCTCAAGAGGGCTGTAATTTTCTTCTTTCTTAAGAGTAGCTAAGAAAATAAAACTCCCTTTACTTTATCCTAGTGAATTTCACTTAAGATCCCAGACCTGAAGTGTGTTTGGGTGTGTGTTGGTGGCGGGGCTGGGGGGATGGGCTTGGTGGAGTGAAGTCAAACCTCACCAGCTGTGTGCTTAGTTAAGATCACTTGTGTGGTCCAAGAACAGGTTAAAGAGCATTACTAAAATCCCAAGTAGAGATGAAGAATGGTGATTTTTGAACACATTCTTTGTGCCAGGAACAAAGAGATGGAATGGTCCTCATGCCATATCACTGATAATTTATTTCATTCTCTGAGAAGGATGAGGAGAAGGAAGCAAAGACTCAGAAAGTTAAATCTGTCCAAGCTGGCCCCTTATCTTTGGGTGCTTCTATAAAGTACTTTTTCTCACCCATAAAGGCAGTCTTTACTTCTTAAAAGAGAAATATGTACTAATTAAAAATTTGAGTTTCTTCAGATTATTGTACAGAAATAAATTATAATGTTTAAGACAAATCATAAGGCAGAGAGGGTCCTTCCCAGTTCCAGGGGGTCCCTTATGGAGAGAAGGAAGGCAAAGATGAGCTAGACAACTAACAACATGTATAGTCACCTATGGGCATGCAGTTTGGTAAGTCTTCTATATACAAATCTTCAAGTTGTGAACATTCAAAGCTGTGAACATTCATTTGCATGTCCAATCACGTGTTAGTTCATATATCTGGCATATATTGTCATGTGACTGTACCCTGTAAAAATTGTGTTTTTGTGTACTTTGTGTACATTAACCTACAGTACTGTATACTGTATAGATACTGTGCAGTATCTTTATTTCAAGCCCAGGATGTCTGGAAGCAAGCATAAAAGCAGATGTGATGCAGCTTGTATTGTACTGTACTTTACAAAGTACTGTGAGATTAAAAACAGTATGAACAACATGAAAAAGCAAAATGATATGACACTGAAAGATAAACTTTCCAGGTCAGAAGCTGCCCAATATGCTATTGGAAAAAAGTGGAGAAATAGCTCCAGAAGGAATGAAGAGGCTGAGCCAAAGCATGAACAACAGCCAGTTGTGGATGTGTCTGGTGGTAGAAGTACAATATACCAAAGAACAATATTGCATAGGAACCTGGAATATTAGCCCCATGAATCAAGGTAAATCAGAAGTGGTCAAATAGGAAATGGCAAGAGTGAACATCGACATATTAGGAGTCAGTCAACTAAAATGGACTGGGATGCGTCAATTTAATTCAGATGACCATTATAACCTACTGTAAGCAAGAATTCCTTAGAAGAAATGTAGTAACTCTTATAGTCAACAAAAGAGTCTGAAATGTAGTACATGGATGTAATCTCAAAAATGACAGAATAATTTCAGTATGTTTCCATGCAAACCATTCAATATCACAGCAATCCAAGTCTACACCACAACCACTAATGCCAAAGAAGCTGAAGTTGAACAGTTCTGTGAAGACCAAGACCTTCTAGAACTAACACCCAAAAAAGATGTCCTTTTCATCATAGGGGACTGGAATGCAAAGGTAGGATGTCAAGAGATACTTGGAGTAACAGGCAAGTTTGACCATAGAGTGCAAAATGAAATAAGGAAAAGGCTAACAGAGTTTTGTCAAGAAAATGCACTGGTCATGGCAAACACCCTCTTCCAACAACACAATAGATGACTCTATACATGGACAGCATCAGATGGTCAATAACAAAATCAAGTTAATTATACAGAAACTCCATATAGTCATCAAAAACAAGACTGGGAACTGACTGTGGCTCAGATCATGACCTCCTTATTTCCAAATTCAGACTTAAGTAGAAGAAAGTATAGAAAACCACTGGGCTATTTACATATTACCTGAATAAAATCTCTTACAATTATACAGTGGAAGAGACAAATTAAGGGATTAGGTCAGATAGACAGAGTGCCTGAAGAACTATGGGCAGAAGTTCATAACATTGTACAGGAGGCAGTGATCAAAACCATGAAAAAGAAATGCAAAAGGGCAAAATGGTTGTCTGAGGAGGCCTTATAAATATCTGAGAAAAAAAAAAGAGAAGTGAAAGGCAAAGGAGAAAAGGAAATATATATTCATATGAATAGAGAGTTCCAAAGAATAGCAAGGGGAGAAAAGAAAGCATTCCTAAGTGAACAATGCAAAGAAATAGAAGAAAACAGTAGAATAGGAAAGACTAGAAATCTCTTCAAGATAATTAGAGATATCAAAGGAACAGTTCATGAAAAGATGGCACAAAAGGACCAAAACTATATGGAACTAACAGAAGCAGAAGCTATCAAGGAGAGGTGGCAGGAGTACACAGAAGAACTATACAAAAAAGATCTTCATGATCCAGATAATCACGATGGTGTGATCACTCACCTAGAGCCAGACATCTTGGAGTGTGAACTCAAGTGGGCCTTAGGAAGCATTACTACAAACAAAGCTAGTGGAGGTGATGGAATTTCAGTTGAGCTATTTCGAATCCTAAAAGATGATGCTGTGAAAGGGCTGCACTCAATATGCCAGCAAATTTGGAAGACACAGCAGTGGCCACAAGACTGGAAAAGGTCAGTTTTCATTCTAATCCCAAAGAAAGGCAATGCCAAAGAATGTACCAACTACCACACAATTGCCTTCATTTCACATGCTAGTAAAATAATTCTCAACTTTCTCCCAAGTTTCAACAATATATGAAATGTGAACTTCCAGATGTTTTCAAGCTGGATTTAGAAAAGGCAGAGGAACCAGAGATCAAATTGCTAACATCTGTTGGATCATAGAAAATGCAAGACAATTCCAGAAAAAATCTATGTCAGCTTCACTGACTACACTAAACCCTTTGGCTGTGTGAATCACAATAAACTGGAAAATTCTTAAAGAGACAGGACTAGCAGAACACTTTACCTGTCTCTGAGAAATCTGTATGCAGGGCAAGAAGCAACAGTTAGATTTAGAACTGGACATGGAACAACCGGTTCCAAATTGGGAAAAGAATATGTCAAGGATGATATAGTCACCCTGATTATTTAACTTTTATGCAGAGTACATAATGAAAGATGCCAGACTGTATGAAGCACAATCTGGAATCAAGATTGCCAGGATAAATGTCAATAACCTCAGGTAAGAAGATGATACGACCTTTATGGCAGAAAGTGAAGAGGAACTAAAGAGCTTGATGAAGGTGAAAGAAGAGAGTGAAGAAGCTGGCTTAAAATTCAGCATTCAAAAAACAAAGATCATGGCATACAGTCCCATCATTTCATGGCAAATAGATGAATAAACAATGGAAACAGTGGTAAACTTTATTTTCTTGGGCTCCAGAATCACCACAGATGATGACTGCAGCCATGAAATTAAAAGATGCTTGCTCCTTGTAAAATAAGCTTTGATAATCCTAGACAGCATATTAAAAAGCAGATACATTACTTTGCCAACAAAAGTCCATATCAGCAAACTATATTTTTTCCAGTAATCATGTATTGATATGAGAGTTGGACCATAAAGAAGGCTGAGCTCTGAAGAATTGATGTTTTTGAACTGTGGTGCTGGATAAGACTTGAGAGTTCCTTGGACTGCAAGGAGATTAAACCAGTTCATCCTAAAGGAAATCAATCCTGAATATTAATTAGAAGGACTGATGCTGAAGCTGAAACTCCAAGGCTTTGGCCACCTAATGAGAATTTCCGCTCATTAGAAAAGAACCTGATGCTGGGAAAGATTAAAACCACTAAGAGAAGGGGATGACAGAGGATTAGATGGTTGGATGTCATCACTGACTCAATGGACATGAGTTTGAGCAAGCTCTAGGAGATAGTTAAGGACAGGGTAGCCTGGCATATTGTAGTCACAAAGAGTTGGAAACAACTGAGTGGCTGGACAACAACAACAGAATGAAAATGTTTATTTTATGTGTTTGTATTTTATGTATCACTTTTGTGAAAATTGTTATAAACCTCTTATGCTATATACTATTATACTATACAGTCTAGCACTGTATAGTCAATTGTGTATGTGGGGTACCTCTGCTAACTTTGTTGCACTTACAAATAAATTGGACTTATGAATGTTCTCTTGGAGTGCAACATGTTCATATGTAGGGGAGCTACTGTATTCCACTCCTAAGACAGAACAACATTCAGCTTCATTGACAAAGATAAAATTACAGATCCCAGCATGGAATTACTTGTGTCTAGCCACTCCCTTTACAGAAAGAAAAACATCTATTAGCAATTTTAAAGATCTCTTTTGGAAGTCTTATATTTGTAAACATAAAAATATTCTTGTAATTATGTCTAACTGAATTTCATTTCACAGTTAGTGTCTTTCTCCAGGCATGCATTGAATATTCTTAAAGAATTTTCTTAAAAGCATCTCCAGGCCTAATTATAATATTCTGTATAATAGAACTCTTAAAAAATGTTTTTAGACTTTCTCTGAACCTTGTCTTCTGTAACTGAAATTTTTAGTTTTTTTTACAAGTTACATATAAGTTTTTCTAAAATTCATTTTGAGTACTTTGTCAAAGTCAGCCAAACTATTACCTCTGCCAGCCTTCACCTTTTCTACAATGTTTTTCCATCCACTTTGGAGCACTTTCATTCCTTTTGTCTTCTATGATGATGAAACTTTGGCATGCTTCCTTTCTTTTTTTTTTTTCTCTTTGACTCTCATTAAATATGAATACCTTAAATTTCTGACATTGGCCTTCTGTATTGACTTAGTGTTTTCTCCTTGGGTACCTGGATCTACCCCTAAGTCTTAGCTATCAGCGTATGTGCATCCCTGATGTACAAATCCAGCCCTGTCCACTTTCCTCAGCTTCAAAAAAGCTCTTTGGAGTTTCTTGTCTCTCTTTCTGTCAAGTGAACTTATGCCCTGTCTGTCTGCAGAATTCAGTGCAGTCAGATCCAAATTTAAGACAGTCGTACAGGTCTGTGTTTCTTGTAGCTGTTTTTCATCCAAAATAGAAAGTAAGCATGTATTACTCCACTTTATTTTCCTCATTTGCCAGGCCCTGGCAATTACATCTCAAAATACTTCTATTTTCCATCCCCATCTTTCATTTCTATCGCCATTGCCATTGGTCAGCAGATTTGGTTCTCCAACCACTAATGCCTTTCTCTTTTAGCATTTCTCAGAGTCCTGGAAGTTCCTGCTCCTCTATAAAATTTAAATGTCTTCCATTGTCAACACATCAGATGCTTAATTACGTGCTTGGACATTTTAAGATATGGTCTCAGCTTAATTTTTGGTGGCTTTGTTATTCATTTGTTATTCAAAGACCCTATCCTTGGCAAGTTAGGCAGGAGCATATTCACATTTGTGTGGATTGGCTTTATCTTTTGTTTTTGCATCTTTTTCTCCCCTTTTCTATTCACATATTCCTCTCCTTTACTGTTCAGTTCAATCATTCATCACCCCGAGTCAGATCAGTCAAATGAGTAAATATCCCTTTTATCATTTTGCACGTAGATATCAAAATACTGATTGGAGTTATTACATTAATTTCATGAATGCTTTTCTTCAAAAATATTGTAAGAATATTAGTTTAAGGAGTGGAAATTGTCAGGAGAATGGAAAATGTCTCTAGAGAGGAGATTTGGGGGCTTGAAGAAAAATGCTTATTTTTGGAATTTCAGGTCATATTGAGAGCTCCTTGGACAGAGAGAAGCTAGGCTTTAGGATTTACGGTCAGCTCGTTATGGTCAGCAAGAAGCTCCCATAAAGATATAACAATTGACTCTAGTTAGCCTGGTGTACAAGTCATTGTCTGAAGTGTTGTTTTAGCCGGAGTATTTTGGAGGTGAGCTTGGAGCAGCTGTAAAGGCAAACTTTTTGAAATAATAAAAATGATAGTGGTAACAATATTCTGTGCTGGAGGAAGGCATTGGAATGGCGGGGGAGAGCCACTTAGCACTGAAGTCAATGCCTATTTTTAGAAATATTTTGGTCCTCAGAGAGTAGGCTTAGGTAACTGAAGTTCTAACATTTATGCAGATACATAAAGGTTCCAAGGCAATAAGTGGGTTCCATATTTATTGATTTAGTTATTTTTCTTCCACTGAACACATTTGCTAGTAGAATTTTGTTAGATAATGTGTGAATTCTATTGAAAATTGAGATATGTTACTTCAAATAAGATATATATTCTTTTTAATGGCTGAGTAATATTCCATTGTGTTTATGTACCACAGCTCTTTTATCCATTCGTCTGTTGACAGACATCTAGGTTGCTTCCATGTCCTGGCTATTGTAAACAATGCAGCGATGAACATTGGGGTACACGTGTCTCTTTCATTTCTGGTTTCCTCGGTGCGTATGCCCAGCAGTGGGATTGCTGGGTCATATGGCAGATCTATTTCCAGTTTTTTAAGGAATCTCCACACTGTTCTCCATAGTGGCTGTACTAGTTTGCATTCCCACCAACAGTGTAAGAGGTTTCCTTTTCTCCACATCCTCTCCAGCATTTATTGCTTGTAGACTTTTGGATGGCAGCCATTCTGACTGGTGTAAAGTGGTACCTCATTGTGGTTTTGATTTGCATTTCTCTGATAATGAGTGATGTTGAGCATCTTTTCATGTGTAGACATATATTAAAAACTGGCCCAGTAGCCAAACAGCTCTAATCCTGCCCAACCTTAAAATATCATGGACGATAATTTGGAACATTATTTGTGATCTAGGGTATTTTCATCAGTTGCATCAAATAAGGAAACTCTCCTTTGTACATCTAGGGTCTGTGCAGCCCTGACTGGAATGCTTATATTGAGTTTATCAGATTTAATTCAGGGGATACAAATCATATTTCTTTAGCACCCAACAAATTATGCCTTATATATTTTAATTACTTGATTTAGTTCAAGCTAATACCCCATTTCAATAATAAAGACAATTTTCTAAGTTTCTCTCTTTTATTATTTTAAGGCATATTGTTTTCAGATGCAATGATTTCTTTCCATTGTATTATTTTTAAATTTTCCATTTAGCAAGTTAAGTTGTCAGGACTTTTAGTACTAGTTTGTTGTTGTTGTTGTTGTTTTCCCCTCCATTAAAAATAAATTTGAGGAGTATAAATTATTGTGGGTAATTAAGGGATTTGGCCAAGGAAGCACTCTTAATGTAGGGGACATATCTTTAATGAAATGAAAATAATGCTACCTTCTTGTATAAAGCCTGGCAGAGTGGACACCCAATAAATATATGGTGAGCAGGTATTTCATGAGTTTGTATATGTCAGGAAGAATATATTGTGGGACAGAATGGTACTTTAGAATATGTTTTGTTTAACATATCAAGATTTTAAAAGAAAATACACTCGAAATGCAGTCTTTTCTATACCCTATTTTATTTAGAACTTTCTATCCTGAAAAAATACTTTATCATTTCCCTCTATAGAGGATACATCAAGTCCTCTACATATGAAACTTCAAGTTGTGAAATTTCAAAGGTGTGAATGTGTGTTTGCATGTCTAATCACATTAAGTTAGTTCACGTGTCTGGTGTATGGTTGTTCAAATGAATAGTATTACAAATAGTATGCAATAAATTATTTTACTTAGATATATGAATTTTACTAAGTTTATAGTGAGGTTACATCCCAATAAACCCGTTGTAAGTCGAAAATGTAGTAATTCAAAACTGCATTGAATACACCTAATCTATGAAACATCACAGCTTAGCCTAACCTACTTTAAACATGCTCAGAATATTTACATTAGTGGAGCAAATCATGTATTGCAAAGCCTGATTTATAAAAAAGTGTTGCATATCTCATATAGTTAATTGAATACCATGCTGAAAGTTAATAAAACAAAAATGACAGAACTGTTGGCTGGATCTCAAATGCTTGTAAGTATATCAGTTGTTTAGCCTCGTGATCCCGTGGTTCACTGGGAGCTGAACTGCCCAGCATCACTAAATATAGAACTACATATCTCCAGTCCAAGCAAAGATCAAAATTTCAAACTCTAAAAGTGAGGTTTCTACTGAATGTGTGTAGTTGTCTGGCCATCATAAAGCTGAACCATCTGTAAGTAATGCAGTTGAACTATCTGTGAATAACTCAGGGACCATCTGTAAGGGCAAATCTACTACATTAAATCTTTCCTGAAACAGGCTTCCTCTTCTATTACTGCAATATGTTTATCCAAGTGATCAAGAACTTCATTTATAGTGTTGAATTATAAATCAGAATGGAAAAGCTGTAATTAATCTTTCACAAATTCTTAGGGATTTAAAAATGATTATATACTTTACCATCAACATAGTTTGAATTCTTTGATCTTTCATCATAGTGTCAGGGTTACCAACTATTCTTTTTAATTGTAAAAATTAGGATAAATAAACAGTGGTAATACTATAGATAATCATCACATTGACAAATGTCTACTTATGATGAGCACATGTAAAGGTAAAATACTAGTGACATATTTGTAACTGATGTTATTTAGATCTATAGTCTCTGTCCTTGCTTGAAAATGCATACGTTTCTAGAATTTAAATAGAAATAGATTCTAAAGATAATTTTTCATGATATTTCCTTCATGGACATCTTTCCTGCATGAAAATTTGAGATACTGAGCATAAAATCAATTCTTAGCTTTCACTAAGATGAAGTGTAAATACTTTTCAAGTGATTTTCATTAGTCGGACACAACTGAATGACTGAATTGAACTGAACTGAACTGAATGCAGGAGACCTGGGTTTGATTCCTGGGTTGGAAAGATCCCCTGGAGAAGAGAACGGCTACCCACTTCAGTATTCTGGTCTGGAGAATTCCATGGACTGTATAGTCCATGGGGCTGCAAAGAGTCAGACACAACCGAGCAACTTTCACTTTCACTTCCCTCTTTGAATTACATGATTAAATGTTTGTTAACACATTTTATCCTTAAACCACATAATTAGAGATTCACATTTATTAATTAGCAAAATTTAGGCAAATGAATAAGAATATATATATGGTGAGGGAAAATTTTTGAGTTCTTAACTTCTTCTGGAGTAGTCTTTTTCTTTTACCAAATCATGGTTCTAATTTAATGACATTACAAGAGTTTAAGGGCTTCTCTCGTGGCTCAGACAGTAAAGTGTCTGCCTGCAGTGTATGAGACCTGGGTTTGAACCCTGGGTTGAGAAGATCCCCTGGAAAAGGAAATGGCAACCCACTCCAGTGCTTTTGCCTGGAAAATTTCATGGACAGAAGAGCCTGGTAGACTATCGTCCACGGGCTCAAAAAGACTTGGACATGACTGAGCAACTTCACGAGAGTTTAAAGTGAAAAGATTTAGCTTTTGAACTTCAGCAATGTTTGCTAATGTAAGTGGCTGACTTTTGAAAAGCAGTAAGTTAATAAATCTCAAAAATTTATATCACATTTTTTGTAATGCTATGTCTTTTGTTTGTTTTAATTGACAAAACTTTAAATAATGTAAGAAATAATGGGTAGATCTCCTTGATTTTTATGTCGTCTTAGAGACACATTGTTCATCCATCCATCAAACTTGTACTGAGTGACTGGCCAACCCCCAGGACAAGTGATGTTGCCAGAATGTCTCTGGTTTGAAAGTACATTTGTTAGTTGGGGGTGGGGGCTGGCTTTCCTGGTGGCTTGAATGGTAAAGAATCTGCCTGCAATGCAGGAGACCTGGATTCAGTCCCTGGCTTCAGTTGAGAAAATCTGGGGAAAAGAATGGCTATCCACTCCAGTATTCTTGCCTGGAGAATTCCGTGGACACAGGCTACAGTCTTTGTGATTGTAAAGAGTTGTACATTTTCACTTTGTTAGTAGGGAAAACAAATATTTAGATAAATAGTTCCAATTCGGCTGTGTGAATGCTGTTATAGAGGCATGAATGATGTTCTTCAAGACACAAGGAAAGAAAGGTGTGTGTGTGTGTGTGTGTGTGTGTGTGTGTGTGTGTGTGTGCTGAAGGATTTCAAAATAATTTCAGAGAGAGGTGGAACAAGAGAAGATGTAAGAGAATTCCATGAAGGCATAGACTTGCTAGGAAACAGTAGGTCATTTGTTATGGCAGAAGTATACACACCAATGGTACATGAGGCTAGAACGGCTGAGATTATAGCATAAAGAGGTTAGTGATTTGATTTTTATATCTATGGTGATGATAAACCACTGTGGTATGAAATATATGGTATTGTGTAATCAGATTTTTGAAAGATTTTTATAAGACTAGGATTGAGGATGAAGATGTGGAAAGTGATTAGAGTCATGAAGACTTGTAATCTATGAGAATTTGATCAAATGTGGGGTAAGGGAGGTGGATGACCAAAGTTTACTCTATTATTGCTTAAATCAGAGGAATGACATCTTGAACAAGAAAGTTTGTTTTTTTTTAAATTACTCTCCAAAGCTTAATAACTTCCCTTCTGCAACCCCTTGCTTCCTTCCATGTACACAAAACTGACTATGTCAACAAAAATACACTTGCAAATCTAGTCCTACTTTAAAAAACCTGTTTCATAATGGTTCTAAAATCCCAGGTAATGACCAATGTCTTTCACATTCATTTAAAAAACCTCCTAAATTCCAGATATCTAAAACCATTTGTAAAACCACAGAATATCAAGCTACATAGAAAAATCTTTCCTCAGACCATGACCATGAGCAAGTCCACAAGTGGAACTTCCCAGACCTTCTGGGACTGTTATCAAACACACAAGTGTATGTCATTTAATGTACCTTCATAGTTAAGGCTCAAGTGCAGCAAAAGCCCCAGTTAATATTATTTGTTTTTCATAAATGAGCATTGATATACATAAAACCACAAAAATATCTATAGTAAACAAATGAGGATATCAACTTATTTAGGGTAAATTGACACAGAATTTGTTTAAAAAGAGACACATAAAACCAATGTTCATAGCAGCACTATTTACAAAGAAGATGTGGTACATATATACAATGGAATATTACTTGGCCAAAAAAAGAACAAATCTGAGTCAGTTTTAATGAGGTGGATGAAACTAAAGCCTGCTATACAGAGTGAACTATGTTAGAAAGAGAAAAGCAAATATAGAATATTAACCTATGTATATGGAATCTAGAAAAAATAGTACTGATAAACGTATTTGCAGGGGAGAAATGGTGACTGGAGAAGGAATGGACAATCCACTCCAGTATTCTTGCTGGGAGAATTCCATGGACAGAGGAGCCTGGCAGGCTGCAGTCCTTGGAGTCTCAAAGAGTCAGACATGACTGAGCAACTAACACTACTACTATTATGGAATCTAGCAAAATGGTACTGACGAACCTATTTGCAACAGAGGAATGGAGATACAGATGTAGGGAATGGACTTGAGTACATAGTAGGGGAAGAAAAGAGTGGAACCAATGGAGAAAGTATTATCAATATATATATATATATATACTACCATGTGTAAAATAGATACTGGTGAGAAGTTGCCATATAATAGAGAGTCCATCCTGGCACTCTGTGATGACCTAGCGGTGTGGGACTGGGGAGTAATATGTATCAGTTCAGTTCAGTTCAGGTGCTCAGTCGTCTCAGACTCTTTGTGACTCCATGGACTGCAGGATGCCGGGCTTTTCTGTCCCTCACCAACACCCAGAACTTCCTCAAAATCATGTACATCGAGTCTGTGATGCCATCCAATCATCTCATCCTATGCTGTCTGCTTCTGTTCCTCCCTTCAATCTTTCTGATCAACATGGTCTTTTCCAATGAGTCAGTTCTTTCCATCAGGTGGCCAAAGTATTGGGGTTTCAGCTTCAGCACCAGTCCTTCCAAGGAATATTCAGGACTGATTTCCTTTAGGATTGACTGGTTGAATTTCCTTGCAGCCCAAGGGACTCTCGAGAGTCTTCTCCAACAACAAGTTCAAAAGTATCAATTCTTTGGTTTTCAGCTTTCTTTATCATCCAACTTTCACATCCATACATGCCTACTGGATATCTTTGACTAGACAGACCTTTGTTGGCAAAGTATTGTTCCTGCTTTTTGATATGCTGTCTAAGTTGGTCATAGCTTTTCTTCCAAGGAGCAAGCATCTTTTAATTTTAGAGCTGCAGTCACCATCTGCAATGATTTTGGAGCCCATGAAAATCAAGTCTGTCACTGTGTCCACTGTTTCCCCATCTATTTGCCATGAAGTGATGAGACCAGATGCCAAGATCTTAGTTTTCTGAACGTTGAGTTTTAAGCCAGGTTTTTCCACTCTCCTCTTTCACTTTCATCAAGAGGCTCTTCAGTTCTTCTTTGCTTTCTGCCATAAGGGTGGTGTCATCTGTGTATCTGAGGTTATTGATATTTCTCCTGGCAATCTCAATTCCAGCTTGTGCTTCATCCAGCCCACCATTTTTCCTGATGTACCCAGAATATAAGTTAAATAAGCACAGTGAAAATATACTGTCCTAATTTGGAACTGTCCTAATTTGGAACCAGTCTGTTGTTCCATGTCCAGTTCTAATTGTTTCCTCTTGACCTGCATACAGATTTCTTAGGAGGCAGATCAGGTGATCTGATATTCCCATCTCTTTTAAGAATTTTCCACAATTTGTTATGATCCACACAGTCAAAGGCTTTGGCGTAGTCAATGAAGCAGAATCAGATGTTTTTCTGGAACTCTCTAGCTTTTTCAATGATCCAGTAAGTATTGGCAATTTGATATATGTATAAGTTGGATGATTTATATGATTGTACAGCATAAACCAACACAACATTGTAAAACAATTTCCCTCCAACTAAAACCATTTTAAAAAGAACAGTAAACATAACAAAACAAAACAAAAATAAGAACAGTATAGCAAATACAAAAAACAAACAGACAAATAAACCCAAAATCCATTAAGTATTTTATCTGGAACATTCCAAGTCTCAAGCATTCAAGATTTAAATACTTTTTGCCTAACTAATTCTAGAAGCACAATGAAACAATTTGAACAGTCAAGAAATGAGAGAGAATTTGAAGTAATATGAAGTGATAGCATTAGTTCATGCTTTCTTTATTGATTGAGAGCTAAATTGGTATACTCGTCAACCAAAGGCAATTACAAATGTTAAGTGATTACTGAGATTTTGATGGTGGAAACTCCTCAAATTTATTTTGAGTAGTTTCCAAAGATCTTATAAGGCCTAAAATAGAGCAGTTCTCTAGAAATGTGGTAAGAGATTAAAATTTCACTATTACTCACACAATAATGTAACTGTGATTACTTATGTATTCATGATTATTGGATGGGAAGGAAATATCTTTTGTATTTCTTATCATCTATGACATTTCATGGAGCTTGGTGACCTACTCTCTTTTTTATCTTCACTCACAATTAGTTTTCATTAATACTGCTTTCACACTTAAAAATTGTCATTCTCCTGATTTCCTTTTTAAAGTTCTTACTCATATAACCACCTTTATTATTACACTCAATCCTACCCTAGTCTGAGCTCCACCCTTGGGAGGAGCTCCTCTGTGACCCACAGTGCTATTGTCACTGAAAGCCCCTGGCAACATTTGCTTTCCTTTTACACTTCATTTCTTGGCATTGATTTCAATAGATTCACTTTTTTCCAACCCCTACTGAAAAACTCCTATTCATTTTTTTAAATTAATTTATTTATTTTTATTTTCTTTACATTATCTTGTTGGTTTTGCCATACATTGACATGAATCTGCCATGGGTATACATATGTTCCCTTTCCAGAACCCCCCTCCCACCTCCCTCCCGATTCCCTCTCTCTGGGTCATCCCGGTGCACCAGCCCTGAGCAACAAACCTGGGCTGGAGACTGATTTCACATATGATAATTAACATGTTTCAATGTCGTTCTCCCATATCATCCCACCCTTGCCCTCTCCCATAGAGTCCAAAAGACTGTTCTATACATCTGCGTTTCTTTTGCTGTCTCACATACAGGGTTCTTGTTACCATCTTTCTAAATTCCATATATATGCGTTAGTATTTTTGTTTTTCCTTCTGGCTTACTTCACTCTGTATAATAGGCTCCAGTTTCGTCCACCTGAGTAGACCTGATTCAAATGAATTCTTTTTAATGGCTGAGTAATAGTCCATTGTGTATATGTACCACAGCTTTCTTATCCATTTGTCTGTTGATGGACATCTAGGTTGCTTCCATGAAAAACTCCTGTTCATTTTAAAATAAAAATTTGAACTTAAGTCTATTTTAAAGTATTCTAAGTAGTTCTGGCTTTTGAGGTAAGCTTTTTGTGTGTGTGTTTTTCTTTATCATTTGTACAATGACAATGAGTGCGCCTAAAGTTTGTGAAAAGTTAGACCTCAATACCAAGTCTCTTACCTTGTGAATTTGCAGCCCAGGATTTCAAACCATACCAATCATGGATTTAATCTTTGCCTGTGACATTTCTCTTTCCTTCCTACTACACCCATAAAACATTCTTTTTTTTAATTACTCATAAACTTTCCATAGCTGTCTTAGTTAAAACTGTATCTTTTCTTTTCTTTTCTTTTCTTTTTTCTGGACTAGTTTATATTAATGGCTGTAGAATTCATTTTAGATTTTCAACTTCTCTGAGAAATTCACTGTGATCTAAAAGTTTAGTAACACATTTCTAAGAACTCGTTTCCATATGCAAAACCTTACATAATGCAGTTAAAAAGGAACTATTCTCAAGTGACCTTTTAGAATTCTTATGAAGACAAAAATACTAGTTTAGATTTCATGTGGTGCCAGCACCACTGCTGTCATAATGATAAAAAAAAGATATTTTTATTTTGTATATCGTACAATGAGAGAGACTGTGAAGATCTCGAAGTCTGAATAAAGGATAACTTCTCATTTAAGTCCTTTGATGGCAGTACACAACATAACCTGGAAGAATGATGCAGTCTCAAACATAACAAATTTGACTGACTGATTCTAAATAATGCTTTGGATTGTATTCTCTTAAATAAAATGCCCAGTGGTATGCTTGTTGCCCTGAAACTAAAGGCTCTATTATAACATGATCATTCTGTCTTAAACCATGCTGCCATTTAACTTATCCTTGAAGTTGTCCTTTGGAGTGAAATGCAAGGAAACTCATAGTAAAAATGATGACAGGTAGTCCTTCACTACTTGCCTTTAAAATGAGTTCATTTGCCACGAAGATGGGTTGTTTTTCCTTTGTTTCCACTCCCACGAAATCTTTGCAATATACTTGACTACCAATGGCAGCAACTCTGTAGAAAGCTTGACCTGAATGATGTGATAAATGACTTTTAGTGGAGACTTCCACCACTTTGCATTTTATACAATGTAATTTTATACACATCTATGATATAACATATTTTATAACAATATAATATGTACATATAAAACTAATACATAAAATCAACTAAGATATATTCCCAGCTCTTTTTTTAAATTTTTTATTTTATTTATTTATTTATTTTTTGTTTATCTATTTTTTATTCAAGAAAGACTTTTTTCTTTACATTATTGTGTTGGTTTTGCCATACATTGACATTAATCTGTCATGGGTATACATGTGTTCCCCTTCCAGAATCCACCTCCCACCTCCCTCCTGATTCCAGTCTTTTGGACTCTATTCCCAAACTCTTTAAGGAGGATTAAGATTCACAATACCAAGGAGTTATATAAATTTCTTGTGTACCTCTAGAGGTTTGTATATTTTATTAAAAAAATGTTATTAGAAAATAGTTGGAATGAGTGATCTACTAATTATAAACTAATTATTGCTAAAGCATAGGAACACATTTATAGGTAGTAGCTAGTTTAAAGGATCTTGAGGGATTGATAAAGTTAAAAAATTATAATTCACTATATAGTAAAAATCATATTGCGGGGGAAGCATTTTACTTAAAATATATATATATATACATATAATGCTGTATACTAATTTCCTGTGTAAGATTACCAGATAAAATTCAGAAGGAGCTGGTAAGTTTAAATTTGATGTAAATAATGAATATCTTTTTGTATGTATGCATGTAATATTTGAGACACATACTAAAATAATTATTCTATGTTGGTCTGAAATTCAAATGTAATCTGATGCTCTGTATTTATATTTCCTAAATCTGGCAACCTAATCCCTGTGCATGTTTATTCATTAACTCTGATAACTTAGTATCATTATTTCTGATACCTTGTTAGAAATTACCTCTGATACCTTGTTGGAAAGTAACTTGACTGAGAGATATGTTTCCAAACATACTAGCTACAAGAGTGACATTGTGAAACATTTCCAAATCACATTTTATTTACACAAAACATGGTGTCTATGGAACTATAAGAGGTGGTGACCAGAACCATTCCCCAAGAAAAAGAAATGCAAGAAGGCTAAGTGGTTGTCTGAGAAGGCCTTACAAATAGCTAAGAAAAGAAGAGAAGTGAAAGGCAAATGAGAAAGGGAAAGATATATTCACTTGAATTCAGAGTCCCAGAGACTAGCAAGGAGAGGTAAGAAATCCTCCTTCAGTGAAAAATGCAAAGAAATAGAGAAAAACAATAGAATGGGAAAGACTAGAGATCTCTTCAAGAAAATTAGAGACTCAGGGGGACATTTCATGCAAAGATGGGCACAACAAATGAGAGAAATGGCAAGGACTTAACAGAAGCAGGTGATATCAGGAGGTGGCAAGAATGCACAGAAGTGAAGTCGCTCAATCGTGTCCCACCTTTAGCAACCCCATGGGCTGTAGCCTACCATGCTCCTCCATCTATGGGATTTTCCAGGCAAGAGTACTGGAGTGGGTTGCCATTTCCTTCTCCAGGAGATATTCCTGACCCAAGGATTGAACCAGGTCTCCCGCATTGTAGGCAGACACTTAACGGTCTGAGCCACCAGGGAAATCCAATACACAAAAGGACTATACAAAATTTTCTGAAAGACCTGGATAACTACAATGGTGTGGTCACTCACCTAGAGCCATACATCCTGGAGCGTGAAGTCAAGTGGGCCTTAGGAGGCATTATGACAAACAAAGCCAGTGGAGGTATGGAATTCCAGATAACAATTTCAAATCCTAAAAGATGATGCTGTGAAAATGATGCGCTTAATATGCCAGCAAATCTGAAAGATTCAGCAGTGGCCACAGGACTGGAAAAGGTCAATTTTCATTTCAATCCTAAAGAAAGGCAATGCCAAAGAATTCAAATTACTGTACAGTTGAATTCATTTCACATGCTAGCAAGATTATACTCAATATCCTCCAAGCTAGGCTTCAGCAGTAACTGAATAGAGAACTTTCAAATGTACAAGCTAGATTTAGAAAAGGCAGAGGAACCAGAGATCAAATTGTCAACATGTGACGGATCATAGAAAAAGCAAGGGAATTAAAAAAAAAAAAAACTACTTCTGCTTCATTGACTATGCTAAAGTCTTTAACCATGTGTATCACAACAAACTGTGGAAAATTCTTAAAGAGATGGGAATGCCAGACCATCTTACCTGTCTCCTGAGAAATTTGTATGTGGGTCAAGAAGCAACAGTTAGAATCAGCCATGGAACAACCGACTGGTTCCAAATTGAAAAAAGATAACATCAAGGTTTTATATTGTCACTTTGCTTATTTAACTTATATACAAGCACATTATGCAAAATACCAGGCTGGATAAATCATAAGCTGGAATCAAGATTGCCTGGAGAAATATCAACAACCTCATATTTGCAGATGATATCTGTTTAATGGCAGAAAGCAAAGAGGAACAAGAGTCTCTTGATAAAGGAAAAAGAGGAGAGTGAAAAAGCTGGCTTAAAAATCAACATTAAAAAAATTGAGATAATGACATCCAGTGCCCTCACTTCATGGCAAGTAGATGGGTAACAATTGGAAACAGTAACACATTTTCTTTTCTTGGGCTCCAAAATCACTGTGGATTTTGACCTCAGCTAAGAAAATAAAAGACGCTTGCTCCTTGGAAGAAAGTTATGACTAACCTAGACAGCATATTAAAAAGCAGAGACATTATTTTGCCAACAAAGTTCTTTCTAGTCAAAGCTATCCTTTTTCCAGTAGTCATATATGGATGTGAGAGCTGGACTATAAAGAAAGCTGAGTGCCAAAGAATTGATGCTTTTGAACTGTGGTGTTGGAGAAGACTCTTGAGAGTCCCTTGGAGAGCATCCTAAAGGACATCGGTCTTGAATATCCATTGAAGGCCTGATGCTGAGCTGAGGCTCCAATATTTTTGCCACCTGATGCGAAGAACTGACTCATTTGAAAAGCCCCTGATGCTAAGAAAGATTGAGGGAAGGAGGAGAAGGGAGCTACAGAGGATGAGATGGTTGGATGGCATCACTGACTCAGTGGACCTGAATTTCAGTGAAGTCAGTGAGAGTGAAGGACAGAGAAGCTTGGTGTGCTGCAGTTCATGGGATCACAGAGAGTCAGAGAGGTTTCAGTGACTGAAGAGCAGCAAAATGGAACTACATGCCATTCTCAAGCAAAGGAGTTTGGTTTAACTTCTTTCAATCTGTGGATCTTTTTATTGAGTATAGGCAGACTTTGTCTTCATGGTCAGTTACACATGGTTTAGTTATTATTATTATTATTGTTATTATGTTGTTTCTAGTATTTTTTCTTGTGTGTAATCAATGAATCCAGAGTTTGACCACAACCTACTTAAGTCTGATAGCCATGTTGTACATTGCTATATACGAGAATAACGTTACAAGGATTATGAGGAAATCCAACATTCAAAATGGGAGTGAAGACCAAATCAATAATCACAAATAATTATTTATACATATTGAAAATGGTTTTTATACTTGTATTTTCCAGATACAATGTATGAATTTTATTATATTTCAGCTATTTGCTAAACATATGCATTAAACCATTAAGGTGACCAAATTCACATGTGTGAACTCACAGAGCTGTGTATTTTCTTTTCACTGGATAGGATGAATATTTATTTTTAATATCAATGTATGGAGACCTCTTCTCAAAATTAGGCTTCCTTAAAGATAAATGCAGTTTTGGTGACAAATTATTCCTCTAAGAGAATCAAGGAAGAAATTTGATGTGTTATTTCGAAGAGATGAGGGAAAATTTTAAATTTTGTCAGTTAACAGAAAGAGAGAATGAAAGTTTAATGGTATTTGAAACAAAAATGAGCTGTCATCCAAAAGGCATGATGACACATATTGAGAGACCCTGTCTCTGTCTGTGGCAGCTTTTCCTTTTAACTCTATGGTTCTCCACAGAAAACATTTGAAAATAATTGTTAAATAACAAGTCCTATCAGGTTTATTAGTTTATTAATTTAGCTAACCCCAGAGGAGGAAATGGCAACCCACTCTAGTATTCTTGCCTGGGAAATCCCATGGACAGAGAAGCCTGGAGGGCTGCAGTCCATGGGGTTGCAGAGTCAAACATTAACTGAGAAAGAGCATGGGCTTTAGATAAAATTTTTTGTGTTAGTATTTTTCTTCATTCCTGATATTATTTATTAATCATGTAAACTTGCAGTAAGTAAGCCCTTAAGAATAACAAGTGAAAACAAAGTTATACTTTAAGGCTAAAACTTAAACAAATTGTGTGCATCTTATTTCTGTTTTCAGTGAAATACTTTAACCTTATAGAACAAGTGAGATAATGTAAAATACTCAGGTTAAAAGATTGACATATATTAGGAACTTAGAGTGATTTTTTTTTTCTTTTATTATTCACATGATGAACTTTTAAATGCAAGTTTCATAAAAATCACACTGCTAGAGTTTATGTAAAACTTCTTTTTATATTTTTGGGAGTTGGACCTAAGTAGGCTACTATGCAAAATACTGGGGGATAAAGTTCCATAGCTGTTTTGTTGATGTGATTTTAGTTTATGGACTATTTTCTTGTTCTTTCTATCAGTTAAATTCAGATTTTTATATTGGTATTTTCATTGTTTTACTTGCATGATTGCTTCTCCCTAGGAATGCTGGGAAGGGTGAGATGAGACCAAAGTAGTCTAACATACTACTTTATATCAGAAATTCTGTTCGGAGAGTGTTTAAATTTTCACTTTTATAATCTATGGCTTCAGTTTGACCTCTTAGAAACAAAAAACACCAGTGAAGATGACACAATTACTAGTATATTCAATTTAAAAAATAAAGTAATGCTTGCTTCAGCAGCATGTATACTAAAACATAAAGTAAAATAGCTTGATTAGTAAATAGCAGTTCCATTTTTAAGCTCTTTTTTGTTATAATGAAATAATAGCTCCTAGTGACATATCTTACTCATATCTTTGTTCTGACTCTCACAAAAACTTCTTAAAATATTAATCATAGATATTTTCTTGTTCAGCAGGGTCAGGTAATTTTTTTTTTTTGGTATAGATAATACTTTGTACTTACATTTGCAGTACTAAAACCACTTTTGTAAAATGAACGCTGGCTGAAGAGACAGCAGATTATTTTGTCTATTATTATGTGATCAGTTAATGAAGGAGAAACAAAATCAGCCACTATTTTAGCTAAGACCTTTGAAAGAAGCTTCCTTTTTTGTAAATTAAAAACCTAAACATTTTTGGATTACTTTGTATCTAATTTTTCCATTTTGTATTCGGAAATGATGTACCAAATGTATAAATATTATTGGACTACTACTTGTACTTCCCAGTGTGTACTGAGGAAGGAAAATGGTTATGATGGTTGAATAGCTTTGTGATCTTGACCCACTTGCCTTATCACATAGAAGGTAGTAACTGGAGTCAAGCAGGCATCTATACGGAAGTAAGGCCTATCCTGGAAGTCAGAGAGTGGGACCAGTCTGATCATGGTTTCATGTTTTCCCAAGAGTGTGGAGGCTATATAAAGCTATTTTAAAATTTTCTTAAAAAAAAAAAAAATTGAAATGGATTTTTTAGCTCTTCCATGGTGAGTTTGCTTCAATTTATGTGACCATGACATGAATACTCAAAATATTGGTTACCCAGTTGCCATGATATGTCATAAAAGTATGAGTGTCCAGAAACCCTATAGGACACCCTATTTCCTGTAAGATTTTTCTACTCTAGTGAATTGAGCTAAACTATTTTTCTTTCTTCTTCTTCTTTAGCTTAAGGACTAGAGTAAAAGCAAACTGAATGGCCTCTTAAATCTCTTTCTTTTTGGTCTATACTCACATGTGCATCAGAATTGTCAAATGAATGAATTTTCAAAAGTGTTTTGTCTTATCTCACATACAAATTAAAAGATTTTTTTTTTCATCTGTGAAGTGATTTGGATAGCTATCCATTCAAAACCTTATGATCTCCTTCCTCTGTTTCAGTATCTTCAATTTCTAATTCATCACTAAGTCTCTTCAATAAAGTTGTTTTCAGTTGTAATTGTTGAATACAGTTGCTTTTTTAAAAAGTCATTCTCTTACTTAATCTCAAGTTGAGCTTGACCTTTAATAATTCTGTTTGAACCAAAAGTCATTTCCGAATCTTCTGTTTACAACAAAACCATTCCTTGCTGAGGAAAACAATGAGCATGCCTGCATGTTCAATTGTGTCTGACTCTGTGACCCCATGGACTGTAGCTCACCAGGCTCCTCTGTCCATGAGATTTTCTAGGCAAGAATACTGGAGTGGGTTGCCATTTCCTTCTCCAGGGGATCTTCCTGACCCAGGGACCCGAACCCATGTCTCTTGCATCTCCTGCAGCAGAAGGCAGATTCCTTACCAGTGAGCCACCAGGAAAGCCCTGAGAAACCAAATATTCTAGACTACATAAGAATTCAAACTCTTACTCATTTTTAAAACTCCCTCTTCCCTCGGTTGCTGCGACATGCCTTGACTCTACTATCCTCCATACACACTTCTGCCTGAAGTTTCTCCTGTCTTCTACTGGCTTGGCCTTCTCTGGCAATGTCTTTTAATGTCTCTGTTGGTAGGTCTGAGTTCCATCCTGCTTTTTTCTTACTATATATTAATAAATCTTTATGATTAATCTGAATGCCTATGAAGTTTTCAGGGAGTGCACGATGTATACTGGTGGGTTTCCAAGACTTTCTGATCTGCTGGCACTGCTGGAAACAATGTTTTTACTCCTCTGACCCTAATGCCTTCTTTCTGTGTTCTGTCTCTTAGCAAATACCACTGTCTTTCTTCATTTCTCAAATATTTTCCTTGAGGGCAAACATGGAAACAAGATTGACTTTGTGAAGAAGAGAGAAAAAAAAAAGAGGAATTTCCTCTTAAGTGGCATAGACATGATTTGAAGGTGGTAGAGAAGGCACATTTGGTATTGAGGAAAGGAAAGCATGACATACTAAATGCAGAGTGGGTAAATGAAATTAAGAAATAAAAGAAGTAGGCTTCTGCGGAAATATTGACTTTTTTTTTTCATCAGAAGAATAGAAAGATCAATGGAATAGCATAGGAAAAGTAGCAATTCACCCAATTAAAGAAACTAGAACATCATAAAGTTGGCATTTCAAATTAATGGAAAGAAATGAATTATTCAGAAAAAGGTGTTGAAACAACTGGCTAATCATTTGGAAATAGAATAAAATTGGTTCATTCCTTGTGACATAAACCAAAATAAACTCCCAGATGAATCACAGATTTATGTTTGAATATTGAAACTGGTTATTACACTTGTCAAATTGGCCCAGAAAATAGAAGGCTGGATTTTATTTATTTATTTATTACAAATTTAGGTAAATTTTAGGAACAGGTATGAGACCCTTTAAAATATACATTCAAACTTCTGGTTTACATTTCAAATTTCTTAAAATTTATCTTTTCTAATATTATTAGATCCATTATACTAAGTGATTAGTGAAGAAGCCAATGGATAAAGCTGGAACAAATATTTCTATTTTCCTATTCCTGATCTCATGCTGTGAGATATGAAGCCAATATGAGATACTAGCTATGAAGATATTGGTTGTAATTTTGTACTCCTGAAAATTTCATTTTTTTTTAGAACAAAATTGATGATTACTAAGAGAATCATCGAACTATTATACAATACTTTGGGGAATAAAGGGAGAGCTTCATGGGATGTCTTCTAAAAGCTGTTATGAAAGTGAAAGTGAAGTCACTCAGTCGTGTCCAACTCTTTGTGACCCCAATAACTGTGACCTACCAGGCTTCTCTGTCCACGGGATTTTCCAGGCAAGAGTACTGGAGTGGGTTGCCATTTCCTTCTCCAGGGGATCTTCCAGACCCAGGGATCGAACCCAGGACTCCAGCATTGTAGGCAGAGGCTTTACCATCTGAGCCACGAGGGAAGTCCTAAAAGCTTTTACATCTCAGGACAATATGAAAGCAAAAATTTGCTTATAATCAACCTGAATACTCAAGGGCACCTGGATTCAGATGTTTCTGAATGTCCTAGTTACAATATATTCTTGTCTCTATTGTGGCATATATAATCTTTGGGAACATAAGCATCTTTTACTGTGCTTGAAGAATACATAATGACACAGAGTAGTGAGATTAATTACCTGAAATATTCAAGCAGCAGCCTGACTGTGCCATGATTGTTTTTAATCTGCTAAGTTCATTCATGCTACAGGTAAGTATTGAATAACTAGCTGCTACATGCTTTTCTTCTTAAGGGCTAGTTGTTGTCCTTTAGTTGCTAAGTGGTGCCTGACTCTTTTGTGACCCCATGGACTGTAGCCCACCAGGCTCCACTATCCATGGGATTTCCCAGGCAACAGTACTGGAGCAGGTTGTCATTCTTTTCTCCAGCAAATCTTCCTGACCCAGGGATTGAACCTGTGTCTCCTGCACTAGCAGCAGATTCTTTACCACTGAGCCACCAGGGAAGCCCAAGGGCTGGGTGTACAAGTCATAACACTTTCCCTCCAAGAGCTTAAGTTAAAAATCAAGATTATGTAGCATAGCAAGTACTCAAATAGAGATAAAAGATGCTACAGGAGCACTTATCCAGGATTGGCAAATTAAAGAAAGCTTCCTTGAGGAGGTGATGCCAAAGTTCAGTCATGAATGGTGACTACAGTTGTCAGCCAAAACATAAAGGTAGGTGAAGTGGGCAGGAAAGACATCATCAGGCAGAAGAAAAATATGTTTGTAGGGCAAGTATAGAGTATTTAGAGGAACTCAGAGGGATTCAGTAGGTTGGACTAGAATATGCCACACTGAAGAGAAAATAGCAACCCACTCCAGTATTCCAGCCTGGAGAATCCCATGGACAGAGGAATCTGATGGGCTACAGTCCATAGGGTCTCAAAAAGTCATACACAATTCTATGACTGAGCACACATGGGTGCAATGCCAAGAGGTGACCAGAGAAGAGATTAAGGCACCTGGATCATACATAATGTTAACCTTATCACTGTAGCATAAGGCCACCATTAAATATTGCTGTGTGGCCCTCTCCTGCCAGAGGGTGTGCAGTGTGTGCCACCTGGGTTGCCTGTCACATATGACAGGCTTTGGGGCACCTGGTTGTGCCTTATTCTTCTAAGAGATGATTTGAACTAATTGCAATGGCCCATGCTTTGGCAAGCCTCAGTGACACTCATACATTAGATCTCTCTGACTTTCAGTTACTGTAAGATTATCATCCCATCACCAGCTGCCCATCCTTCATCCAGCCCAGTGTCTCCTATCTGCTTTCCTCCTTCACCTATTCACTCTGCCCCTTAGGCCTCCTAGCTTCTAAACTCTCATAAATCATTGTGTTGCATGAAATAAATTTCATTTATGTGGAGTTTGTTTCTTCTCCCTTGTATCAGACATCTCAGATATATATATATATCTCCTTGCTGCCAATCACCACGTTTAAATCATTTGTAATCTTTCCTTTTTCAATCCCTGGCATCGTCAGCAGTAAAACCACCTGGGTGTACCACTGTGCTCACGAATATTTTCCCTAATTCTGCAATTCACCCATAGTTTTGACTCTGCTCATCCTGTTTCCTAGCCTCCTAGATCCTTGAACTCCTCACCTTTATCCACCTCAGTCACCCACTGGCATGATTACAACTGTTTCCTTATTATCATCAATCGTTGCACTATCTTCAGTATCCCAGTTTTAATGAGTTTGTACTCAGACCACTGCCTACCAACTCCCTGTATGTAGGAGCAGTATTTCCACCTCATCAGTCCTCCCAGTGCATTTTCCCAAAGGACCTCACCACCTGTCACCACGTTCCTGTTTCATTGCTCCTATGTTTCACTGTCCTCATCATGAACACTCCCTTGAAAATGCCCTCAACTCTCTCACCCCTCAAAAATGCACAAATGATCTTTTGGTCAGAGTATTTTTCATTACAAGTGTCAGCAACACAACTTTGTGCATTTGAATATAAAAGGAATTCTGTTTCTCACAATTTAGAAATCCAAAAATCCAGAGCAGCTGGATCCAGATGTTCTAGAATGATCAACAGGTTCTATCTCTACTCTGTCTTCCTTTGTAAGAGTGTTATCTCCAAGCAGTGAGTATGACTCTCTGATAACACTAAACCTAAACAGTCCTTAAAATCCATGGCCTTAGGGAAAGGAGATCTCTTCAAAAACTAATGTAATCATGATGCTTCTTGCATTATATGCCATCTTTACATCAATCACTATGGACAGAGATTTGCTGTTGTTAGAATTTGGTGAAGTTCCCTGGTGGCTCAGACAGTAAAGAACCTGTAATGATGGAGATGAAGGTTTGATCCCTGGGTGGAGAAGATCCTCTGCAGAAGGGAATGGCAGCCCAGTCCAGTATTCTTGCCTGGACTATCCCATAAACAGTGGAGCCTGGTGGGCTACAATCCATGGGGTCACAAAGGTCGGATAGGACTTCTTCAGGGGATCGTCTTGACCCAGGAATTGAATCTAGGTTTCCTGTATTGTAGGCAGATCTTTACTGTCTGAGACACCAGGGAAACTCAAACCTTAGTTTACTCAATGCTAAGTTGAAGATAATTATGAAATGTGTATACCAGTAATCTTTCTAATAGAATTTTTGAGATGATTAATTAGGATGATTGATGTATATACTTAGTATGATTTCTGTGTACATTAAATGTCCAATAATCCATTATATCTCATAATCTATTATGAGATGGGACAATATCACTTCAATTAACTTTTATTTTAAGGTTTACATTTTTCCTATTCTTTCACTTCTATACTAACACAAATTTAAGAAACATTGTGCAATTTTTTGGGGCATTTTAATTTAGGCTCATTAAACCTATGATTAAATTGAATGAAAAATTTGAATTCCCCCCAAACTTCATATGTTTTTTACTTTTATATCTCTAAGTAAAATTAGGAGAGCCGTTATATTCTTTATTTATTTTATTTATTTATTTATTTTTTTATTGGTTTTGCCATACAATGACATGAAACCACCATGGGTTTACATATGCTCCCCCTCCAGAACCCCCCTCCCTCCTCCCTCTCGATTTCTTTTTATTGACATAAAATGTTATTTGTTATCTTTGAAAATGGGATCAGTTTTTCAAATTTTAATTTAGCTGATTATTGCTGATAAAAAGTTGTTGCATTTTAAGAGTGCATTTTGCCATTTGTCACCTTCCTTTTTTTTCTCTTTGAAGTTCTAAGCAGCTTTATGCTTATTGGCTGATTATCAGGTAGACTGTTTTGTGTACAGATTTTACAGTATAAATTTTTTATGTCATTTTCTTTGATTAATTTGAAAAAAATTACAAAAGCATTTTGATAAACTATACATTAGTGTAAGAATTGTTTCTAATTCAAACTGTGCTTCTAATTTCAAGAACAGGGCAAGAATGTAAAAACTTATTTTCTTTTTGCTTTTGCCACCTATGGAAAGGAATATATAATCATATTATTTAAAGTATCAAAATTCAAAGTTCAAATTATTAAATTATATAATTATTGAAATTATTAATTAGTCATCTAAATAATAAATTATTATTATATAATTTTTAAATTATTAAATATTGTATTATTTAAATTGTTGAACTTCAAAATTTAAATTAAATAATTTAAACAATTATTTAAATTATTAAAATTCCCAATTCAAAATTGGGAAAGGAGTACATCAAGGCTGCATATTGTCACCCTACTTATTTAAGTTATGTGCAGAAAACATCATGTGCAATGCCAGGCTGGATGAAGCACAAACTGGAATCAAGATTGCTGAGAGAAATATCAATAAACTCAGAATTGCAGATGACACCACCCTTATGACAGAAAGTGAAGAGGAAATAAAGAGCCTCTGGATGAAGGTGAAAGAGGAGAGTGAAAAAGCTGGCTTAAAGCTCAACATTCAGAAAACCAAGATCATGGCATCTGGCCCCATCACTTCATGGAAAATAGATGGGGAAATGATGGAGACACTAACAAACTATTTTCTTGGGCTCCAAAATCACTGAGGGTGGCAACTGCAGCCATGAAATTAAAAGATGCTTGTTCCTTGGAAGAAAATCTATGACAAACCTAGACAGTATACTAAAAAGTAGAGATATTACTTTGCTGACAAAGGTCCATCTAGTCAAAGCTATGTTTTTTTCAGTATGGATGTGTGAGATGGACCATAGAGAAGGCTAAACACTGAAAAACTAATGCTTTTGAGCTGTAGTGTTGGAGAAGGCTCTTGAGAGTCTCTTGGACTGCAAGGAGATCAAACTTTTCAATCCTAAAGGAAATCAGTCCTGAATATCCACTAGATGGATTGATGCTGAAGCTAAAGTTCTAATACTTTGTCCCTCTAATGTAAAGAGCTGAATCATTAGAAAAGATCCTGATGCTGGGAAAGATTGGAGGTAGGAAGAGAAGAGGACAACAGAGGATGAGATGGTTGGATGACATCACTGACCCAATGGACATGAGTTTGAACAAGCTCCAGGTGATGGTGAAGGATAGGGAAGCCTGGTGTGCTGCAGTCCATGGAGTCACAAAGAGTTGGCTGTGACTCAGAGACTGAAGAACAAGTTTTTGATGTAATAAGTTATTCTAATTAATACTCAAAATAAACTATAGAACACTGATGAAAGAAATCAAGGAGGACACAAACAGATGGAGAAATGTGCCGTGTTCGTGGATTGGAAGAATCAATATAGTGAAAATGAGTATACTACCTAAAGCAATCTATAGATTCAATGCAATTCCTATCAAGCTACCAGAGGTCTTCTTCAAAGAATTAGAACAAATAATTTCTCAATTTGTATGGAAATACAAAAAACCTCGTATAGCCAAAGCAATCTTGAGAAAGAAGAATGGAACGGGCGGAATCAACCTACCTGACTTTAGGCTATACTACAAATCCACAGTCATTAAGACAGTATGGTACTGGCACAAAGACAGAAATATAGATCAATGGAACAGAATAGAAAGCCCAGAGATAAATCCACGCATCTACGGACACCTTATCTTTGACAAAGGAGGCAAGAATATACAATGGAGAAAAGACAACCTCTTTAACAAGTGGTGCTGGGAAAACTGGACAGCCACTTGTAAAAGAATGAAACTAGATCACTTTCTAACACCATACACAAAGATAAACTCAAAATGGATCAAAGATCTAAGCATAAGACCAGAAACTATAAAACTCCTAGGAGATAACATAGGCAAAACACTCTCTGCTATAACCCAAAGCGGGATACTCCATGACCCACCTCCCAGAATACTGGAAATAAAAACACGAATAAACAAATGGGACATAATTAAAATTAAAAGCTTTTGCACAACAAAGGAAACTATAAGCAAGGTGAAAAGACAGCCTTCAGAATGGGAGAAAATAATAGCCAATGAAGCAACAGACAAACAATTAATCTCAAAAATATACAAACAACTCCTGCAGCTCCATTCTAGAAAAATAAACAACCCAATTAAAAAGTGGGCCAAAGAACTTAACAGACACTTCTCCAAAGAAGATATAAAAATGGCTAACAAACACACGAAAAGATGCTCAACATCACTCATTATCAGAGAAATGCAAATCAAAACCACAATGAGGTACCACTTTACACAAGTCAGAATGGCTGCCATCCAAAAGTCTACAAGCAATAAATGCTGGAGAGGATGTGGAGAAAAGGGAACCCTCTTACACTGTTGGTGGGAATGCAAACTAGTACAGCCACTATGGAAAACAGTGTGGAGGTTCCTTAAAAAGCTGCAAATAGACCTGCCATATGACCCAGCAATCCCACTGCTGGGCATATACACCGAGGAAACCAGAATTGAAAGAGCCACGTGTACCCCAATGTTCATCGCTGCATTGTTTACAATAGCCAGGACATGGAAGCAACCTAGATGCCCATCAACTGACGAATGGATAAGAAACCTGTGGTACATATACACAATGCAATATTACTCAGCATTAAAAGAAAATTCATTTGAAGCAATTCTACTCAGATGGACGAAACTGGAGCCCATTATCCAGAGTGAAGTAAGCCAGAAGCAAAAACAACAATACAGTATATTAACGCATATATATGGAATTTAGAAAGACAGTAACAAGAACCCAACATGGGAGACAACAAAATGAACGCAGATGTATAGAATAGACTTGTGGACTTTGTGGATGAGGGTAAGGGTGGGATGATATGGGAGAAGGGCATTGAAGCATGTTAATTGTCATGTGTCTAATCAATCGCCAGCCCAGGATTGATGCTCGGGACTGGTGCAGCGAGATTTCCCGGGGGGGAGGGAGGAGGGAGGGGGGTTCCGGAGGGGAAGCATATGTAAACCCATGGTGATATCATGACAATGTATGGCAAAAACAATAAAAATAAATAAATAAATAAAACTTCAAAAGAAAACACAACTATTTATCAAGTGCCTGCGTTTGTTAGATGATTCTCTAAACACAGGAAATACATCAGGGATTAAAACAGACAAAAAAAAAAGCACTGTGCTCATACTGCTTATAATGTGCTGCACTGTTTAGTAGGTCAGAGAAATTCTCATAAAGGAAGTAACATTATTGTAGGCAAGAATCTGAAGCAAATGAGGAGACCCAGGGAGGGACTTAGTGAATGAACATGGGGCCAGGTGAAACCGTTCCATCTGTCTTCAGTTTGGATTCTACAGATGGCATTGGTAGGTTCTCACATGTGGTTGTGTGTATACATGCATGTGTGTGTGTGTCTGTGCATGCACACACATGTAATGTGCAGTAATTTAGGCAATGGACATGAAGAAAATAGGCTACAGATATAATGTAGGGTGAGGAGTGAAACAAATTAATGCTAGATTTTGTGGCTGGATGGAGAAAGATGAAGTGGCTCTGAAGATAGGAAAAAAAGCCACAAGTATGTTGTGTGTATTCAAGGGAAAAGAATGTAGTGGTTTCATCACTAAATGGTGCTGACAGGTAAGGATAATAACATCATCATATTTTTGGCTTAGTGATTTGAGGGTCACTAAATCCTGTTTTGATAGAGTAAGGGAAGCCAGTCCCTTTAGAATGGAATAAATGAGAAGTGGAAAGTTTGAGAATACTTGTATTTTTTAAAACTTTTCAAAGATGTGGAAAGAAGAGAATAAAATAGTATCTGAAGAAGACTATTGAATTGAGGAAGGCTTTTTGTTTAATTGCTTTTAATAAGAATGACCATTATGTTTAGAAGTTGATGAGATTCATTCAAGATGGAGATTTTTAATATACAACTGAAAGAAGGGAAAATTAATAATAGTTTAATGGGTAACTCAAATTTGTCAAATATTATAAGCTTTTGTGTAGCCATAACTATAGAGGTACTGTCTCTCCATAATCATAACAGTAAGCAATTTGTTTATTGTTATCACTCTAAGTGTATTTTCCAATATCAGCTAATAATCTCTATTTAACTTATTAATGCTGCTTTATTTAAGAAAAAGTGGAAATGCCTTTATCTTTCTCTTAGTTGAGTATTTGACTTCAGTGATTCACTGCCTCAATCTCTTGTCACCAAAGATAAATTAAATCTACATATAACCTATTGTTACAATGCATGACAGTTTATAAATAGCTGAATTTTAGGAACTAATATTAAGTACTTGAGTGGATCTTAATAAATCATTAATCTGTTTATTACTTCTGTATTATTTATCATCTTTATGTTAAAAGACAAGGAAACATTATCCAAACTTTATTTAGTACAGTCACAATTAATTAGTTAACACTTACCAGAGGATTTTTTAAACTTTTTCTCACCCAGGGGTTATTTTAATGTCAGAGTAAGATAAAAAAATATATCTATAGTGACTCTAACTCTTTCATACTTAACATTTATCATGTCAGTTAGCTCCTTATAGGAAGAAAGGAGGTGAACAGCTGGTTGTGGAAGTCCGTGCAGCAGCAGCATAAAAGGAACACAACTTCCAGAAAAATCCTATCTTCCTCTATTATAATTTAAAATATTTTTTACATGAATAATGACACATCCTTCTTTACTTTCCTTTTTTTTTACCCGCCATTGGAACTTTATGTTGATATACAGTTAGTATACTTAGATTAAGAAGTAAATCTTTTCTCTTATATTTTTATAACTTTCAGAATACTTTTAAAAGTGAATTCTAAAACATATGCAGTGTGTCATGTAGAGAGTTAATAAATACTGGCCCAATGGTGATATTTTAAACCTAATCAATACTGGCATTCTTCACAAGCAACCATGAAAAACAGGGGATTTGAGAATGTTCTTCTCACATCTAATACAACTTTCAAATTGATTTTCTTTTTAATGATTTTGTCCTGGCTCATCCATATGAATCCTCTTTATGAAGAAAAATAAGCTATCTAGGATTCACTGAAGAACAAAGTAACCACTTGTCAGTCATTCTGGGAAATATTGCAGGCTTAAGCAATTTCAGAGATAGATATTGAACCTACTACTTGCTTTAAGCAAACTTTGAAATAGAGATATATCGTCTTCATGAGCTGAAAGGATGTTTAAGCTGCATGTGCATAAAAATTGTGATTTTTTACCCACTTATTAACCAATATAGAAAAGCTCCAGATAGAGTAGAAACTGAGTAAATTAAACTTGTTTGTTTCAGCACAAAATAATTTAACATAATTTACCACCACTGGTAGTTTTAGAATAGGTAAATTCAGCTTTGTGATTTATTGCCTAAGACATTTTCTTCTCTAATGTAAAGCCTCATGCCAAAATAAAGCAGTTTTGAGGGTTGCCGGCCTTTGGTAAATTACTTGCAATTCTGGCAGTTTGAGCTGAATATTGATTTCTTCACTTATCTTTTAAAACATTTTGATTTGTTTATTAGGTTTTCAAAAATATTTGGAATAGATCTCATTTGCTTATTTTCCACTTTCTTGTTATAGTTTAAGGATTTGGCTTTCTTCTATGAATAAGCTAGAACATCTTCAGATATTGTTTAATTCAAAACACCACCAGTGGAGTTTCATTAAATTTTAATTACTATGACTAGTGAAACATATACATCTGTCTTATTGATATTATTCTACCGTAGTTAGTGTTATAATAATAGCTCTGTTTAAGATCAATAATTACATACTTTTTAAAGGTTTTGTACCTGTTAGAAGTTAATATTCTTTCTTGGGTGGCCATATTCTATCTTAGAGTTAAACAGATGAGTTTTATGTCTTATCATTTATGGTTAACCACTTTCTTGTTATTCTCTATTAAGAGTTCTATAAAACAGTAAGTTGAGCCAGAGTTAAGATGGCAGAATAAGAAGACCTTGAGTTCACCTCTTCCCATGAACACACCAAAAAAACAACTGCATGTAGAACAACACTTTCTGAGAATAAACTGGATTAGCAGAGTGGCTTACCTACAATCATGCTTATAAACCAAAAGCCACACCCAGATAGGTAGGAGGGTAAAAGAAATGATCTAGTCAGTACTCATATCCCTGGTGGGCAACCAGGGGTGGGGATGTCACAAACTCAAAAGTCCTCCCTTAAGAATAAATAATTTGAGACCTATTGCACAGCCCGTCCCACACCAGGGACCAGCTTGTTTTGGAAACCAGCGTTAAAATTGGGAGGGCTGGGGGCTGTAAGAAACTCAGACTTTGTTCTTAAAGGACAAGACTTTTCTCTGCATAAACTTACTCACTCTCATTCCAACACGGAGGCTGCAGAATGAAAACTGGCCTGCCAAGACCACCCCAGAACCTTCAGCCTATTCCAGGATTAATTTCAATCCTCCCACCCCATACCAAGGCAACAGCTTCTGGTGTACCCTGGGAGAAACACCGACCTATCTCTCTGTCACCAGTTCCAGCCCATCCCCACCAAGGCAATGACCCTGGAACTTCCTAGAAAAAGCCTAGCCCACAGTCACTTCAAATCCAGTTCTCCCATCACAGCCAATGGGCACATGAAAACTATATAGGGATGCTCCCAAAGAAGGGCATGTTTCAAGAAAGGAATAGGTGATTGTTATGGCTAGTTTTGTAGGGACAGAGAGAGTTCAGAGAAAAAAAAAAAAAAAAGGAGAGAGAAGATATACATGAATATATGCCAAACAAAAAAACAAAATAAAGCACAATGGTCACCAAGCCATGGAAATGAATTAAGAAACACAGTGAGAACTTCAATAAAGGATTAAAAAATATTAAAAAAATAAAATTAGAGCAGAACATAATAACTGAAATGAAAAATATGCTAGAAGAAATTATCAGAAGAATGGATCAACAATTCAGAAGATAGAATTATGTGAATCACCCAATCAGAAAAAAATAAATAAAAGAAAAATAATAATGAAGTAAAAAGAAAAAATAATGAAGATGGTTTAAGGGGCCTTTTGGAACAATATTCAAACAGCATCAAAAATTAATATTCACATTATAAGCTTTCCAAAAATAGGAGAGAAAAAGTGGAAGAAATAATAGCTAAAAACTTCTACGCAAAAAAGGAAACAGATATTCAGGTACAGGAATAACAGTGAGTCCCCAAAACATGAACTCAAAGAAAGTCATGCTAAGATATAATTAAAATGGCAAAAGTTAAAGATAGAATTCTAAAGGAAGCAAGAGAAAGGCAAAAAGTCACAACAAGGAACCCACCCCACCCCCAACACAAGTCTATCAGCTGCTCTTTCAGTGGAAACTTTGCAGGCCAGAAAGTAAGTGGAATGATATATTTGAAGTATTGAAAGGGAAAGGGAAACAC
>ML660816.1:2091916-2166707 GCA_007570785.1 Antilocapra americana | reverse complement strand
ATAAAAAAAATAAAGACCACCCATATCCTTATCTGATGGTCCTCTTTATCTTCAAAGCTAGCAATGTTACATTCCTCTGACCTTTATTCCTTGTCACACCTGTCTTTCTGCCCTGTCAGAAATTCTCTCCTTTTTAAGAATTTGTGTGATTGGATTTAACCCTCTCTGGATAATTCAGAAAAATATGCTCACCTCAAAGTGTGTATTCTTAATTTCATCTGAGAAGTTATTTTCACTATGCAAGGTAACATATTCACAGCTGAATATAAATCTGTCTACTGCATCACTTGTCCTAAAATCCTTGATTAAATTGTCCAATTATCAAAATTCATTTAAGCATTGTTTTTTTAAGTTTTATTTATTGGCTGTGGTGGGTCTTTGTTGCTGTGTGCAGGGTTTTCTCTAATTGTGGTGAGTGGAGTCTACTCTCTAGCTGCAATGCACAGACTTCTTATTGTGGTGGCTTCTTCAGTTGTGGAGCACAGGGTCTAGGTGCATTGGTTCAATAGTTGCAGCTCATGGGATCTAGAACACAGGCTCAGTAGCTGTGGCTCATGGACTCAGTTGCTTCATAGCATGAGGAATCTTCCTGGATCAGGAATTGAACTGGTGACCCTTGCATTGTAAGGTGGATTTTTAACCCCTGGACCACCAGGGAAACCCAAGCATTGTCTTTTAATCTTTTTATTCCATTTGTTTGTCTCTATTCATACCATAATGGTACATGAATCGATTATAGCAACTCTGAAAATGTCTCAAACTTGTCTTAAAATGTTCACTATATTTTTCCTCTTCTTTACAAGTAACTTAACCATTTTGACTCTTTTGTCTTCCATATATATTTTAGAATCACTTTGTCCAATTTTAACAGAAATTCTGTAAAAATTTTAATAGGAAGTTAATTATATTTTAGATACATTCTGGAAATGTGTTCCCTGGTATCTCAGATGGTAAAGAATCTGCCTGCAATTCAGGAAACCTAGATTTGATCCCTCTGTCAGGAAGATCCCCTGGAGAAGCGAATGACAACTCCCTCCAGAATTCTTGCCTGGAGAACTCTGTGGACAGAGAGAGGCCTGATGCGCTACAATCTATGGAACCGTAAAGAGTTATACATCAATGTGAGACTAACACTTTCATTTTTAATGATGTATAGAGTTTTTTTTCCTTGTTTATAAAAATTTTTAACATGGATGAATATTCAATGCTAACAAATGATTTTTCTGCCTTTTCTGGTGTTACTGTGGTAATTATATGATTTATCTCCTTTCATTAGTTAATGTAATATATTGCATTTATGGATTGTTATAACTATTGAAGAAATTTTGAATATAGGGGTAAACCTAATGGTGACATTTATTCAATAGCTATCTTTTGTATATGACCACTTTGTTTACAGATACTTTAGAAATAGTAGTGAACCAAACAGAAAATGATCTGTCATTATGGAAGTTACACTCCAGAATTTACAGAAAGACAATAAATAAACATACATATTTATAGGACATTGAATAGTAAGTAAAATGAAGAATATTAAAGTAGGAAAGAGATTGGCTGTGTAAGACTGTAACTTTAAATAGGATGGTAAGGGAGGTTTCCCAGAGAATGGAACATCTGAGAACAGACTTGTAGGACATGAGAAAGCAATTGCTGTGTTTTTTTCTGTGAGAGAAATCTTCCAGGCAGAAGCAACCATAAGGTAAGACAAACTCCTTGAAGTAGGAGCATCTTGGAGATTTTAGTGAACAGCGAGGCCAGAATTGTAGTGGCAGAATCAGCCTAGGGGGTGGTTAGAAGGAGATTAGACCAAACAAGGTATGGCTCTCAGATGAGGACCATTTCTCAGGCCCATGCAAGAATTTTACTTTTACTGTAAATACTATGAGAAACTGAGAGATTCTGAAGTGAAAAAGGGGGCATAATCTGTTACATGTTTTAAATGAATGCCCCAGGTCTGTATTAAGAATCAATTGTAAGGTATAGAGCAGAAGCAGAGAAACCATTTAGGAAATTATTGCAAAATGTTTCATGAAAAGAATAAATAATTAAAAAAAGTAACATGGCAAAACTGACTTAAGGAGAAATGGAAAATCTGAATCTTGCTTCCTCATCTTGAATCAGTGGATAGAACCTCCCTCTTCAAACAAAAAAAGGAAAGCTGGAAGAAAAACCAGCTCAGACAATTTCATGTGGGAGTTCTAGCATGTAAAGAACAGTTAATTTTACTTTCACAAGAATTTTTTCTAGAGCCCAGAAAATAGGACATACTCTCCACTAATTTTATCATAGTCATATAATCTGCTGATTAAATTTAGATTGAAATGATATAAGAAAAGAAAATAAAAGACATATCCCATAATATAAACTCCCAAATCATTAGAAAATGGTAATAAATAAAAAAGCTAATATTTAGTTAATACATTATCATAGATATCTCAAACTTAACAGAAATTCTGACCCTTCCTACATGATCACTCAGTCTTTTCTCTAAGTAAATGGCAATTCTATCAAGTCACTGAGATTTCCTACTGCTTGTTTCATCAAAGTGACATTAAGAATGAATCATTTCTCACTATATCCACTATAATCAGCATAATACAATTATGCATATTTTCATTTTTCAAAGTTAAATATGCAGTTTTTTCAGACCTTTCTGGACATATTTTTTGGTATTGTAATAGTACTCAGAGTCTGTTCAGGAAAATAGAAGCCATGCTACATATTCCAGTAATAATATTTTCATATTAATCCCCTGGAGAAGGAAAAAGCTATCCATTCCAGTATGCTGACCTAGAGAATTCCATGTACTACAATCCATGGGGTCGCAAAGAGTGGGAAACGACTGAGCGACTTTCACTTTCACTTTTCAGGGGCTTATATTACTGTTTGAAGTGCTAGGGGGAAATGCACCAGGAAAATAGAGAAGGTTGGAGTAGCTCATTTTATATCTCAGATTGCAGCCTAAAAGACCAACTAGGGAACACAAAAGCCAGAGCTTATAGAATTTGTGAAGAGTTCATAAATTCCACCTAGACCAATGGTGGGGGCTAGTGAAGGGATCTGAAAGCTGTCACATCTGCCAAAGCTGCCATGGCTAATCCCAAACATCCTGAATATGAAGACTTCCTTTTCATTCTTCCTTAGAGTTTTCAAGAGGTTCTTTAATTAGGAAACTCAAATCTGCAATAATGCACAGGGAGGGAGACTTTGATCAACACAGTTTCCAGGCTTAAACCAAGATTTTCTTGTTCTTTACTCATAAGTTTTATTTCTTCATTACTTTTAACCACATTGACATATTCTTTTATAATCTATATGCAATAATGCAGACATGTTTTCAGGTTTGAATCTACTGCTCAAGGTTCTGCTAACTCTCATTGCTTTCTGTTAGTGTTATTGTGTCTAAGCTGTACTCCTTGCTGCCAGTAAATCAAGAGACAAGTTGTTGGGCCAAAGGATGGTGATTTTATTAAGAAAGTCAGCAGACCATGAAGACAGTGGACAAGATTCCCAAAGAACCATCTTCCTTGAGTTAGAATTTAGGCTTCGTTTGTACTAATAGGTGAGGAGATGCCACCGGTTGCTGCAACTTCTTGTTCTTACAGCTGTCTATGTAGATACGGTCACAATGTTCCTATAAACCTCCAGCCAGATAACTATTACTCTCTGTTATGAAACTCTTTGTATCAATAGAAATGCATTATACTTTTAAAGGTCAGAACCTTAAGAAAAGGTCTTATGTATATCTCAGGCTGCAGCAGCATTCTTTTTCAGAAGTGTGGAGCCCAGCAGGACTAAGCATAAGTGACAGAGCAGAAGGGTTAGAGCTAAAGGAATAGATCGAATATGGAGTCAACTTTGTTCTTCTCTGTTTTTGATATTCAGTTGGTAAGTTGTGTCCTACTCTTTGTGACCACATGAACTGAAACATGCCAGGCTTCCCTGTCCTTCAATATCTCTCTGAGTTTAACCAGACTCATGTCCATTGATTTGATGCCATCCAACCATCTCATCTGTTGCCCTCTTCTCCTCTTGTCCTCTCCTTTTGCCCTCAATCACCCTCTTCTACTCTTGCCCTCAGCATCAGTCTTTTCCACGAGTTGCCTCTTTGCATCAAGTGGCCAAAATATTGCAGCTTCAGCATCAGTCCTTCCAATGAATATTTAGGGATTATGTCCTTTAGGATTGATTGGTTTGCTATCCTTGCTGTCCAAGAGACTCTCAGGAGTCTTCTCCAGCACCAAGTTTGAAAGCACTCATTCTTTTTCATAGTCTAACTCTCACATCCATACATGACTACTGGGAAAACCACACCTTTGGCAATATGGACCTTTGTTGGAAAATTGATGTCTCTGTTCTTTTAATACTCTGTCTAGGTTTGTCATAGCTTTTCTTCAAAAGAACAAGTGTCTATTAGTTATGGGGCTGCAATAACCATTTGAAGTGATTTTGGAGCCCTAAATCTGTCACTGTTTCCAATTTTCCCAATCTATTTGTCATGAAGTGTTGGTACCAGATACCACAATCTTCATTTTTTGAATTTTGAGTTTTATTATTTATTTATTTATTTATTTTTGGATTCATGTCAATGTATGGCAAAACTAACACAATAATGTAAAGAAAAAAAAATGAATGTTGAGTTTTAAACTGGCTTTTTCACTTTCCTCTTTCACTTTCATCAAGAGGCTCTTTAGTTCCTCTTCACTTTCTGACATTAAAGTGGTATCATCTGCATATCTGAGGTTGTTATTTCTCCCAGCAGTCTTGGTTCCAGCATGCAATTCATCCAGCCTAGCATTTTGTATGATGTACTCTGCATACAAGTTAAATAAGCAGGGTGACAAAATACAGCTTTGATGCAATTCTTTCCCAGTTTTGAATCAGTCAATTGTTCCATAACTGTTGGTTCTTATCCTGCCAGCAAGTTTCTCATGAGACATGTAAAGTGGTCTGGAATTCCCATCTCTTTAAAAATTTTCCACAATTTGTTGTAATACACACAATCAAAGGCTACATTAGCATGAAAATTGTAATTTTTGTGTTAGAGGTTCATCTTTGAGATGCTTCTTGGAGGTCTGGTTTGATGAAGTATTCTTCCAGAGATATTATTTCCAACAGACCTTTGGGCAGGTAACAACCTGAGAGCAGTTTGAATTAAATTCTCAGCTTGCAGATTTGAACAACATACAGAGAGTGTGAATTCAGGCTGAAACCTGTTTCAGAGCTGAATTTTGCTTACAAATCACACAGGGACCATTTTTCTATCCACTGGCAGCTGAAGCCATGGGAAAATATCTCTCTTGCAGGGCTTATTTATTTTCCATTTCTAGTTTACACTTCACTGAGTGCATAGAACTTATGTAAGAATATCAAAGCCAGTTTTGTACTTTATGTGTACCCTGGCTGTGTCCCCTTCCCTACTTACCATATTCCATGGGACTCAAGGTGTCATTTGTTATTATGGTCATTTCAAAGTTGGGGGGTGAGTCACTCATACAATGATTGGCTAGATTCAGTTCCTTTGGATTGTTGGCCAGAAACAGTCTTCAATTTCTTACATGTGGACCTTTTCACTGGGTGGCTCACAACAAGGCAGTTTGCTTCATCCAAATGGGAGGGTGAAAGTGAGGAGCAGAAAGGGAAGGGAAGAAAGTCACAATATTTTACAGCCTAATTTTGGAAGTGACATCTCATTACTTTTGTTATATTCTACTCAATAAAAGTAAGTCACCAGATCCAGGCCACTCTCAAAGGGAAGGGGGTTACACAAAGTTATGCAAACTAGGAAATGAGATCATTGGGAGCTATTTCATAAGTAGGCACAGTATCTTATCTAGAATATATCTTATTCAGCACTGCAAATATGATCTTCTCTTGTCTCTCTAAAAGTAAATGACTCTTGTGTTACTCCCATCTCTCAAATTTGCTCTCTCATCACAGACTTCTGGTTGGATAGCTGTGTCTGTCTTGATTTTTCACGAATAATGGACTGTGATGTTCACAGCATTTCATTCCACTAAATTTTAGCAGCTTATTCAATATTGAGCATATAGGTGGTTCTCAATGAATATTTCTTATATTGCTGAATAGAATTAGTATCATACCTCCTATGTTTCTTAGCCAACAGGAAGTATTTATCATGTCTGTATTTTAATGACTGGTTCTATTAAAAGTTGTTTTTGTTCACCTTATTTTGTTAGGTTAGAATACAAATATTTAAGACTAAAATAAATTTGTTTGAGCCATAGCCCTCAGTTTGTATATCTAACCCCTGTCTTTATGTGCAAGATTCCTCTTGAAATGGACAATCCAACCTTTGGAGGAAGTTCGTCAATCTTCTGTCCTTTTCTTGACAACAAAAATAAATATTAAATTTTCAAATTTACAGAAATAAACCTGAAGGTAAAAGGGTCAAGTAGGTTATGAGCCCTTTGGCACCTCTTAGCCCACTACTGATAAATGTGATCCCTAGAACTCTGTGGATTAGAATCTCAGAGGCAGTATATGAGCATTTATGTGTTTTGCAAAGGAATCTAAATGCATAATTTAAGGCTGTCATAGATATTAATGTTGCTAGTTGGAAATGTTAAAGTTTTTTTATTATCATCATCATCATCATCATCATATTAATCAATGTGTGCTTAGTCACTCAGTCATGTCTGACCCTTTGTGAGCCCCATGGACTGTAGCCCACAAGGCTTCTCTGTCCATAGGATTCTCCAGGCAAGAATACTGGAGTGGGTTGCCATTCCCTTCTCGAGAGGATCTTCTCAACCCTGTGATTGAATACAGGTCTCCTACATTGCAAGCAAACTCCTCACTGTATGAGTTACAGGGAAGTTCCTAATAATCAATATTAGTTAATATATTAATTGTAATAAAAAACTAATAATTGGTATAAATTATTGATTAGCTGTTAATTAATACAACTGTTTATTTTTCTTTTAATTATCATTAAAAGCTACAACTGTTACTTTTCTTTTAATTATTATTTACAGTTTTCCAATGTCATTGCATTCATCTTGCTTGACTCTCAGTCCTAATTTGAGTTAGGTGAGATAGCAATGTTATGGTCCATGATTTCTTTTCTTTATTTAATTTTAATGTTTTAACATTCATGGTTCACAGCCTTGTTATGGTAAAGGGGCTTGTGTAACTCAGTGAAGCAACAAGCCATGCCAGGCAAGGCCAGTGAAGACAGACAGGTCATAGTGCAGAATTCTGACAGAATGTGGCTCACTGGGGAAGGAAATGGCAGCCCACTTCAGCATTCTTGCCTGAAGAACCCCATGGACAGTATGAAAAGGCAAAAAAAATATATATATATATATGATGCCGAAAGATAAACCACCCAAGTTGGAAAGTGTCCAATATGCTACTGATGAAGAGAAGAAGTGGCTGGGCCAAAAGCACAAACAGTGCTCAGCTGTTGATGTGTCTGGTAGTGAAAGTAAAGTCTGAAGCTGTAAAGAACAGTATTGTTTAGGAACCTGGGATTTTAGATCCAGAATCAAGGTAAATAGAACATGGTCAAGCAGGAGATGAAAAGATTGAACATCAACATCTTAGAAATTAGTGAACTAAAATGGATGGGAATGGGATAATTTAATTCAGATGACAATTCACCTATGACCTATATCTACTACTGTGGGCAAGAATCCCTCAGAAGAAATGGAGGAGTCTTCATAGTCAACAAAGGAGTCTGAAATGCAGACTTGGGTACAATCTCAAAAACAACAGAAAAATACTGGTTTGTTTCAGTAATACAAGTCTGTGACCCAACCACTAATGCTGAAGAAGCTGAAGCTGACCTGCTCTATGAAGACCTACAACACCTTATAGAACTAGCACCAAAAACATATGTCTTTTTCATCATAGGGAAATGTAAGGCAAAAGTATGAAGTCAAGAGATACCCAGAATGGCAAGCAAGTTTGACCTTGGAGTACAAAATAAACTAGCGCAAAGGCTAACAGAGTTTTGTCAAGAGAACATGCTGGTCTTAGCACACACCTTTTTCCAACAATTCAAGAGACAACTCTATGCATAAACAACACCAGAGGGCCAATACCAAAATCAGGCTGATCACGTTTTTTGCAGTCAGAAGTGGAGAAGCTCTACAGTCAGTAATAACTATACCTGGAGCTATCTGTGGCTCAGATCATGAGCTTCTAACTGCAAAATTCAGTCTTAATTGAAAAGAGTAGGAGAAACTACTAGACATTTCAGATATGACCTAAATCAAATCCTTTATGATTATACAGTGGAGGTGACAAATAAATTCAAGGGATTAGATCTGGTAGATAGAGTGCCTGAAGAATTATGGAAAGAAATTTATAATATTGTACAGGAGATGGTGACCAAAATCATCCCAAAGGGGGGAAAAATACAAGAAGATAAATGGTTGTCTGAGGAGACATTACACATAGCTGAGAAAATCAAGATTTCACAGAGAAATATCAATAACTTCAGGTATGCATATGACACCACACTTATGGCAGAAAGTGAAGAAGAACTAAAAAGCCTCTTCTTGAAAGTGAAAGATGAGACTGAAAAAGTTGGTTTAAAACCTAGCATTCAGAGAACTAAGATCACGGCATCTGGTCCCATCACTTTATGGCAAATAGTTGGGGAAACAGTGGAAACAGTGACAGACTTTATTTTCTTAGGCTCCAAAATCACTGTAGATGGGGACTGCAGCCATGAAATTTTAAAGGAACGTTCTCCTTGGAAGAAAAGCTATGACTAACCTAGACAACGTATTAAAAAGTGGAGACATTACTTTGCCAGCAAAGTTTCATCTAGTCAAAGCTATGGTTTTCCCTGGTAGTCATGTATGGATGTGAGAGTTGGACTATAAAGAAAGCTTGGCACCAAAGAATTGATGCTTTTGAACTGAGGTGTTGAAGAAGACTCTTGAAATTCCCTTGAACAGCAAGGAGATACAACCAGACCATCCTAAAGGAAATTAGTCCCGAATGTTCATTGGGAGGACTGATTCTGAAGCTGAAACTCCAATACTTCGGCCACCTGATGCAAAGAACTGACTCATTTGAAAAAAACCCTGATTCTGGGAAAGATTGAAAGGAAAATAGAAGGGGATGACAGAGGATGAGATGGTTGGATGGCATCACTGACTCAATGGACATGAGTTTAAGTAAGCATCAGGAGTTGGTGATGGACAGAGAGGACTGGTGTGCTGCAATCCATGGTGTCACAAGGAGTCAGACGTAACTGAGCGACTGAACTGAACTGAGGAATGAAGGGAGGCCAAAGTTAGGGGAGAAAGGACCAGGTATACCCAACTGAATGCATACTTCAAAAGAACAGCAAGGAGAGATGAAAAGACTTTCTCAAATTAACAATGCAAAGATATAGAGGAATATAATATAATGGGAAAGGCTGGAGATATCTCCAAGAATTCTGGAGATACCAAGGAAACTTTTCATGCAAGGATGTGCACAATAAAGGACAGAAATGGCAAGGTCTAAAGCTAACTAAGGGAGACAGTGAAAGACAGGGAAGCCTGGCATGCTGCAGTCTAAGAGCTGAACAGGACTGAGTGACTGAACAGCAGCAACAATATTACACTGAGTAATCTGAGTTTATAGGAGGTTAAGATAGTTGTCAAGCTGATGCATTCAGAAAAAGTAGTCTGGACCAGATTTGTATCTCTCAGAAGTGACCTGTGTACTTAGAGCTTTCTTGACCACTTTAGCACTTTATTTTGTTCAGGAGACATTCACTCCCTCACTCATTTGTTCACTTATTACTTATTCGATATTACTGCATGTTCCTGGCACTATATTTACTGTGTGTAGAAGTGAATATAACAGACATGATTCCTGCCTTCATGGCAGAAACTGATGTTAAATAATGACACCTCCCAACTCTTTTAAAATTATAAATATGAAGAGATGCCATGTGATCACATGGGTATATGTAATTTAGTTAGAGAGTAAAGTGAAAGTCACATAGCTGTGTCGACTCTTTGTGACGCCATGGTCTATACAGTCCATGGAATTCTCCAGGCCAGATTACAGGAGAAGGTAGCCTTTCCCTTCTCCAGGGCATCTTCCCAACCCAGGATTGAACCCAGGTCTCCTGAATTGCAGGTGGATTCTTTACCAGCTGAGCCACAAGGGAAGCCCTTAGTTGGGGCGTGGGGCAGTGATTAAGAAAGGCTCCCCTGAGTCACTGCTACTTAAGCTGAATTATAGCTGATGATAAACAATTTGTTAGGAAAATGTAGTCCAGGAAAGGAAGAGCACGTCCAAAGCCCAGAATATGGGAAGAGCTTGTCTTGGTCTAGAAACTGAAAATTGTCTGAGGGGCTGGATCCGAGTGAGGGTTGGGGAAGTGCTATTATTAAATGAAGCAGGAAACTCCAGCAGGCACCTAGTCACTCAGGGCCCTGAGGCCACCTTAAGATGTTAACAAAGTAAAAGCAATGAGTGAAAGCATAACTTCATTAGTTTTATATCTGTAAAAGTTTTTTTTAATGCAATTTAAACATGTACATTGTTAATTTTTAATGACTATTAACTATTTAATACTAGCATGCTACTTTGAATGGCATAAATTTTTTAAATTGGCTGAATTTCTTTCATGAAGAATCTGAAAAAGGGGCTCATAACAGTGTCATCTAGATATTTTATGAACTCCTCAGAATGATTTTTATCTATACTACTTGGCAGAAGTATAATTGACTGTGAAATAGGTGATGATAACTGTCTTCTGTTGTATTTAAAAAATTTCTAATTACTAATTTCACAATTTGTAACTTCTTAATACATAAATTCATCTTACTATATAATTTATCTTTACCAAATTCTGAATAACTTATTTCAACTTAATGTTTAAATTAAGACAAAATCACAGGCTTTTCCTCTATATTAGGAATGAGATTTCTGAAAGGAGCATGATAATATATTCTGTTGTGGTTTTGTATGAAATAATGATAATAAAATGAGGATTAATAATTCAAATACAAAGCAATGAAATAAATCAAACTGAAGAGCAGTTCTACAGAATTAAAACAGCAGAATTAAAATAAAATTTAAGAGCAACTCTGAAGTCCTTAACCATGGGAAAAATTGCAAACTGATAGTGGCAGATCTTATATTTCAACTTTGAATTTTCCTAATTCTCCATGCCTCAGATTCCTCATCAGTAGAAAGGAACTAATAAAAATGAACTGTTTTTTGTATTATCAGGCAGATAATAAAAAGGTCATAATTGATATAAGTGTTTGTATTATTGAGTTGAGCTGCCTTATTCTAATCTTGCCATGGTTTTTCATTTTTAAAAGTATAAGGAATAAGTAAATACATATTAACTCTTTATATATATATATATATAATTTGCAAATATCAAATGTGTTTTTGTGGTTAACATTCACAGCACATATTTCTCCACTCCCCACTCCTGCCCTTTGCCTTTTTGCTTTCTTTTGTATCAAAAAATTTATTGGAATGTAATTATTTTACAATATTGCATTAGTTTCCACTGCAGAACAAATTAAATCTACTCTATGTGTACATATATCCTCACTCTCTCAGACCTCACTCTTACCCCTCCATCCCACCCTTCTAGCTCATCACAGAGGACTGAGCTGAGCTTCTTGTGTTGTAGGTTAGGTTCCCACTATCTGTATCTTTTATACATGGTAGTATATGTATTCAATCCCAATATACTAACTCATCTCACCCTTCTTTTCCCCTCCCCTCTGAGTCCACAAGTCCATTCTCTACATCTGTGTCTCTATTCATGCCTTGTAAATAGATTCATCAATACCATTGTTCTGGATTTTATGTATATGCACTAATATGTGATATATGTATTTTTCTCTTTCTGACATATTTACTCTATATGACAGTCTCTTCTAAGTGTGTATTTTCTGCCTCAACTTTTCCCTGATTGTCTTCTAGTCTTTCTAGGTCTCAGTCTGTCTACCATCTCTTACTAACATGCACACATACTCACAAATACACAACTTGAAAAATACCCTGTCATAATGCCAGCCCTTGGGGGCTTTCATCTTTATCATCCACTTCTCTCCATGCCCCCCATTTTACTTTTAGTTCACTAGGAAGGGGAGTTAAATACTCATATTTTCTCCTACTATAATATCATCACTAGACCTTTGTGAGGTCCATGGATGAAGAGCAAGCCACAGTATTTCTTTGATTCACCTTGAAATTCACCCCCTCACAATGAATACCTAAATATTCCTCCTCCTATAATTGAGAGATTATAATTGCTGTTGTAACACACACTTTATCATAAAAATAACTGAACACTCTGGTTCCCTGTTTCATACCAGCAAATGCTGGCATCCAAGTTGCTCAAAGTTTAACAAAGACTAGTGGTGATTTCTGAGCTTTTCATTCATGTTTGGTCTGCAAAATGAAAGGAAATTGTCTCCCCCATCGTAATAATGATTTTATCTCTACATTTAGAAAAAAAGTGACTCAGGCCTGATTGGAAGTGATGAGTGGGAATGACAGAGCAAGATCCTGGTTTTATGGTAATCTTATTTTGGTGAGTTGAGGCGTATATTCTTCCCACAGGTGTCACATGGTTATGAATTAACCTGTTAACAAGGACTTTCTATATACTATTATATATATTATATATACTAATATATATTATATATGTTATTATATATAATAACAAGGGATTATTCCAGGTTCTGTGGATATGTTGGTGTGATATGTGGATATGTTTGGTGAGCTGAGGTATATTTTTTTCCCACAGGTGTCACATGGTTATGTATTAACCTATTAACAAGGACTTTCTATATACTATTATATATATATTTTATATTATATATACTAATAGATATATAGTATTTATAATATATATAATATTATAATATATATATAATATATATATAATATATTTTAATTAATATATATATATATATATATATATATATATAAAAAACAAGGGACTAATCCAGGCTCTGTGGATATGTTCACCTCTGGGGCAGGGCACAAAATCACTAATACTCTCATGTGGCACTTTTTTCAATTTAATGGAAAGGGACAGCCAACATTTTTTAATAATTGAAAATATATTAGACTATATAAAAGCCATGATTCTATATTTGTACATTTATCAATACATTTTATTTTATTTACAGAATAAAGCAATATTTGTAGTCAGAAAACCTTTATTGCAGAAGTGATATTTGAATGGAGACCAAATACTTGAAGTAACTAGCTCTCTGAATGTGAGTGGAAAAGGATTTCAAGTTGAGGAAACAGTAGGAGCAAAAGATCTAAGCTGTTAATCCCAGTCTATCTGGGGAGAATGTAATGATTAATGAGGAGACTAGTACAAAAGGATATCAGAAAGACACTCAAGGAAGAGCTCATGTAGGGAGGCTGTGACCAGAGTATGAATTTATTTTATGGAGAGAGAAATCCAGTCAAAGATTTTAAGCAAAGACTTAATACGATTTGTAGTGCATTTTTTGAAAGTTGCGGAAGGGAGAAAAACATATAGTATATTAATGCATATATGTGGAGTCTAGAAAAATAGCACACATACAAATGCAAATGCAGGTCAAGAATAGACACACAGAAGCATCAATGGACATGTGGACATGGGACAGGGAAAGTGGGGTGAGTTGGGACATAGTGATTGACATACATACACTACCATGTGTAAAATTGCTAGTGAGAAGCTACTATATAGCACAGGAAGCTCAGCTCCGTGCTCTGTGATGACCAAGAGGGGTGGGATAGGAGAGTGAGAGGGAGTTTCAAGAGGGAGAAGATATACATTATCATTTGGCTGATTCATTTTGTTGTACAGCAGAAACTAATACAACACTGTAAGGCAACTATGCCCCAATTAAAAAAAAATGCTGAAAGATGAATGCATTGGGATGGGTCAAGAGTCTATGATTTTGGGCAAGTCTCACTCTGAGGCATTGTTTCCTCTGACTACTACAAATTGACACTTGCTATGGGCACTTGCCATCTACTTCAACAAAGATTAAAACATATGCTTCTATAGCTACTGACTTTCAACACCTCCTTAAAGGAGTTCAAAGTGGAGAGCAGAAATGAAGTACTCTATGTCGAGGAAAAACTGGCAGGATAGGTCTTCAGATAGTTATTTTCAGGAGCCAATTTTATGAGCCAAATTCTTATATCTTCTCATATCTAGAAAAACACTAAAATCCTTCATGGTGATGACTATTTTTCATGACTAGGAGAAGGCTTCACAAGAGTAGCAGAAAGCTTCATGAGAGTAGTGGAAATCTTATAGAAATACATGTGGTTGATTGCTTGTATTCTCTCTTCACCAAGGGTTTCCCTGGTGTCTCACACAGTAAAGAATCCACCTGCAATGTGAGAAACCTGGGTTCGATCCCTGGGTTGGGAAAACCCCTTGAAGGAGGGCATGGCAACCCACTCCAGTATTCTTGCCTATAGAATTCCCATGGACAGGGGAGCCTGGTGAGATACAGCCCATGAAGTTGCAAAGAGTCAGATACAACTGAGTGACTAAGCAGCAGCAACTTCTCACCAAAAATCGCATATTTACAGGAGAAGGAAATGGCAACCCACTCCTGTACTCTTGCCTGGAAAATTCCACAGATGGAGGAGCCTCATAGGCTACAGTCCATGGGGTCGCAAAGAGTTGGACATGACTGAGCGACTTCACTTTCACTTTCACTGACCTTTCTCCTTGCCTCTTTGGTGCAGTTTCTCAGAGCTATTTAAGGTGCTATCTCCTGGGCTGCAGTCCTCATTTTGCCCCAAATAAAGAAAAAAAAAAAAAAAACTTAACGTGAAGCTCTCTCGTTGTGCTTTTATTTTTTTGTTAAGTTGACCTTTTATTGCAAAATGGAAATAATGATGGTATCTACCTTACTGACTATAAAGTGTACCTATTTTCTAAGGCTACTGTAGCCATGAAATCAAAAGATGCCTACTCCTTGGAAGGAAAGTTATGGCCAAACTGGATAGCATATTGAAAAGCAGAGACATTATTTTGCCAACAAAGGTTTGTCTAGTCAAGGCTATGATTTTTCCAGTAGTCATGTGTGATTGTGAGAGTTGGACAGTGAAAAAGGCTGAGCGCCGAAGAATTGATGCTTTTGAACTATAGTGTTGGAGAATACTCTTGAGAGTCCCTTGGACTGTAAGGAGATCCAACAAGACCATCCTAAAGGAGATCAGTCCTGGGTGTTCATTGGAAGGTGTGATGTTGAAGCTGAAACTCCAATACTTTGGTCACCTCATGCGAAGAGTTGACTCGTTGGAAAAGACACTGATGCTAGGAAGGACTGGGGGCAGGAGGAGAAGGGGAAGACAGAGGATGATATGGCTGGATGGCATCACTGACTTGATGGACATGGGTTTGGATGGACTCCAGGAGTTGGTGATGGACAGGGAGGCCTGGCGTGCTGTGGTTCATGGGGTCGCCAAGAGTTGGACACGACTGAGCGACTGAACTGAACTGAAACAAAGGTTATCAAAATGAATAGTGTAAGCAGAAGTTTATTGCCTCATAGTTCTGGAGGCTAATAATGCTTCAGAACAAAGCAATTTATTCAACTTAGTAGGCTTCTTATTCTGGATGTTTATAAGGTTACAGAGATGTGTACTTCTGTGAGCAGCAGAGCATAAAATGTGATATGAAGAGGATGTGTATGTTTGCAGCATCTGTGAACACAGAGGCTGAAACTTGTGTGCTGATGGCTCTGGCTTAGAAGGAAAGAGAAAATCAAACTTCTTATCAAAGTCAAGAGGAAAGAAATTGCCTCCACATTTTAGGATATTATCAGTTTATAAGTTGATCATGTGTTCTCACTCCTGGTTATATTAGAATCATCTGGAGATATCTAAAAACTGTGTTCAACCATGTTCCAACAAATTTGGAAAACTCATCTGTGGCCACAGGATTGGTAAAGATCAATTTTCATTCCAGTCCCAAAGAAAGGAAATGCCAAAGAACGTTCAAACTACCATGCAGTTGCACTCGTTTCACATGCTAGCAGGGTAATTCTCAAAATCCTTTGAACTAGGCTTCAGTAATACATGAACCAAGAAGTTCCAGATGTAAAGCTGGATTATAAAAGGCAGAGGAACCAGAGAGCAAATTTCCAGCATCCATTGGATCATAGAAAAAGCAAGGGGATTCCAAAATAACATCTATATCATAAACTACACTAAAGCCTTTGTGCGTGTGTATACATGCTCAGTCATGGCCAACTCTTTGTGACTCCATGGACTGTAACTCACTGGTCTCCTCCTCTGTTCCTGGGATTACCTTGGCAAGAATACTGGAATCAGTTTCCATTTCCTTCTCCATGGGATATTCCTGACACAGGGATCAAATCCGTGTCTCCTGTGGCTACTACATTGATGGGTGGATTCTTTACCACTGAGCCACCTGGGAAGCCTCGTGTGGATCATAACAAACTTGAAAAATTTTGAAGAGACAGGGACACCAGACAACCTTCCTTGTCTCCTGAAAAACCTGTAGGCTGGGCAAAAAGCAACAGTTAGAACTGAATGTGGAACAATAGACTGGTTCAAAATTGGGAAAGGTGTACATCAAGTGTGTATACTGTCACCCTGCTTATTTAACTTATATGTAGAATATATCATGTGAAATCCTGGGCTGGATGAATGATCAGCTGGAATCAAGATTGCCAGAATAAATATCAACAACCTCAGACGTACAGACAATAACATTCTAATGACAGAAAGTGAAAAGGAATTAAGGAGCCTCTAGACATGTGAAAGAGGAGAGTGAAAAAGCTTATTAAAACTCAGCATTCAAGAAACTAAGGTCAAGGCATCTGGTTCCATCACTTCATGGCAAATAGAAAGGGAAAAAGTGGAAATACTGACAGATTTTCTTTTCTTGGGCTCCAAAAGCACTGCAGATGGTGACTGCAGCCATAAAATTAAAAGATGTTATTCTGTGGAAGGAAAGGTATGAAGTCTAGAGAGCATATTAAATAGCAGAGACGTCACTTTGCCCACAAAGATCTGACTCATCAAAGGTATGGTTTTTCCAGTAGTCATGTATGGTTGTGAGAGTTGGACCATAAAGAAGACTGAATGTCAAAAAATTGATGTTTTTGAATTGTGCTTCTGGAGAAGACTCTTGAGAGTCCTTTGGACAGCAAAGAGATCAAACCAGTCAATCTTAAAGGAAATCAACCCTGAATATTTTTTTGGAAGGACTGATTCTGGAACTCCTATGCTCCAATACTTTGGCCACCTTATGCAAAGAGCTGGCTCATTGGAAAAGAGCCAGGTACTGGGACAGATTGAAGTCAGAGCAGAAGAGGATGACAGAGGTTGAGACAGGTAGGTAGTATCACTGATTCAATGAATATGGTTTCAGCAAATTCTGGGGGATGTTGATGGACAGGGAAGCCTGACATGCTGCAGTTCATGGGGTCACAAAACCAGATAATGCTCAAAATCTTTCAAGTTGAACTTAGTGAGTGGGATGCATGACTGACAAGTGTTGAGAACAGGTAGGCCAGAAGTTATTTTTGTTTTGCTTTGCTTCTTTTTTTTCATTTTTATTGAAATGTGTTTGATTTAAAATATTGTGTTATGCCAGTCAGAATGGCTGCTATCTAAAAGTCTACAAGCAATAAATGCTGGAGAGGGTGTGGAGAATTACACTGTTGGGTAGGAATGAAAGCTAGTACAGCCACTATGGAGAAGAGTGTGGAGATTGCTTAAACAACTGGAAATAGATCTGCCATATGACCCACCAATCCCACTTCTGGGCATATACACCTAGGAAACCAGAATTGAAAGAAACATATACCCCAGTGTTCATCACAGCACTGTTTATAATAGCCAGGACATCGAAGGAACCTAGAAGTCCATCAGCAGATAAATGGATAAGGAAGCTGTGGTACATATACACAATGGAATATTACTCAACATTAAAAAAAAATTCATTTGAATCAGTTCTACTCAGGTGGATGGAACTGGAGCCTATTATCAGGAGTGAAGTAAGCCAGAAGGAAAAACAAAAATACAGTATACTGACATATATATATGGAATTTAGAAAGATGGTAACAAGAACCCTGCATGCGAGACAGCAAAAGAAATGCAGATGTATATAACAGTCTTGTGGACTCTGTGGAAGAGGGCAAGGGTGGGATGATATGGGAGAATGGCATTGAACCATGTTAATTATCATATGTGAAATCAATCGCCAGCCCAGGTTTGATGCTCGGGGCTGGTGCACTGAGATTTCCCAGGGGGAGGGAATAGGGAGGGAGGAGGGAGGGGGGTTCTGGAGGGGGAGCATATGTATACCCATGGTGGATTCATGTCAATGTATGGCAAAACCAACACAATAAAGTAAAGAAAATTATAAAACAAACAAACAAACAAAAATTTAAGACACCCATGGCAGATTCATGTCAATGCATGGCAAAACCAATACAATATTGTAAAGTTAAAAACATAAATAAATAAATTTAAATTAAAAAAAAAAGAGTACATTCAAATCAGTTCTAATGAGGTGGATGAAACTGGAGCCTGTTATACAGAGTGAAGTAAGCCAGAAAGAAAAACAACAATACAGCATACTAATGCATATATATGGAACTTACAAAGATGGTAATGATAACCCTGTATGTGAGACAGCAAAAGAGACACAGATGTATAGAACAGTCTTTTGGACTCTATGGGAGAGGGCGAGGGTGGGATGATATGGGAGAATGGCACTGAAGCATGTAAATTATCATACGTGAAATGAATCGCCAGGCCAGGTTCGATACATGATACAGGGTGCTCGGGGCTGGTGCAGTGGGATGACCCAGAGGGAGGGAATGATGAGGAAGGTGGGAAAGGGGTTCTGGAAGGGAAAAACATGTACACCCATGGCGGATTCATGTCAATGTATGGCAAAACCAATACAATATTGTAAAGTAAAAATAATAATAATAAATAAATAAATAATAACAAAATAAAATGTTGTGTTAGATTCAGGTGTACAGCAAAGTGATTCAGTAATGCTTCCCTGGTGGTTCAGAAGGTAAAGCATCTGTCTGCCTGCCATGCAAGAGACCTGGGTTTGATTCCCAGGTTAGGAAGATCCCCTGGAGAAGGAAGTGGCAACCCACCCCAGTACATTTGTTTGGAAAATTCCATGGACAGAGGAATCTAGTAAGCTACAGTTCATGGGATCACAGAGTTGTACACGACTGAGCTACTTCACTTCCATATGCATATATATATATATATATATATATATATATATATATATATATTCTTTTTTAGATTCTTTTTCATTGTATATTGTTACAAGACATTGAATATAGTTCTCTGTGCCATACAGTAGATCCTTCTTGATTATCTGTTTAATGTATAGTCATGTGTATATATCAACTCCAAACTCTTAATTTATCCTCTCCTTTTCCCCTTGGTAAGTTTGTTTTCTATGTCTGTGGGTCTATTTTTGTTTTATAAATAAGTTCATTTATATCATTTTTTTTAGATTCTACTTATAAGTGATATCATATATTTGTCTTTGTCTGATTTAATTCACTTAGTATGATAATCTCTAGGTCCATCCATATTTCTGCAAATGGCATTATTTTATTTTTTAAAATGTAGACTGGGGTGTTTTCAGTGGCAATCAAGAAAATGCAAATTACAAAGTAGCAACTGAATATAGTTAAACTTACTTCCAAAAGAGCTGAACACTTTTAAACCAGATGCTACTTGAAAGTGACTAAATCTATGCAAATGCCAGAAGTATTTCCATACACATATTTCAAGGGTCACAGAGAAATTACATACATACCCTACCTCAAGGATCACAGAAATTCACCTTTCCTGAAGAAACCAGAAAGCATAATAATGCCAATTGATGAAATGTTATCATCCTGATATTTATTGCAACTATGCATCTTGATTATTCATTTTAGCAAACCAGTGCTGATTGGTAGGTGGATCACAGAAATGACCTGATATCAGCCTTTTCACCTGGAAAATTCAATTTAATACAGATTTATTGCTTGTAGCTAATAATTTTGCTGGAAATATACATAAATCTCTTCTTTAAACATTATAAACATGATGCCTATTGTATAGAAAGTCCTTGGTAGGTTTTTGTCTGCTTTGTTTGTTTGTTTGTTTGTTTGTTTAATGAATTAACCATCTTACATAAAAGATGTGTGCTATGCTTAGTCACTTAGTCATGTCCGACTCTTTGCAATCCCATGGACTGTAGCCTGCCAGGCACCTCTGTCCATGGGATTCTCCAGGCAAGAATACTGGAATGGATTGCCATTCCCTCCTCCAGGGGATCTCCCCAACCCAGTGATCAAAACAAGGTTTGCCCCATTGCAGGCAGATTCTTTACTGTCTGAACCACCAGGGAAGGCCTACCTAAAGGATAGACAAACTTTTAATTACTATATAGTCTATTTAATAATCTTATATGTTGGTTCATAAACACTGAAATATCTTTGGGTCACAAAGGTTATTAGTAAGTGCTTCTGTAATTCCGAAATGCCATTACTTTTCACCGTTAATAAAAGCATTTTATTTTAAAGATAACAATTCCCCAGAATCAAACTGGAGCTACTAAAGTGAGCAAGAAAATGATGAAAAATAAATCCAGACATTTTTTGAATACATATTTATAATCAAAGGTCTACGCTATATTTTGAAGGCTGAAATGCAAATAGATTCTAAAAGGTTTGCATAAAATAATCAAAACATGAACCCCAAGTGCATTTCCTTGATACAAATTCCTACTAAAAATTGCCATACAGTGGCAAAGAACACTAAGACTCTAAAGTAAAATTAACTAGAATTCCTAGGATAGCAGATGATCAGAGCCCTGAATTAGAAAGAAAGCATCACACCCTATCTAACTGTGGTACAGAAGCCAGAACTCAGATCCCTCCGCTCGTATTGAGATGATGTTGGCTTCTATGAGACCAGATTATTTTCCTTAAAAAAAGTTTTTCTCTTGCTTTCTCTCTAGTTCTATATTTTTACCTTTATACCAGCTTTCCTTTGTAGCATTGAAAACTTGAAAATATAGAAGCTTAAAAAATATTACATTTCTACCTTAAATTTTTAAGATTTTTAACTTTTCTGTATTTTACTTCAGAAGCTATCCAAATTCAAGACATTTGTTACAGTTTTCATTTCTTCATTTTCCTAACTTCTCAGGTGGCTAATTGGTAAAGAATCTACCTTCTAATGCAAGAGATGCCAGTTCAATCCCTGGGTGGGGAAGATTCTCCAGAGAAGGAAATGTCAATCCATTCCTGTATTCTTGACTAGGAAATCCCATGAACAGAGGGTGGGCTACAGTCTGGTGGGATGCAGTCACGGGGTTGCAAAGAGTTGGACATGATTTAGTGACTGAACAACAATGTAATGATTAGAAGGTGTATTCTTTATTTATTGGATGCATAAAACAATTCAGGTTAGTTAAGTCACTCAGTCATATCCAAATCTTTGAGACCTCATGTACTGCAGCACACCAGTCTTCCCTGTCTACCCAAAACTTGCAGAGCTTGCTCAAACTCATGTGCTTCAAGTTGGTGATGCTATATATAACCATCTCATCCTCTGTCGTCCCCTTCTCCTCTTGTCTTCAGTCTTTCCCAGCATCAGGGTCTTGTTAAATGTGTCAGTTTGTCACATCAGGTAGCCAAAGAATTGGAGCATCAGCTTCAGCATCAATCATTCCAATGAATATTCAACACTGATTTACTTTAGGATTGACTGATTTGATTCCCTTGCATTCTAAGGGACTCTCAAGAATCTTTTCCAACACCACAGTTAAAAAACATTGATTCTTTGGGACTCAGCTTTCTTTATGGTACAATTCTCACATGCATATATGACTACTAGAAAAACCATAGCTTTGACTAGACAGACCTTTGTGGGCGAAATCACATCTTTCCTTTTTAATATGCTGAGTTGGGCATAGCTTTTCTTCCAAGGAACCAGCATCCTGTAATTTCATGGAGGCAGTCATCATCTGCAATGATTTTGGAGCCCCCTAAAATAAAGTCTGTCACTGTTTCTATTGTTTCTCCAACTATTTGCCATGAAGTGATGGGACTGGATGCCGTGATCTTAGACTTCTGAATGTTGAGTTTTAAGCCAACTCTTTTACTGTTCTTTTTCACTTTCATCAAGTGGCCCTTTAACTCTTCTTCACTTTCTGCCATAAGTGTGATATCATCTGCATATCTGAGGTTATTGATAACCTTGATAACCTTGATCCCAGCAATCTTGATTCCAGCTTGTGTTTCATCCAGCCCAGCATTTCATATGATGTACTCTGCATATACTTTTAACAAGCAAGGTGACAATATACAGCCTTGAGGCACTCCTTTCCCAATTTGGAATCAGTCTGTTCTTCCATGTCTGGTTCTAACTGTTGCTTCTTGACCTGCATACAGATTTCTCAGGAGACAGGTAAGGTGGTCTGGTATCCCCACCTCTTGAAGACTTTTCCAAAGGTTGTTATGATCCACACAGTCAAAGACTTTGGCATACTCAATAAGGCAGAAGTAGATGTTTTTCTGGAACTCTCTTGCTTTTTTTTATTATCAATCAGATGGTGGATGTTTGATCTCTAGTTCCTCTGCCTTATCTAAATCCAGCTTGAATATCTGGAAGTTCATGGTTCACATACCACTGAAGCCTGGCTTGGAGAATTTTGAGCATTACTTTGCTAGCATGTGAGATGAGTGCAATCGTGAGGTAGTTTGAACAATCTTTGGCATTGCCTTTCCTTGGGATTAGAATGAAAATTGATCTTTACCAGTCCTGTGGCCACTACTGAGTTTTCCAAACATGCTAGTATATTAAGTGTAGCACTTTCCCAGCATCATCTTTTAGAATTTGAAATAGCTCAGTTGGTATTCCACCGCCTCCACAAGCTTTGTCCGTAATAATGCTTCCTAAGGCCCACTTGATTTCACACTCAAGTTTTTCTAGCTCTAGGTAAGTGATCACATCATCATGGTATCTGGGTCACGAAGATCTTTTTTTGTACAGTTCTGTTTATTCTTGCCATCTCTTCTTAATATCTTCTGCTTCTGTTAGGTCCCTACAATTTCTGTCCTTTATTGTGCCCATCTTTGCATGAAATGCTCCCTTTTATCTCTAGTTTTGTTGAAGAGATCTCTAGTCTTTCCAATTCTATCGTTTTCCTGTATTTCTTTGCATTGATCACTGAGGAAGGCTTTCTTATCTTTCCTTGCTATTCTTTAGAACTCTGTATTCAGATGGGAGTATCTTTCCGTTTTTCATTTACCTTTCATGTCTCTTTTTGTTTTAGCTGTTTGTAAGGCCTCTTCAGACAACGTTTTGCCTTTTTGCATTTCTTTTTCTTGAGGATAGTCTTGATCACTGCCTCCTATACAATGTCACGAACCTCCATCCATAGTTCGTCAGGCACTCTGTCTATCAGATCTAATTACTTGAATCTATTTGTCACTTTCACTGTAAAATTGTACAGGATTTGATTTAGGTCATATCTTAATTGTTTTCCCTACTTTCTTCAATTTAAGTCTGAATTTGGCAATAAGGAGTTCATGATCTGAGCCACAGTCAGCTCCCAGAGTTTTTGTTGTTGTTGTTGACTTTATAGAGTTTCTCCATCTTTGACCGCAAAGAATATAATCAATCTAATTTTGGTATCAACCATATGGTGATGTCCATGTGTAGAGTCTTCTCTTGTGTTGTTGAAAGAGGCTGTTTGCTATGACCAGTGTGTTCTCTTGTCAAAACCCTCTTAGGCTTTGCCCTGCTTCATTTTGTACTCCAAGATTAAATTACCCATTATTCCAGGTATGTTTTGACTTCCTTATTCTGCATTCCAGTCCCCTATGATGAAAAGGTCATCTTTTTTTTTTTTCTTTTTTTAAGTGTTATTTCTAGAAGGTCTTGTAGGTCTTCATAGAACCGTTCAATTTCAGCCTCTTCAGCATTACTGGTTGAGGCATAGACTTGGATTACTGTAATATTGATCAGTTTGCTTGGAAAGGAACAGAGATCATTATGTCATTTTTGAGATTGCACATAAGCACTGCAGTTTAAGCCCTTTTGTTTTCCTAAGAGATTCTTGCCCACCGTAGTAGATACAATGGTCATCTGAGTTAAATTCACCCGTTCCAGTCCATTTCAATTCACTGATTCCTAAAATGTCGAAGTTCACTCATTCTGTTTTCTGTTTGCTTACTTCTAAGTTACCTTGATTCATGAACCTAACATTCCGGTTTCCTATGCAGCATTGCTCTTTACAACATCAGACTTTACTTCCATACCTACAAAGTCATATCTACAATTGGGCTTTGTTTTTTATTTATATTTAATCCATGACCTATATCATTCATATTCCCAATGAATTCTATTTTTAGGTATTTCATCCATTAGTTTCTTAGAGAGCTATACTAAGTTATCAATTATGATTTATAATTTGTTTAGTTTTATGAAAGATTATATTAGTTTTTTTTCTTTATGTATTTTAAGGCTGTGTATAAAGTACATACTGTTATACTATTCATGGGGTTCTCAAGGCAATAATATTGAAGTGGTTTGCCATTCCAACAAAGGTCTGTCTAGTCAAGGCTATGGTTTCTCCATTAGTCATGTATGATGTGAGAGTTGGACAGTGAAAAAGGCTGAGCACCGAAGAATTTATGCTTTTGAACTGTGGTGTTGGATAAGACTCTTGAGAGTCGCTTGGACTGCAAGGAAATCCAACAAGTCTATCCTAAAGGAGATCAGTCCTGGGTGTTCTTTGGAAGGACTGATGTTGAAGCTGAAACTCCAATACTTTGGCCGCTTCATGCCAAAGTATTGGAAAAGATCCTGATGCTGGGAAGGATTGGAGGCAGGAGGAGAAGGGGAAGACAGAGGATGAGATGGCTGGATGGCATCACCGACTCGATGGACATGGGTTTGGGTGGACTCCAGGAGTTGGTGATGGACAGGGAGGCCTTGCATGCTGCGGTTCATGGGGTCACAAAGAGTCAGACATGACTGAGAAACTGAACTGAACTGAACTGATAAAGTACATAAATATTTGGAACTCATATCATTTGATATCTGTCTTTGTCCATCTGAGAACTTCCCTCTTTTTTTTTGTAATGGTTTAGCAACTAACCTATTTCATCTTATATTACTTTGTACATCTTATACTTTCCAATATTCCTCTGCCATTTGATATTAAATGGGTCAATTATAAGCAATTTGGATGTTCTTATCTGTGATATTCTCTGTATTTTAAATAATTGCCTATAACCCATTTTTTTATGGTACTGTTGGAGAGCTTGGGATTATTTTTGCCATAATATTTATTTTTTCTTTCTTCTATGTTTTGCTTATTTATTTTCATTTTTCTTGCCATTTATTGGATCATTGCATTTTTACCTTCACTGGCTTGGCAATTATAATTTATAGCTTTAGGAGCTATACTTGAATTTTTGTTTCTATTTTTTAAACTTTATGTTTTGAAATAATTATACTAATATAACCACCGAAGTTACAAAAACAGCAGAGACATACTCATCATTGTTTTCTATAATGATAACATTTTACATAACTGCAGCACGTTATTAAACTCCAGAGTTGGCATCAGTATATATAATCTTTGGGGCTTCCCAAATAACTCAGATAGTAAAAGAATCTGTCTACAATGCCGGAGACCTGGGTTTGAACCTGGGTCAGGAAGATCTCCTAGATAATTCTTGCCTGGGGAATCCCATAGACAGAGGAGATTGGTGGGTTACAGACCATGGGCTCACAAAGAATCAGACATGACTGAATGAGTAACACACACACACACACACACACACACACATAATCAGAAAGGCTGATTATACCTAGAGAGTTGGAAAGGGGAGAGAGGTGGAAGGGAAGTTCAAGAGGGAAGGAACATATGTATACCTATGGCTGATCCATGTTGATATTTGGCAGAAACCAACACAATTCTGTAAAGCAATTATCCTTCAATTTAAAAATAAATAAATTTAAAAAGGTATGTACTATAAATGTAGCCATACTGTTTGTACACTTTGAGTTTTTTTTTTTTCTTTTTTCACTTTAAATCTAAATTTTGTGTAATTCTGTAGTTTATTCCTTGGCAATGCATCCATTTTAGTTATCCCAGATTTTGTTTATACACTCACCCTTTGAGGGAATTAGGTTATTTCCAGATTGGGGCTATTAAGAAAATAAATCTGCTGTCAAAATTTGTGAACAGATTTTTTGTACAAATGTATGTTTTCATTTCCCTAAAATAAATGTATAGGGATACGTTTGTATTTTAATGCAGAATCCATCTCTATCTTTTAAAACAAGTATAGATTTAATCAATAATTGTATTCTCCCCTGGACAAATCAATATGCTGAATATACTAAAGAATCAGATTGCACTTGTGTTGCAATTCACTTTGTACTTTTTTTTTTTTTTGTCATTCTGTACTTTTGTTGTAATTAAGCAGCTTCAAGTTCTTGAAATCATTGTTTCTAACTGGTACCTATTTAAGTAATACAATTGATTGTATTAATTCACTCAGTTTTCCTTCTAGCACATTTGCTTCTGGGTTGTGTTTAGAAAAGATTTTGCACATGATCTATTTTCCAAGTCCTCAGAAGTTTACAAATGCCTTACTTGAGCCTGTTTATCATGAATGAAAGTTGGACTACTAGAAATTTTTATATTTAAATTCTATTCACACAGCATTTTAAAGATATTGTTACAATACTTCTTGCTTTTAATTTTACAAATCATAAGATTAAAATAAACATATTTTCTTCATTTAAGATAATCTATCATTCCTATTTTAATGTTTATAGCTTTTTTCCTTATCCATTGTTTTCAAGTCTCATTTGGACCATGCTGTTAGACCCTATCGTTCTGTTTTCATTAGGCCTGGGGAATTACCACTACGAACAAAGCTAGTCGAGGTTATGGAACTTCAGTTGAACTATTTCAAATCCTAAAGATGATGCTGTGAAAGGGCTGCACCCAATATGCCAGCAAATTTGGAAAACTCAGCAGTGGTCACAGGACTGGAAAAGGTCGGTTTTCATTCCAATCCCAAAGAAAGGCAAGGCCAAAGAATGTTCAAACTACTGCATGATTACACTTATCTCACATGCTAACAAAGTAATGCTCAAAATTCTCCAAGCCAGGCTTCAGTGGTATGTGAACCATGAACTTCCAGATGTTCAAGGCAGAGGAACCAGAGATCAAATTGTCAACATCCACTGGATTATATAAAAACCAAGAGGATTCCAGAAAAACATCTACTTCTGCTTCATTGATTACACTAAAGTCTTTGATTGTGTGGATCATAACAAACTGCAAAATTCTTCAAGAGGTGGGAATACCAGGCCACCTTACCTTCTCCTGAGAAATCTGTATGCGGGTCAAGAAGCAACAGTTAGAACCAGACATGGAAGAACAGACTGATTCCAAATTGGGAAAGGAGTTCCTCAAGGCTGTATATTGTCACCCTGCTTGTTAAAAGTATATGCAGAGTACATCATACAAAAGTATATGCAGAGTACATCATACGAAATGCTGGGCTGGATGAAACACAAGCTGGAATCTAGCACATGACACTACCCTTACGGCAGAAAGTGAAGAAGAACTAAAGAGCTTCTTGAAGAAAGTGAAAGAGGAAAGTGAAAAGTTGGCAACATTCATAAAACCAAGATCATTGCATCCAGTCCCATCACTTCATGGCAAATAGATGGGGAAACAACGAGAACTGACAGACTTTATTTTGGAGGGCTCCAAAATCACTGCAGATGGTAAATGCAGCAATGAAATTACAAGATGCTTGTTCCTTGGAAACATCTATGACAAACCTAGACAGCATATTAAAAAGCAGAGACATTACTTTACTGACAAAAGGCCTATCTAGTCAAAGCTATGGTTTTTCCAGTAGTCGTGTATGGATATGAGAGTTGGACCATAAAGAAACCTGAGTGTCAAAGAATCTGTGCTTTTGAACTGTGGTGTTGGTGAAGACTCTTGAGAGTTCCTCAGAGTGCAAGGAGATCAAACCGGCCAATCCTAAAGGAAATCAGTCTGAATATTCATTGGAATGACTGATGCTAAAGCTGAAGCTCCGATACTTTGGCCACTTGATGTGAAGAAATTACTCTTTTGACAAGATCCTGATGCTGGGAAAAATTGAAGGCAGGAGAAGAAGGGGACGACAGAGATGAGATGATTGGATGGCCTCACCGACTCTATGTCCATGAGTTTGAGCAAGCTCTGGGAGTTGGTGATGGACAGGAAAGCCTGGCCTGCTGTAGTCCATGGAGTCACAGAGCTGGACGTGACTGAGTTACTGAAGTAAACTGATAAGGTAAAGATAATCTACTGACACGAGGTTGTGTTGAAGGAAAGTGTAGCATTTGTTTCAGGCGCTGAGCATGGAGTATGGGCAGCACATGTTTAAAAGACTCTAACTCTGCAATGACTTCCAGGGAGGGGCTTTTAATGCCAGTGTTGGTGAAGAGACAGCAGGGTGTGTGATAGCCTCTTGCACAATTGGATGCGTTGGTGTCAAGATGAAATTTCTTGCATTGTCAATCTAGTTTCAACAAATCTAGTGTCTATATGATGTGGTCAGCAATTTTCATCTGATTGGGGTCTACGTCTTGTAAAAACAAATTAGGCATGTGTGTCAGGCCTTTGTTGACACTTTTCAGTGACTTGGGAATTCGGTTCTCTCATGTGACCAGTTTATAGTCTAGATTGTTACCAGTTTGCCAGCCTAACAGCGATTCACTTTTTTTCATACGTCTCCACATTCCTAATCATGAGCTCTGACGCAGCCTTTAAAGACTCAGAAGCAGCCCCAGAGACTAAAATAAAAGTTTTTCACTTAAGAGGACAGGGACAGAGGGATTTGTACAAGATTCTAGTTGATCTTTCTCAGATGTTTGGCCTCCAAGATGGCATGCCTCTGAAGCTGCCCGTCTTTGGTACTGAAGCTGGTATTGTGGATATGGGGTGTGCGGTGTGCGGTACCTGCTAGGAAGAAGTCCCAATGTTTTAAGGTGGAAATCTATTGCTGGGCCCATTACTCTTCCTTTTCCCTGGCATTGCCTTTACTGATTTTCTTTTTTAAGGATTTATACAATTATTAATTATATACATATTTTTTCCTATATTTTCTAAAGGTTTAGTGCAAGAGCGGAGGAATCCATCTTATGCAAGCTATAATCTGAAGATTTTGATGTATTCCTAGCAAAAGTGGCCTAAATCATACTTAGTTATGTAGTAAACACTCTTTTTTTTTTCAATAGTTTTGCCATACAGTGACATGATATCACCATGGGTTTACATATGCTCCCCCTCGAGAACCCTCCTCCCTCCTCCCTTCCTCCTCCCTCCCCCCAGGAAATCTCGATGCACCAGCCCCGAGCATCAATCCTGGCCTGGCGATTGATTAGACATATGATAATTAACATGTTTCAATGCCATTCTCCCATATCATCCCACCCTTACCCTCATCCACAGAGTCCAAGAGTCTATTCTATACACCTGCATTCCTTTTGCTGTCTCGCATACTGGGTTCTCGTTACCATCTTTCTAAATTCCATATATATGCGTTAATATACTGTATTGTTGCTTTTACTTCTGGCTTACTTCACTCTGGATAATGGGCTCCAGGTTTGTCCATCTGAGTAGAACTGATTCAAATGAATTTTTTTTTTAATGCTGAGTAATATTCCATTGTGTATATGTACCACAGCTTTCTTATCTATTCGTCAGTTGATGGGCATCTAGGTTGCTTCCATGTCCTGGCTATTGTAAACAATGCAGCGATGAACATTGGGGTACACGTGGCTCTTTCAGTTCTGGTTTCCTTGGTGTGTATGCCCAGCAGTGGGATTGCTGGGTCATATGGCAGGTCTATTTGCAGTTTTTTAAGGAACCTCCACACTGTTTTACATAGTGGCTGTACTAGCTTGCATTCCCACAAAGAGTGGAAGAGGGTTCCCTTTTCTCCACATCCTCTCCAGCATTTATTGCTTGTAGATTTTTGGATTAAAGCCATTCTGACTGGTATAAAGTGATACGTCATTGTGGTTTTAATTTGCATTTCTCTGATAATGAGTGATGTTGAGCATCTCTTCATGTGTTTGTTAGCCATTTTTATGTCTTCTTTGGAGAATAGTCTGTTAAGTTCTTTGGCTCAATTTTGATTGGGTCATTTATTTTTCTAGAATGGAGCTTGAGGAGTTGCTTGTATATTTTTGAGATTAATTGTTTGTCCATTGCTTCATTGACTATTATTTTCTCCCATTCTGAAGGCTGTCTTTTCACCTTGCTTATAGTTTCCTTTGTTGTGCCGAAGCTTTTAATTTTAATTAGGTTCCATTTGTTTATTCGTGCTTTTATTTACAATATTCTGGGAGGTGGGTCATGGAGTATCCCGCTTTGGTTTATGTCAGAGAGTGTTTTGCCTGTGTTATCCACTAGGAGTTTTATAGTTTCTGGTCTTTTGCTTAGATCTTTGATCTATTTTGAGTTTATTTTTGTGTATGGTGTTAGAAAGTGTTCTAGTTTCATTCTTTTACAAGTGGCTGTCCAGTTTTCCCAGCACCACTTGTTAAAGAGATTGTCTTTTCTCCATTGTATATTCTTGCCTCCTTTGTCAAAGATAAAGTGTCCATAGATGCGTGGATTTATCTCTGGGCTTTCTCTTCTGTTCCATTGATCTATATTTCTGTCTTTGTGCCAGTACCATACTGTCTTAATGACTGTGGATTTGTAGTATAGCCTAAAGTCATGTAGGTTGATTCCTCCAGTTCCATTCTTCTTTCTCAAGATTGCTTTGGCTATGCGAGGTTTTTTGTATTTCACAAATTGTGAAATTATTTGTTCTAATTCTCTGAAACAGACCTCTGGTAGCTTGATAGGAATTGCATTGAATCTATAGATTGCTTTGGGTAGTATACTCATTTTCACTATATTGATTCTTCCAATCCACGAACATGGCACATTTCTCCATCTGTTTGTGTCCTCTTTGATTTCTTTCATCAGTGTTTTATAGTTTTCTATATACAACTCTTTTGTTTCTTTAGGTAGAAATTCTCCTAAGTATTTTATTCTTTTTGTTTCGATGGTGAATGGAATTGTTTCCTTAATTTCTCTGTTTTCTCATTGTTAGTATATAGGAATGCCAGGGATTTCTGTGTGTTGATTTTGTATCCTGAAACTTTGCTGTATTCACTGATTAGCTCTAGTAATTTTCTCGTAGAGTCTTTAGGGTTTTCAATATAGAGGATCATGTCATCTGCAAACAGAGAGAGTTTTACCTCTTCTTTTCCAATCTGGATTCCTTTAATTTCTTTATCTCCTCTGATTGCTGTGGCCAAGACTTCCAAAACTATGTTGAAAAGTAGTGGTGAGAGTGGGCACCCTTGTCTTGTTCTTGATTTCAAGGGGAATGCTTTCAGTTTTTCACCATTGAGGATAATGTTTGCTGTGGGTTTGTCATATATAGTTTTTATTATGTTGAGGTATGTTCCTTCTATTCCTGCTTTTTGGAGGGTTTTTGTCCTAAATGGATGTTGAATTTTGTCAAAGGCTTTCTCTGCATCTATTGAGATAGTCATGTGATTTTTATTTTTCAATTTGTTAATGTGGTGTATTACCTTGATTGATTTGCGAATATTGAAGAATCCTTGCATCCCTGGGATAAAGCCTACTTGATCATGATGTATGATTTTTTTTAATGTGTTGTTGGCTTCTATTTGCTAGAATTTTGTTAAGGATTTTTGCATCTAAGTTCATCAGTGATATTGGCCTGTAGTTTTCTTTTTTTGTGGCATCTTTGTCGGGTTTTGGAATTAGGGTGATGGTGGCCTCATAGAATGAGTTTGGAAGTTTACCTTCGTCTGCAATTTTCTGGAAGAGTTTGAGTAGAATAGGTGTTAGCTATTCTCTAAATTTTTGGTAGAATTCAGCTGTGAAGCCATCTGGTCCTGGGCTTTTGTTTTTTGGAAGATTTCTGATTACGGTTTCAATTTCCGTGCTTGTGATGGGTCTATTAATATTATCTATCTCTTCCTGGTTTAGTCTTGGAAAGTTGTACTTTTCTAGGAATTTTTCCATTTCATCCAGGTTGTCCAGTTTATTTGCATATAGTTGCTGATAGTAGTCTCTTATGATCCTTTGTATCTCTGTGTTTTCTGTTGTGATCTCTCCATTTTCATTTCTAATTCTGTTGATTTGGTTCTTCTCCCTTTGTTTCTTGATGAGTCTGGCTAATGGTTTGTCAATTTTATTTATCTTCTCAAAGCTGTTGGCTTGGTTGATTTTTGCTATGGTCTCTTTTGTTTCCTTTGCATTTATTTCTGCCCTGATCTTTAAGATTTCTTTCCTTCTACTAGACCTGGGCTTCTGCATCTCTTCCATTTCTAGTTGCTTTAGGTGTAAAGTAAGGTTATTTATTTGACTTTTTTCTTGTTTCCTGAGGTGAGCTTGTATTGCTATGAACTTTCCCCTTAGCACTGCTTTCACAGTGTCCCATAGGTTTTGGGCTGTTGTGTTTTCATTTTCATTCATTTCTATGCATAACTGAATTTCATTTTTGATTTCTTCTGTGATTTGTTGGTTATTCAGCAGTGTGTTGTTGAGCCTCCATATGTTGGAATTTTTGAATGGTTTTCTCCTGTAATTGATATCTAATCTCACTGCATTGTGGTCAGAAAAGATGCTTGGAATGATTTCAATATTTTTGAATTTATCACGGATAGATTTATGGCCCAGGATGTGATCTATCCTGGGGAAGGTCCCGTGTGCGCTTGAGAAAAAGGTGAAATTCCTTGTTTTGGGGTGGAATGACCCTAGATATCAATTAGGTCTTGTTGGTCTATTGTATCATTTAAAGTTTGAATTTCCTTATTACTTTTCTGTCTAGTTGATCTATCCATTTGTGTTAGTGGTGTATTAAAGTCTCCCACTATTATTCTGTTGTTGTTAATTTCCCCTTTCATACTTGTTAGCTTTTGCCTTACATATTGTGGTGCTCCTATGTTGGGTGCATAAATATTTATAATTGTTATTTCTTCTTCTTGGATTGATCCTTTGATCATTATGTAATGTCCATCTTTATCTCTTTTCACAGCCTTTATTGTAAAGTCTACTTTGTCTGATATGAGTATTGCCACTCCTGCTTTCTTCTGATCTTTATTCTCATGGAATATCTTTTTCCAGCCTTTAACTTTCAGTCTATATGTATCTTTAGGTTTGAGGTGGGCCTCTTGTAGACAACATTCATAGGGGTCTTGTTTCTGTATCCAATCGGCCAATCTTTGTCTTTTGGTTGGGGCATTCAACCTGTTTACATTTAAGGTAATTATTGATAAGTATGATCCCGTTGCCATTTATTTTATTGTTTTGGGTTTGAGATTATATACCCTATCCGTGTTTCCTATTTAGGAAAGATCCTTTAGCATTCGTTGGAGGGCTGGTTTGGTGTTGCTGAATTCTCTCAGTTTCTGCTTGTCTGGAAAGCTTTTGAATTCTCCTTCAAATTTGAATGAGATCCTTGCTGGGTACAGTAGTCGGGGTTGTAGATTGTTTTCTTCCATGACTTTATGTATGTTTTGCCATTCCCTTCTGGCTTGAAGCATTTCTATTGAGAGATCAGCTGTTATCCTTATGGGATTCCCCTTGTGAGTTATTTTTTGTTTCTCCTTTGCTGCTTTTAAAATTTACTCTTTGTGTTTGATATTTGTTAATTTGATTAATATGCGTCTTGGGGTGTTCCGCTTGGGGTTCATTCTATTTGGAACTCTCTGTGTTTCTTGGACCTGAGTGGCTATTTGCTTTCCCAATTTAGGGAAATTTTCAACAATTATCTCTTCAAGAATTTTCTGATGGTCTTTCTTTTTGTCTTCTTCTTCTGGGACTCCTATGATTCAAATATTGGTGCGTTTAATATTGTCCCAGAGGTCTCTAAGATTGTCCTCATTTCTTTTAATGCTTTTTTTCATTTTTCCTTTCTGTTTCATTTATTTCTGCCATTCTGTCTTCTACCTCACTTATCCTGTCTTCTATCTCTGTTATTCTACTGTTGCTTCCCTCCAGGGTGTTTTTGATCTCATTTATTGCATTATTTATTGTATTTTGACTCTTTTTCATTTCTTCTAAGTCCTTGTTAAAGCTTACCTGCATCTTCTCAATCCTTACCTGAAGGTTATTGAACTGCAACTCCAACTTATTTTCCAGGTTTTGGATCATTTTCACTATCATTATTCGGAATTCTTTGTTAAGTAGACATCCTATCTCTTTGTCTTTTGTTTGGTCTGGGGGATATTTATCGTGTTCCTTTACCTGCTGGGTATTTCTCTGCCTTTTTATCTTGTTTATCTTGCTGTGTTGTCCCTTTATTGTGGGGGTTCCTGACTATGGGACCATTTGGATGTGTGGTTTGTCAAAGTTTCCTGGATAGGAAAGGTTGTGTGTTGTTATGGTGGGTGGATCTGGGTTTCCTCACTGTTACTAGCAATGGAGTGTGCAGTAAAGTGTTTTGAGGTGTCGGTGGACTTGGTGTGACCTTGGGCAACCTGTGTATTGAAGCTTCAGGCTGTGTTCCTGTGTTGCTGGAGAATTTGCTAGGTATATCTTACTCTGGAGCTTGTTGGCCCTTGGCGGGTGGTTGGTTTCAGTTTTGGTATGGAGGAGTTTGATGAGTTCCTATCGATTAACTAACTCCTGAATCTAGGAGTTTTCTGGAATTCTCAGGATCTGGGCTTAGCCTCCTGTCTTCCAGTAGCCTCAGGATTCCTTCATCTATGCACTGATGGTGGCAGAACATCTAGTTTAGTGATGAGAAGTTTCTTCACAGTGAGGGACACCCTGCCAGGTACACAGAGTTACATGGCATGGACCAGAAGGAGAAGAGAGGAATCAGATGGTGAGGGAGTGAAGTGGCCCATGATTACTCCCTTGTGTGGCCTCCACTGCCTGTATCCCTCGGAGATGTTCACAGAGTTATACCAAAATGAGAAGAGGGTGGAAGGAGACAGAATTGACCAGAGAGAGAAAAGAGGGAGTCAGATGGACAGAGACAGATCCAGCCAGTGGTCAGTTATTTCAGTGTTCTTCACAGCTCGTAACACTCAAGCAGATTCCCAGAGTTGGGTAGAGAAGATACAGGGGAAGGGGATGTTGGAGGTTTGTTGATAGAAAAAGAAAAAAAAAAAGGAGAGACAAGAATGGGGAGAGCGCAGTCAAGCCAATGATCTCACTCCCAAGTAACAATGGGTACTGGAGCTTGGATCTTTAAAGGTACAAAGTTGATACCAAATACTAATAAGCAAAGATTAAAAATCTAGAGTAAAGAATGGATTCTCAAAAATACTATTACAAAAAAAGGAAAGAAAGAAAAATAAAGAAGAAAATAAGAAAAAAATCAATTAAAAATAAAAAAGGGGGGAAAGTGGAGATATAAAAGGAAAGAAAAGAAATAGGATGGAGAATTCAATAAGGGAGAAAGAGGAGATTTTTTAAAAAAAAAGGAAAATAAAAATAAAGGGAAAAAATAACAGGGTTATAGGGGACTTAAAAATTCTAAAAAAAAAAGTATAAAAAAGTTTTAAAAATTTAAAAGATGTTCCTAGTACAGTTATAACTAAGGCTTTCTCTGGTGCTGATGCGTACAGTGAGGGGTCAGTTCATTTTCAGATAATTCCTTGGTCCGGCTTGTACTTCTCACGGTCTATAGACTCCTTTCTGTGCAGTGTGCGCCACCTGCCGGAATTTAATCTGCTACTCCTGTCAGTTCCAAAGCTGTTCCCTCTGCTTGCTTTAGCATCTTCTGTTTGCTGGTCTCAGTGTCTATTCAGCGCTCTGGGGTTTGCCCTGCTCCTGGTGAGTGCGCTTTCCCAGCCCCCTCTGCTCAAGCTCTCGATGGCCCACCCGGTGGGGTTGACGAGTACAGCTTCTCCCCTCCTCCGGCCCAGCTGCTTGATTTTCTTGGCATGCAGCTGGGCACGCCTTCTCAGGTGTGTAGAGTGCCGATCTCTGGCTGGGTCTGTCCAGAATCCCCAGAAGTCTTGGTTAGCACCTAGCTCTGCTCACAATTTGGTAGTGGAAGTCTCCAGTTATGCCCACTGCTCTCGGGCGGGGGCTGGGCCGGCCCGCAGCCCGCAGCCGCCCGGCTCCACCCGGCCGGCTGCCTCTGTGCGTGGGCCTGGCAGGGGGGTGGGGTGGGAGGGGCTCTTCCTGGGGAAAGCTACCCCACAGTCTATCTCTGGTTAGCCCCCTGGGTTACGTCCCTCAGGCTGCTCCATTCCCTAAGAGCGTGGCCCGCCCCTCCCTGAGGAGTCTGCGCTAGCTAGTGGGGGATGCGGTGCCCGGGCCGCCACTCTGCTGTGGGTTGCAGCTAGAGAGGTTCTCTGCAGGGCTTAATTATTTATCTGTTTTTACTCCCGGTTATCTTGCTCTCTAAGATTCACACAGATCCATCAGGGAGAATGTTTCCTGGTATTCGGAAACCTTTCTCTTTTTTTTTTTTTTCCAGACTCCCCTTCCAGGACAGATCTCCATCCCTAACTCTTTGTCACTCCCTTTACTTTTTTTTTTTTTTTTGTCCTACCTCCTCTCGTCGGCAATGGGCTGCCCCTCCAGATGCCCAATGTCCTCTGCCAGCATTCAGATGTTGTTTTATGGAGTTTGTTTGGCCTTTAAAATTTCTTCTGGTGTATTTATTGGGGAGTGAGTGGTCTCCCCGTCCTATTCCTCCGCCATCTTAGTTCTCCCCCACTCTTTTTTTTTATTATTATATAGCTCAAGTTACAGAAGTTCATCAAACCTCTTAGGATTTTTTCCTTGGCATTCATATATAGTCAGGTTTTAAATAGTTCAAATGCATTTGAGGTTGGTTTAGAAATTATATTATTTCTAGAATAATCTGAGTATTTTTCTTTTTCAAGGATTCATTTTGTGATGGTTTATCTAAGATGAAAATAACTGATCCTTTCAACATACAAAATCACTTTTAAAAAATCCATTGGTATTTTGTCTTTCTTTAAATAAAATTAAATAATTTAAAAAAATATTTCTCTCTTAGTCTTCTTAAATTATCAATGCATTATTTTATTTGGTTTTGAAATGTACCTTTCTTATTTCCATAGCAACTTCCATCCTATTAAGGTTATAGTTATCAGTGTGCAGCTATGGTGTTGCCGGAGAATTTTACTGAAAGGGATAGTAAGATAACATAGAAGTGTTTTTATTTAAGCCAAGTCCTAGATTTCTCAAAACCACTGCAAATTACAAAGAAGGTAGCAATAAGAAAGTTTTGTTTTATCAACACTGCATAAAGTAATTTGCCTTTACCATCATCCTGATACATAAAGTGCAAAGTCATAACCATTTACACACTGTGTGAGACAACAGGGCAAAGACTGATAGCAATCATGGTTTCCATGTGAATCTCCTTTTGGTCTGAGGCTAAAATTTGGCATCTGTGTGGTTGTGCAGGATTTGACAAGGAGAAGGGTCAAGAAAGAAAAGCTGCCAGAGTGAACACTGCATTTCATTGTACATAAGCATCCACAAATGTTTTCAGTCTCATGGCTTATCCTCTTTCTGTTGATTATCTCATGAATAGAAGCAAAAGACTGTCAGTTTGAGTTGGATAAATATATTTTGTGTTTGAAATGGTATTCTGCCTTAGAACTATGGAAAATATGCCAGTCAGTGCAATGTTAACCAAAGAGTGAGTTTAAATAGATTTTTCAGGGGAAATAAATTTCATAAATGAATAACAGAGAAAAGAAGAACATAAGTCTTATATTAAATTGATTTTGCATAATGACTAACACATTGTTGACCATTTATTTATATTAAATCATTATGCTAGTAATTCTTCATGATAATTTATTTCCTTATTTTTGTTGTAAGTCTATTAGTAAGAAATGGCATCATTCCAGCCTTTTCAGTGCTCCTCTCCCAGATTAGAAAAAAACAGAACACAACAGGTTGGGAACAACGAAACATGTGAGGTGAAGTGTTAGTTGCTTAGTCGTGTCCGACTCTGCAACCCCATGGACTATAGTTCGTCAGGCTCCTCTGTCCATGGAATTCTCCAGGCAAGGAGTTAGTAGCCATTCCCTTCTCCATGGAATCTTCCCGACCAAGGAATCAGACCCAGTTTTCCTGCTTTACAAGAATATTCTTTACCACTGTGCCACAAGGGTACTACCAGTTGAAGGATTTGAAGGCCTTGGCTTCATTCTTCTTTGTCGTCGTTTCCCTTTGTCATTGTATTTCTTCCTTTTTCTTGCTCTAGTGTTGTTAAAATAGTTTTTCATCCAATTTATCTGTAGTTCAGTTATTTAAAAAAAAAAAGATAAACTCCTTTAGTTGTAGTAAATAATGCTTTTGGTTTTTAAGTAATTAAAATAACCAAACTCCAATGTATCATTCTTTATGTAATTTATGGATTATTTGATTATTCATTTAATCAACATGAGATGACCCTGGGATGATAAATATTTTCTCAAAACATAATTAAAATAAATATCATGTATGAATGCAATGAATATCTTAGTTTTATTAATTAAGAAATCTTGAAGTGGAAAACTGAGTTACCATTTTTATTCTAGGTTTATTTCCCAGTTTACACAATGACATTAAAATAATACTGGAATTATTTGGCCTATGCAATTTTTTCTTTCACATTGTCTATGTTTAGAGTGTCTTCTATTTTTGCCTCATGAGAGGAAAATAAAATCTAAAAATCTGGTAACAAATGAAGATCTATAAGATGTTATGGTTCATTAAGCTGTTTAATCTTAAAAATATTTGCCTTCTATTTACTTTGACTATCATCTCTCCTACTTTTTCAAATGCTCTTTTAGGTGGCACTAGTGGTAAAGAACCTGCCTACAATATAAGAGACTTAAGAGGTGTTGGTACAATCTTTGCATTGGGAAGATCCCCTGGAGGAGGGCATGACAACCTACTCCAGTATTCTTTAGAAGTATTATTATTATTAAAAAAAATCTACTTATTGTTTTGAATTGAGTTGCATTATAGAATTTTGTTGTTTTCTGTTGAACATCAATATGAATCAGCCATAGATACACATATGTTCCCTCCAGTTTGAGCCTGCCTCCCATCTGCCTCCCCATCTCACCCCTCTAGGTTGATACAGAGCCCCTGTTTGAATTCCCTGGGTCATACAGAAAATTCTCATTGGCTATCTATTTTACATATGGTAATGTAAGTTTCCATATTACACTCTTTATAAATCTTACCCTCTCCTCCCCCTGTCCTATGTCCATATATCTGTTAGCTATGTCTATTTCTCCATTGCTGCCCTGCAACCAAATTCATTGGTACCATCTTTCTAGATCCCATTTATATGCTTTAGTATATGATATTTATCTTTCTGACTTACTTCACTGTGCATAATAGGCTCTAGGTTCATCCACCTCTTTAGAACTGACCTGACTCAATGCGTTCCTTTTTATGGATGAGTAATATTTCATTTTATATATATACCATAGCTTTAGCCATTCACCTGTTGATGTACATATAGAGTAATGGAATGCTATATTAGGTGGCTTAAATGTCCTAGCTCTTGTAAATAGTGCTGCAATGAACATTGGGGTACATATGTCGGTTTCAATTTTGATTTCCTCAAGATACATGCCTAGGAGTGGAATCACTGGGTGTTTTGGTGGTCTTCTCCCTAGTTTTTTAAGGAATCTCCATACCATTGTCCATGGCAGCTGTATCAGTTTAAACTACCACCAACAGTGCAAGAACGTTACCTTTTCTCCACATTCTCTCCACAATTTATTGTCTGTAGACTTTTTGATGATTGCCATTCTGACCAGTGTGAGATGATATCTCATTGTAGTTTTGATTTGCATTTCTCTAATAATGAGCGATGTCGAGCATCTTTTCATGTGTTTGTTAGCCATCTGTATGTCTTCTTTGGAGAAATGTCTGTTTAGGTCTTTTTCCCACTTTTTGATTGGGTTGTTTGTTTTTCTGATATTGACTTGTAAGAGCTTCTTGTATATTTTGGAAATGAATCCATTACCTGTTCTTTCATTTGCTATTATTTTCTCCCATTCTGAGGGTTATCTTTTAACTTTGGTTGTAGTTTCATTTGCTGTGCAAAAAAAAAATTAAGCTTAATTAGGCCCCACTTGTTTATTTGTTTATTTTTGTTTTTATTTCCATTACTCTAAGAGGTGGGTCATAGAGGATCTTGCTTTGATTTATGTCACTGAGTATTCTGCCTATGTTTTCCTCTAAGAGTTTTATAGTTTCTGGTCTTACATATAGCTCTTTAATTCATTTTGAGTTTATCTTTGTGAATGGTATTAGGAAGTATTCTAATTTAATTCTTTTACATGTAGCTGTCCAGGTTTCCCATAACGGCTTTTGAAGAGGCTGTTTTTGCTCCATTGTATATTCTTGCCTCCTTTGTCAAAATAAGGTACCTATAGGTGCATGGGTTTATTTCTGGGCTTTCTGTCTTGTTCCATTGGGCTATATTTCTGTTTTTGTGCCAGTACCATGCTATCTTGATGACAGTAGCTTTTGAATATAACCTGAAGTCAGGAAGGTTGATTCCTCCAGCTCAAGTCTTCTTTTTCAAGACTGCATTGGCTATTCGGGGTCTTTGGTGTCTCCAGATAAATTGTGAAATTTTTGTTCTAGTTCCGTAAAAAATGCCATAGATACTCTGATAGGGATTGCATTGAATCTCTAGATTGCATTTGGTAGTATAGTCATTTTCACAATATTGATTCTTCCAACCCAGGAAATTGGAATATATCTCCATCTGTATATGTTGTCTTAGATTTCTTTCATCAGTGCCTTATATTAGTCTGTATACAGTTCTTTGCCTCCTTAGGTAGATTTATTTCTAGATATTTTATTCTTTTTGTTGCAATGGTGAATGGGATTGATTCTTTAATTTCTCTTTCTGATATTTCATTGTTCAGTTCACTCATTCAGTTGTGTCCTACTCTTTGTGACTCCATGGACTGTAGCACCCCAGGCATCCCTGTCCATCACCAACTCCTGGAGTTTACTCAAACTCATGTCCTTTGAGCCAGTGATGCCATCAAGCCATCTCATCTTCTGTCGTCCCCTTCTTCCAACTTCAATCTTGCCCAGTATCAAGGTCTTTTCAAATGAGTTCTTTCCATCAGGTGGCCAAAGTATTGGAGTTTCAGCTTCAGCATCAGTCCTTCCAATGAATATGCAGGACTGATTTCCTTTAGGATGGACTAGTTGGATCTCCTTTCAGTCCAAGGGACTCTCAACAATCTTCTCCAACACTACAGTTCAAAAGCATCAATTCTTCGGTGCTCAGCTTTCCTTATGGTCCAACTCTCACATCCATACATGACTACTGGAAAAACCATAGCTTTTACTAAATGGACCTTTGTTGGCAAAGTAATATCTCTGCTTTTTAATGTCCTGTCTATGTTTTTCATAACTTTTCATCCAAGGAGCAAGCGTCTTTTAATTTCATGGCTGCAGCCACCATCTGCAGTGATTTTGGGGCTCCCTATAAAATAAAATGGTAAAGCATCTACATACAATGCAGGAGACCAGAGTTCAATCCTTGGGTCAGAAAGATCTCCTGGAGAAGGAAATGGCAATCCACTACAGTACAGTTGCCTGGAAAATCCCTTGGATGGAGGAGCCTGGTAGGTTACAGTCCATGGGGCCGCAAAGAGTCGGACACGACTGAGTGACTTCACTCACTGACTCATAAAATAAAGTCTGTCACTATTTCCATCATGTCACTCTTTCAATTTCATCAATATGCTCTTTAGTTCTTTTTCACTTTCTGCCATAAGGATGGTGTCATCTGCATATCTGAGGTTATTGATATTTTTCCCAGTAATCATGATTCCAGCTTGTGCTTCATCCAGCCCAGTGTTTCTCATCATGTACTCTGCATATAAGTTAGTATATAAGAATGCAAGCGATTTCTGTGTATTGACTTTGTATCCTGTGACTTTGCTAAATTTACTGATTAACAGTGGTAGTTTTCTGATACTATCTTTAATGTTTTCTGTGTACATTATCATGTCATCTGCAAACAGTGAGAACTTAACTTCTTCTTTTCCAATCTGGATTCCTTTTATTTCTTCTTCTCTGATTGGCATAGCTAGGACTTCCAAAACTATTTTGAACAATAGGTGTGAGTGTACAACCCTTATCTTTTTCCTGATCTTATAGGGAATGCTTTCAGTTTTTCACCACCGAGAATAATGCTTGCTGTGGATTTATCATATATAGAGTTTACTATATTGAGGGAGGTTCCCTCTATGCCCATTTTTAAAAGAGTTTTAATCATAAATGGATGCTAAATTTTGTCAAAGGATTTTTCTTCTTCTATTGAGATTATTATATGATTTTTATCTTTCAGTTTCTTAATATAGTGTATCATATTGATTAATTTGCATATATTGAAGAATCCTTTCATCCCTGGAATAAACCCAACTGGATCATGCTGTGTGAGCTTTTTTAATGTATTGTTGAATTCTGTTTGATAGAATTTTGTTGAGGATTTTTGCATGTATCAGTGATATGTGTGTTGTCTTCATCTGGTTTTGGTATCAGGGTTATGGTGGCCTTGTAGAATGAGTTTGGAATTGTTCTTCCCTCTGCATTTTTTGAAAGAGTTTTAGAAGGATAGGCAATATTTCTTCTCTAAAAGTTTGATAGAATTCATCTATGAAGCCCTCTGGTCCTTCATAGAGGACTTGTGTTATTGGGGAGATTTTTTTTTTATATATATATATCACAGTTTCGATGTCAATGCTTGTAATTGGGTTGTTCATAATTTTTATTTCTTCCTGATTCAGTCTTGGTAGATTTGAATTTTCTAAGAATCTGTTCATTTATTCTATGTTTATTCATTTTTTGCCATATAGTTGTTCATAATAGTCTCCTATAATCTTTTGCATTTCTGCATTGTCTGTTGTAACCCCTTCTTTTTCATTACTAAGTTTGTTGATTTGATTCTTCTCTCTCTTATTCTTGATGAGTCTGACTAAAATCTATTTTGTTTATCATCTCAAAGAACAAACTTTTAGTTTTATTAATCTTTACTATGATTTCTTTCATTTCCTCTTCATTTATTTTTGCTATGAACTTTATGATTTTTTTTTCCTTCTGCTAACTTTGGAGTTTTTTGTGGTTGTTGTCATTGTTTTTCTAGTTGTTTTAGGTATAAAGTTAGGTTGTCTTTTCCATGTTTTTGTTGTCTCCTAAGGTAGTATTGTATTGTTATAATGTCAGAACTGCTTTTGCTGCATCCTGTGGGTTTTGAGTTATCATATTTTCATTGACATTTGTTTCTAGGAACTTTTTATTTCCCTTTGAGTTCTTCAGTAACCTGTTGTTACTTAGAAATGTATTGTTTCATTTCCATGTGTCTGTTTTCATCTTTTTCTTGTAATTGATATTTAGTTTCAAAACATTGTGGTCAGAAAAGATGCTTGATATGATTTTAGTATTCTTAAATTTACTGGGGTTTGATTTGTGACCCAAGATGTTGTTTATCCTGGAGAAGTTTCCATGTGCACTTGAGAAGAAGGTGTATTGTTTTACATTTGGATGGAATGTCCTGAAGATAACAATGAGATCCCTCTGATCTAATGTGTCAAAAAAGACTTGTTTCCTTATTAATTTTCTGTTTTTATGGTCTGTCCATTGGTGTAAGTGGGATGTTAAAGTCTCCTTCTATTATTGGATTACTTTCAGTTTCTTCTTTTTTGTCTGTTAGTGTTTGTCTTACATATTGAGGTGTCCCTATATTGGATACATAGATATTTAACTATTATTTTGTCTGATATTAGGATTCCTACTCTAGCAATCTTTTGATTTCCATTTGCATTGAATATATTTTCCATCCTCTCATTTTCAGTCTATATGTATCATTAGGTCTGAAGTGGCTTTCTTACAGACAGCATATATATGGATTTTTTTTTTTCTTTTGATCCATTCTCCCAGCCTCTGTATTTTGGTCATAGCATTTAATCCATTTACATTTAAAGTAATTATTTGTTTACATATTCTTATTGCCATTTTCTTAAGCATTTCGATTCTTTTTTAGACCCTTTTTTCTCTTGTACCTCCTGACTACATAATCCCTTTGAATTTATTTTTCTTTCTTTGGTTTTAATCTTTTGAGTTGGACACGACTGAGCAGTTGAACTGAACTGAATTTGATTATTACATGTCTTGGCATGTGTCTCCTTTGGTTCATCCTTTATGGGACTCTTGCCATTTTGGGGACTTGATTGCCTATTTCCTTTCCAATGTTGGAGAAAATTTTCAACTATAATCTCTTTAAATTTTTTTTTCAAACCCTTTCTTTGTCTCTTCTTCTGGGACCCCTATAATTAGACCTTTGGTGCATTTAATGTTGTCCCAGAGATCTCTGAGACTATCATCAGTTATTTTCATTCTTTGTACTTGATTCTGCCCTTCAGCAGTTCTTCCCACCATTTTATCTTCTAGCTCACTGATCCACTCCTCTAATTCAGATATTCTGCTATTGATTCCTTCTAAAGTATTTTTGAATGCAGTAATTGTGTTTTATGTCTCTCTGTATTTATCCTTTAATTCTTCTAGATCTTTCTTAATTGATTCTTGCCTTTTCTCCATTCTATTTGAAAGGTTTTGGATCACCTTTACTATAATTTATTCTGAATTCTTTTTCAGGTAGTTTGTTTATTTCCTCTTCATTTATTTGAACTTGCATGTTTCTAGATTTTTCCTATACTTTCACAGTATTTCTCTGCCTTTAAAATATTTATTTAATTTTTAAACTTATTTTATTTGAAGTCTCCTTTTCCCAAGCTCCCAGTCTGGATATTTTTTCTTTCTTTTGGTTTCTGTCCTCATAAGGTTAGTGTTTTGTGTAAGCCTCATGTAGGGTGTGATTTGTGCTTGCTTTGGTCAGAGGAGGTGAGGATTTCTTGTTTGTTTGTTTGTTTTTTTCCCCCTCTAATAGGCATGGCTGAATGAGGGGGTAGTCTTATGTATTGGTGGTTGGGTTTTATTTTTGTCTTGTTTATTGTTTGGATGAGGCACCCTGCACAGGATGCTACTGGCAGTTTTGTATACAAGTGGTTGCCTTTGTGGGAATTCTCACTATTTGATACTCCTTAGGATTAGGAGTTATCTGGTAGTGTAGAGTCTTAGAGTCAGCACTTCCACTCTGAAGACTCAGGGCTTGATCTCTGGCTGGGCATGGAGATTACACAGGTGATTTGTTATGGCACTAAATGGATTAATAAAAATACACAAAAATGGGAAACAAAAGATGCAACCCCAGGCACGTGGCAATTATAAATCAGGAAAGTAATAACTAAAATAATGGAATATGTACACCCATAATCAAAACACAAACCATCAAAAAAAAAAAGTACAATAGATTGACCCCATGAACAAAGGAAACTGAAAATAATATCCTCCAGTTAAGAACAAAACTAACTAAAGAGCAAAAACTGTAAAACAAAACTAAAACAAAGTGCCAACTTGGGAATAAAGCAACAAAAACAAAACAAACAAATATAGTGAGAAAAAGAAAGAAAAGAAAGAAAGCATAGAAATGTAAAGTTAAATAGAAGTGGATAAAGAAAATTTCTATATATTAAGGATTAACTGCAATGGGAAAAGAATGGTAGGAAAAGCAAACAAAGGAATAAATGTAGAAAAAGATAATAAGTTTTAAAAATTTAAAAATTAAGATTAATAAAAAAGAGAGAGGTAAAAAGAAAAAAGAGAAATAGAAAAAATAAAAACCCACAGATCCTCAAAAGGTCAACATAGAGTCAGAGTATATGAGAAATAAAAAGTGTGATAAAAAAAAATCTCAAACCCTTGAATAGATTTAATAGCCCTAATAAAATACACAACTACAACAACCGGGGGGGGGGGGGGGGAAAAAAAAAAAAAAATATAGGAGAAAACAGAAAAAGACAAAATATAAAAAAAAAAAATTTTTTTTTTTTTTTTGAGTCTTTGCTGTTAGCGTCCTTGCCCTCATAGGAAGTCACAGTCCACCTCACCTCCCTAGGATGCCCTCCAACACTACACTTGTCTCTGGACCTGTTTGGGGGCAGCTCAGATTCTAATCTGGTCCTGTTCCTGTGTATTCTTGCCTCCAATGTCCATAGTTGTCAGAATGACTGCATTTTCTTTTGTGAGAACTCTCAATGTTCTTTCATATATTCCATAGACACAGAGTCTGCCCCATTGATCATATGGATTTAATTTGCCACTTGTACAGCTTGTGGAAAGATTTTGAGTTCTCTTCCTTAGCCACACTGCCCTTGGGTTTCAATTGTGGTTTTATCTCCACCTCTTCTTGTGGGACGTTCACAGGACTTTGCTCGCGGACTGTCCTGGAGGATGTAAGTCTGCCCCAGTGAGTGCCAGATGTGGAGGTGGTGCAGCTGCTTGGTTTCCAAGGACCCTGGTGGCACCAGCTACTCTGGGGAGTTGGCAGCTAGGGCGGCAGGAAATATAGTGCTCTAGAAGGGTATGGCAACCCATTCTAGTATACTTGCCTGGAAAATCCCCTGGATAGAGAAGCCTGGCGGGCCACAGTCCTCAGGGTCACAAAGAGGTGGACACAGCTCAAGTGATCCCACATGGGCAGACATAGGACTTTTTCTATATTGTGACAACTCTGTCCCAGTGAGGATTGAGCATGAAGGTGGTGCAGCTGCTTGGGCAGCAGGGACCCTGACTGCTCCAAGCGTGCATGGACTGCCTCAGCCACAGGAGCTATGGTCCTATCAGATTCTTTATCTAGCCTCTGGCAGCTGGCAATAGGAAGGCCTCTTAGTCTAGTCCTTCTCCATTTCTCCACCCATTCAGGCACTTAGAGGTCTCCCCTGCCTGGGGTCCTTCTCTTTTGCTTGGCACGTCAGGCACATAAAGAGGTCCCTTGGCTGGCGTCCCACTCTGGTGTTCAGCACATCAGGCACTTACAGAGACACCCTTCCTGGGGTTTGCCTCAGGTTCTTGAAGACCCAGCCTCTCTATTGTTCAGCTGCAGGTGATGGCATGTGGCAGGTGATGGCTCCACCCCCTACGCATGACTCAGCAGTATCACCTTGCTTCCAGTGGTTGCCTGGCTCTCCTCCAGGGGCATTTCTCAACATAAGCTCCTCCCTCACATCCCCTTGGGTTGTCTCTCCACAGTCAACATCAGACCTTGCCTTAGGATTGCCCCAAATCCCAATGCTGAAGCTCCCAGTCACTGTGCCTTATAGGGGACCCATGTTCCTGTCTGGGGTACATAGAACTGTGGCAAGGATTAGGCTGTGCCAGGCCAGCTGTTTCACTTTCAGTCTTAAATGTTTCTCCTCTGACCCAAACAATTGCCCCAATATGGGATTGGACCCCTGCTTCTGTTCCCTCACCCACTGAAAGCAGGTCCAGAGCTACTAACTCTCCTGTTTTTACTCCTGGTTCCTTCATCCTACTGAGTTTTGCATGGTTCTATATATTCTTTTCCAGATAATCCTGCCTGCTCTCGGCTGGTGTTCTGCAAGCACTTCTATGTCTGAAGGTATATTCCTGATGTATCTGTGGAAAGAGATGTACTTCACATCCACCTACTTCTCCACCATCTTACACCAGTATTCTTGCCTAGAGAATCCCATAGACAGAGGAGCCTGATGGGTTACAGTTCAAACGGTCACAAAGAGTCAGATCTGACTGAAGTGACTTAACATGCACACACATGCCATTAACGTGCTGTAACTTAATGGCTTTTTCTCTATGATTCATTCACATTTTGTCTTGGATCAGCTCTTTCTCTGGAGCTCCAAACTCAGTATTCAATTTTATCCCTTAAATTTTACACCTGTTCTTCTAATTCAGTCTAATGCGGGACTCAAGCTGACTGCATGACCCTTCCTAGATCTATCAGTCCCTCACTGAGTGATTTTGGGCAAATCACCTTAACAGTCTCAGCTTCCCCAGCCAGCTGAAAGAGGTAACACCAGAGATATACTTGGGGATGTGTCTGGAGGTGCCCAGTAATAGTTTGTTCTTATGGCCAACTCTTCCCTCCCTGACCTCCCTTCTCAGAGAGAGTTTTCCATTTCTTGCCGTTGAACTACCACCCACTCAGCAAATCACCAGTTTTCACTTTTTCCTTTTCTTTGCCTCCCACATGAAATCCCAATTGTTTTTCTTTGATCCCAAGCCTATAGTCTGGGTCTGTATCTATTATTGCCTGGGTGATCTTGTAGTTAGCTTTTACTGTGTTTCCTTCCTTATTTAGTTTTTACAGCTTGCTACAAAAAACTTCTGAAATATAATTCTGTGTGTCCTTCCTTCTTTTTCTAATAATTTTTCAAAGGATTATATCTTGAATATCTACAAGACAAAGTACAACTTGCATTGTTTTAGATGCAGGCCTCTCAATAGTGGCTGCTGTGGCATTTCCCACTCTGCCTTCACTATTCTCTTTGCAAACCTTCTCTCCTGTTACATAAAACTGTTCTGATTGCTTGTATGCACCACTTCATGTCCTTTCTCAGCCTCTGTTTATGCTCCCCATCACCTCACAGCATCTTCCTCTGGATGCCCTGTGACCAAAATCATAACCGCATTTCACAAGTGTGGCTTAGGTCCCACCTTTTCCCAGTAATCCAGTTATTTATTAATCTAAATTTTCACTTCATCTGTATGTTTCACCACTTTCTGCTTTATTTTAGTTATATGGCCTTTCTCCTCATAAGTTTCTTAATGGCAGAATCCATATCTTCAGCTTGGAATTCACTCAAGAATAACAAAACTCTCCCTACACTACTTCATAAATATTTGTTGAATAAATAAATGGATATGTATTGATTTAGTTATCACTCATGTGATTCCCAAAAGGATTTAAGAAAATTTGTGAGACAAATTGGTGAATATAGCTATAAAAAGTGTATAGTCTTTATTAATAGTAAATTTTCTATAATATGAGAATTGTCTCAACTTTTCCACTCATTGCTTGTGAAATGCTTTGAGACTCCAAATCAGTTTATTTTTACTGCAGTTTTTAAATTTCCATTCAGAAGTACTAAGCCAGTTGGATCTTAAAACTTTAGAGTTAAATTAAAAATGTTAGAAGTTTTTCATTTAAACTAAATATCTCAAATTAAAAAAAAATTAATTTGAGTTATTTAATAAGCATTTTTAGTAAGGTGGTGTTTCCCATTCAGTAATATACATCATAGGAGACAATATTCCTAAATGGATGACAATTTTAAATTCATAAACAATATTTATTTATGCATAAATATCTTGTGGAACTGGGATTTTCCATTTTGTTGCCATAAATATTCGATAATGTTTTAATAGCAGTTTAAATTCTTAACAACTTCACTAAAATATTTTTTTTTTAGTGAACAATGCATTTTTTTTATAATTAGTTTTGCCATACAATTACATGATATCGCCATGAGTTTACATATGCTCCCCCTCCAGAACCCCCCTCCCTCCTCCCTCCCTCCTCCCTCCCCCCAGGAAATCTCACTAAAATATTTTTTACATTTTTGATGAAAATAGGTTATGTGATTTTTTTAAGAGACAACAAACTTATTTACAATGAACTATTCTCAAGATATTTCACATGATGGAAAAAGGTTATAATAAATGCACTTAATATTTGTTGTCTAACAGATGAAATTATGAATTTTTGAGAACTTTTTAAACATACTTTTCAGTGATTCATTTAGTCAAAACATATTCTGCCCTTTAAAAAGGATCATTTCTGTCAGTAATCCAAACATATTCTATAGTTTAATCTTTTAACTAGGAGCTTTGCTGCAAAATGTTTGCATTGGGATTTTGGCATAAAATAAATATTGAACACCCTTAGATTTTTAGTTCCCAAGACATATAGTTAGCCATTTGTGTGTGTGTGTGTGTGTGTGTGTGTTTCAAATTCTTAAGAATAGCTGGTAGCTTTTCTTTTTACTTTGAAATAATTATTGACTGTCTTAATTTTAATTACTACTTGGTTTTGTTATATTATTAATAGTATAACTTTTATTCTGCTGATGAAAGTTTAAACATAAATTTTTATACTTATAAAAATTGATGGTAAAGGAAAAAGCTGAAAACTAACCATGCTGATTTAAAAAAAAAATTATTGGAGTATAGTTACTTTATAATGCTTTCTTAGTTTCTTATTGTACAGCAAAGTGAAGCAGCTGTAGGTATACAGGTTTCTTCTCTTTGAATGCCTTCCCATTTAGGTACCACAGAGCACTGAGTAGTATTTCCTGTGCTGCACAGTAGGTGCTCATTAGTTATCCATAATGAATTTTAGTCTCAGTGTTTCATGTACTCAGTTGTTTATTAGCTCACCCATTTGTGTATTCAACAAGTATTTACTGAGTACACTAAAGTAAGAATGGAGCTGCAGAGATACCTGATTCTGTAACTCACCCTACCTCCAAGTTAGAGTCAAGAGGATGAAAGACTCGGGGTTTCATGAGCTTGCATCAGCTGTCCAAACAGGATGCAGTGGCATATATACTGAAACCCAGATCCAGCCTTTCCTTCTTGTCATGATCCATCACCACAAGGTCATTATATCTCTATGCTACACATTTTCTTATGTTAAATGAAGGAAATAATCTGTATCTTCCCAACTCAAAGAACATGATGGGTTAAATGAGATCATGTAATTGAAAGCTTTTTCAGTTTCTGTGGAGAATGATGTCATAAGATTCGAAGGTACCATTATATCATGGTATCTTACATTAAATTTTATGAATCCTTACAGTAAATTTTATGAATTCATGATGTTTCCTTTAAGTAAAAGACTTAAAGCTGTATTAGTATAGTTTGTGTTCCAACAACTCTTATACTGTAAATTGTTACAGAAGTTTTATATAAAATATGAAAGAATATTATTTTCTGTAGCATCTAGTTTTATATCAGGGTCTGGATTTATAGTGTTTGGTTTCAGACTCTTAAAATGACTCTGGGAGTGTTCCTTTACAGTCTTTTGGAAGAGTATGAGAAGGATAGTATTAGTTCTTCTTTATATATTTATAAATATACATTTACATATTCATTTTATTTGTAAAATTCTTTATATATTTCCATATTCTTTATATATTTGGTAAAATATTCTGCTTGTAAATGCAGTAGATGCCGGTTTGATACCTGAGTCAGGAAGATCTACAGGAAGAGGAAATAGCAATCCACTCCAGTACTCATGCCTAGAGAATCCCATGAACAGAAGAGCTTGGTGGTCTAAAGTCCATGAAGTTTTAAAGATTTAGACACAACTGAGTGACCAAGTATGTACACACACATATATTTGGTAGAATGCCCACACGAAACCATCACATACTGGGCTTCTGTTTGTTTTGAATTTTTATTATTATAAATCAATTTTACTACTAAGGGTTATTCATATAGATATAGAGAACAAAGTAGTGGCAGCAGTGGGAAGAGGGAGGGGGAAGACAAAATGGGGGTAAAGTATCAAGAGATGCAAGCTACTGTGTATAAACAATCAACTGAATGTACAGCACAGAGGAGTATAGTTATTATTTTTTAATAATTTAAAAATAAGACATCAATTATGAAATAGTAATATAGCCAAAGAATGAAAATGATGCTTACTGATATGTAATGCACATGCACTTGAAACAAGAATCTTTGTAATTGAATATATAGAGTCTGGCTTTGTTGTTGTTAATATTGTTATTAGCAAATTGGGAATAATGAGAGAGGAAAATGTATTAACCTTCAATTAAAACTGCATCTTATTTTGGACCTTCTAAGGTTAAAGTTCATTTTGTTTTTTCACTGATCCAATGAAGTAATTTCTGAACAAAACACCAGGAACACTGAGTAGATATTTTATTTAAAAAAAAAATAGGAATGATATCTTTAGAGGATCAGATTGGCTTATTTGCATATTCCAAAGAACATGTTATTAAATTTAGTAGTACAGTATATTGTAGGACTTCTCTGGTGGCTCAGTGGTAAAGAATCTGCTGGCCAATGCCAGAGATGTGAGTTTGATCCCCGAGTCAGGAATATTCATGGAAGAAGGAAATGGCAGCTCACAAAAATGGTATTTTTGCCTGGAAAATCCCATGAACAGAGGGGCCTGGCAGGCCACAGTTCATGGGATCACAAAAGAGTCAGAAATGACTTAGCAACTAAACAACACACAACATAGTATATTGTGATCTTTATTTTTTAATCCTCTTGATTGCAGGAACAAATGAATATTAGGGAATAAGTAGCTATTGCTTTAAAAATGAGACATCACCATTAGTGTTTCTTACTTTTTTGACAAATGTTCTTCTGACTGTGGTAAACACTGAGCAATTTATCAATCTCAGAAGCCAATGCAGAATATATTACTGAATTACTTAAAAGTCATTATTCATTTATTCTTCTTCTGTTTATTTTCCTTCTTGAAATATAAAATAATTATTTTGCATATGGAAATTCAGATTGAGTGTCAGAAGCAGCTTGAGAATTTTTTGGCACCTTTGATAGATGTGGAGGGAAAATTATGAAATGCACAAAAACAAATTTCTAAGAGAAGTGTTACAGTCATTTTTATACAAGAATCATTGTCACCATCACCATTGTAATCATTATTCAATCATTACTAGATAGACATTTAAAAAACTTTAATGATGGGACATTTACTCTCACAATGCGTCTTGGGATGGGTGCATATTAAATGCAGCTGCAGAAGCTTCAAGATGGGAGAGACTTGCTGAATGTCACAAACACACAAAAAAATTAATTGCAGAGTTAGAGAAAGAAATTTCATTATTCATGAAATAACATTACTAGGCCAAGTATATTGGTCACTAAATAACCTTATTATTCCACCAGTGTTTAGTGCAAAAAGTGCATGCTCTGATTTGATGTATGGGATAGTATTACAGACATAGTGTAAGTCAATTGTTTATTTAGCTAGGACCTGACCTTATTATGGGATGGTGTGACTAGATTGTACTTTTCAAAATGACCTCAATAGCATCTCACATTGCATGTACTCAAGCTATGCGACTTTTTCATCCCCCATCACAGATAGGGGTGTAATAATGCTCCCCTGACATCTGGGCTGGTCTTTTTCATTTACCTGTAACAAATAGAACACACTAAGAGAGATGAGACATGAATTCTGAGGCCCAGATCAGAACTTCTCGGCCCCTTCTGCCTTGGTCTGTTGGAGCACTCACTCTTCTTCCTCTCAAATTCATCCCCCTTGGGTCTCCCAACTCATCCTGAGATTCCCTTCTCCATAAAAGGCCACATGAAGCATTGAAAATCCTGAGCTCAGCCTGTACATCATTCCAGAACTGATGCCAGACTTCATTGTAGACTTCACTACCAATGATTCTATCCTGGCTCTTTGAGTCTTCTGAGATCCCAGGAAGCTCAGATTAGATACAAGCCATCTGTACTGCACACTGTCCAAATTCCTGACCTACAAAATATAGAAGCAAAATAAAATGGTTGTTGTTTATTCTAAGTTTCGGGAATTTGCCATGCAGAAATAGATGATGTGAACAGATGGTAAAAATAAATTTTGGACAGAGTTAGAATGGTTGTGACTATCTCTTGAGATCTCTGCTGGAGCAGGGACTTTTGATAGTGTAAGTGTAGAGACAGGTAACAGTGTGATCACCACCAAGTGTGTTGCTATTTTTTTGCATGAGACATCCTATTCCTGGGTGTGAGCAGCCTGATCAATTGCACATCTTTTTCATGAAATTGGTCATCTCCTTCGCACATCTCCTTCACACAAAACTAACAGAATAAACACTGATCTGTGAAATACCTACAGCAGAGAATGGGCAGTGATCTTTGAATTTGGGACATGCCTATACTGATTAACAATCTTCATAGAAACTTCAGAAGATTAAGTTAATTTTGACATAAAGGCAAAGCCCCTTGGAAAATAGCAACTTGGGTAGGAGAGGGGAAGTCCTACCCTTACCCAGAATTCCTCAGCAGGCTTTCTATATCTGGTTATTTCATTCACTACCCCTCCTGCAAGTATTTATTCAAGTAATAATACAAGTGTCAAAATAAACCTCTGAAGAAAACAAGATTCTGACCAATACATACACCATGATTCTATTTTTGTAAAAACCACTTGTGTGTGTATGTGTACATGCAGGAAATCTATGTGTGATCGAGTGAAAGATACCCTTTACGGGAATATACTACATTGCTGAGAGTGGATAATTACCTCTAAACAGGAGTTAGAAAAGCTGAGAGAGCAGGTTAGGAAATGAGGATTAAATCTCTTCCTCTACCACTCTGTCTTTCCCACTCTCTGTCTCTTCCTCTCTTCCACCCTCCCTACCTTACCCTCTTTGCTGGATATGGCAGAATCAAGTCATAATAATGTAGATCTCCTAGATTTTGAGACCTCCTAGATTTTTGCTGTTAAAGAGTCAGTCTCCTAGCAGACATGCATGTTGCACGTTTGATCAGACACCCATTGCATGTCACTGAAGATGCCCTTGGAATCCTTTGTTTCAACTAGTATGGAGTCAACCAGGTCCACGTAGCCTCCAGTAGATTTACTGAGGTACAACATGACAGTCTTTCACCTTGTGCTCCAGCTGCCTACCTGTTTCCCCTTCCCAAGGGCTGCTTTGCAGACTCCAAAGTATGGGGTGCTTAGCACCTGTGCACACAAAACTCAGAAGTATGAGGGACTTAACAGTTCTTCATATACTCTTTTAACTAGTGAAAAATGGAAGCAATGGGTACCTATCCCCATCACCTTCTGTCAAATGATTTATGGCCTGCTATAAGATTTACTTTTGGTTTCAAGTTAGGAGGACTCTCTGGCAAGATAACCCCTCTACATTCAAGTAAGTAAGAAATAAGGAAGTTTATTATATTAATAGTAAGTTTCAGTATGAGGACAAGTAATATAATAAGAGATAACTAAATATATATAATATCACCAAATTGGGGAAACAGTTCTACACAAGTAGTTTAGCAAGAAACAAATGTATATATCATCCAAATGTGGAGAACTTACATTCAGATCCAAATTGGAATCTCCAATTAAAAGATACACAGGCAATATAACAAGAAATGAAATACACATTACCAAATTGGGAAAACACTTATATCCAGATTCAAGCAATGCTGGAAGGTCCCTCGAACAACAATCTGGAGTTCCCAACTGGGAGGTCCCAGATAATGTGTCCACCCCACAGGTGAGACCTGAGAGTGCCATCCAAAGGATTCTGGCTTTTATTGCCAAGACACCAGCTGATAATCATCAGCTTACATGCAAAGATGCAGCTCTGGTTATTATGTTAAATGATTGTGCCTCTAGTTGTAAGTCTCATAATGTTTGCTGATCCCTAGGAACTGGCCAGATTCCCAAGGGCCAGGAAGCTTCATGATTTACTCTCTTCCTTTGACTTATTCCCTTGATTATCTGTTGGTTCCCAAGACCTACATTTCTGCTGGTCAGCAGCTTGGCATATAACTCCCATCAAGGTCTCTGTTTAAAGGCCTATTGTTGCCTCCAAAATCTGAACAAGACTCTTCCATTAATTTTCCCAATGCTCCCCCTGGCCCCACAGATGAATACTCTAAGACAAAGTTTCTTTGGTTACCTAGAAGACAGTTCTATGAGATTTTAGTCACATTGCTTTAGCCAGTTTGATAAAGCACCCTCACATTATCTTTTCCTCCTGCCTGATTTCACTTTCGTTGTACTGAACTGGTGTTGCCTGGGACCGTATTTCTTTAAAATTAGTAGCATATGATTCTATACTTCAAACTCTGCTTTTTTCTAAACCCAAAATAAAATACATAGGAAAAAGAAATTTCTAAATTTTAGGTCTCTTTTCAAAATCTCAAATACCTATTATCTTGACAAACTATTGTCTAAAAATTAAAACTGTGGCCAAATATTAATCAAACTAAAACTTGAACATATGACATAAATGTGTTCTGAGTGACTGCTGTGCAAAAATATTAATTGTGAAAAGTGAAAATTAAAGTTTCACTCCAGTGGAAGTCATTTCTTGGCAGAGTAATTGGTGCAAACTAAGGTAAGATGAAAAAACTGACAGGATCTAAATTGGAAAAGGAGTGTCACAAGACTGTCTACTGTCACCCTGTTTTTTAACTTATATGCAGAGTACATCATGCAAAATGCTAGGCTGGATGAGTCACAATCTGGGATCCAGATTGTCGGGAGAAATATCAGCAACCTTAGATACACCAATGATACCACCCTAATGGCAGAAAGTGAAATGAAACTAAGAAGACTCTTGATGAGAGTGAAAGAAGTGAAAAAGCTGGCTTAAAACTCAATATTCAAAAAGATTAAGATCATAGCATCCAGTCAGATCATTTCACAGCAAATAGAAAGGGGAAAAGTGAAAGCAGTAACAGATTATATTTTCTTGGGCTCCAAAATCACTGCAGATTGTGACTATAGCCATGAGATTAAAATATTTGCTCTTGGAAGAAAAGCTATGATAAACCTAAACAGCATATTGAAAAGCAGAGACATCACTTTAGCAAGAAAAGTCCATATATTCAAAGCTATGGTTTTTCCAGTAGTCATGTACAGATGTGAGAGTTTGACTGTAAGGAAGGCTGAGAACTGAAAAATTGATGCTTTCGAATCGTGGTGCTGGAGAAGATGCTTGAGAGTCCCTTGCACTGCAGAGAGATCAAACCAGTCAATCCTAAAGGAAATCAACACTGAATATTCCCTAGAAGGACTGATTCTGAAGCTCCAATACTCTGGCCACCTGATGTGAAGAGCTGACTCCTTGGAAAAGACCCTGATGCTGGGAAAGACTGAAGGCAACAGTAGATGGGGCGGGGCAGAGGACGAGATTGTTGGATAACATATTCTACTCAATAGACATGAATTTGAGCAAACTTTGGAAGATACTGAAAGAGAGAGAATCTTGGTATACTGAAGGCCATGGGGCTGCAGAGTCAGACATAATTTATCAAATGAACAAGGTAAGAATGGCTAAGGATCACTGATTTCCTCAGGAATTAAGAGATGTGAAGAGGAAGAAGACATAGTTCTTATTAAAAATGAGCATTGGGAGTGATGGGAGAAACCTAGGAAGGAGTGATTACCTGGAAGCAGAGTTCAAATGATGCAGGAATGTGAGGTGAGATGAAGAATGAAAGGCCTCTACTGGAATTGTTTTGAAAGCTTTTCCAGGCATCAGTATTTATTGTGCAAAATCATCTCTAAAATATGGCTAAAATTCTTTCAGAACATTACCAAATACAATAAAAGACAAAATATATTCAAGCAACACAACATGCTGGTACTTTGAGGTCACTTCTAAGGACTCATTTACTATGTATATTTTAAGGGAAAAAATTATACAATTTGTGAGTTAAAATGAACTTGAAGACACCCATTGAAGGGATGGGGATGAAACAACATGGCTGACTGATGGCAAAGCTGGACGGTAGCCTTGATCTCCTGGTTCATACCCTGTGTATCCCTTGAGCTTGTACAATGCTTGAAATGTCTGTCTGTCTTACTTGTCCATAAGTCCAGTGTCTTTCTCAATGCTTAGCACTAAAATGTGCTCAATGGACATTTATTGAATTAATAAATAGCTATGACCACACCATAAAAATGTTTAAGTCACAGATGCTATATTGCTATATTTAAACTTGTATTTATCAATGCAAGAAGAAATGCTTTCTATAAAATAATAGTATTAATTAATAAAGAATGCTTTCTTGCTGTCTGCAAGGTCTTCATCAATATAAAATTATTAAGTTCTAGGAAATTGCTAAGGAGGTCAAAGATATGAAAGAAAAACATGACACACGCATACATACCTTTTAAAAAATTCTGTGAGTTTTCAGGCTCACAGGAAAAATAGAGAGTATTTTAACATCAGTGCTTGCTTCAGATGTCATAGGTTTATTACCAGATATGTTGATAGATTCATGAGTTAGATGGGTTACCAAAGTCTCTAAGTACAATGCATTTTCAAATTTTTTCAAAGCACTTTCATATGCTCAAAACATGTTTGAATTACTGGTAATGTACTGCTTCCCAATGAAGTAACCTAAACACTGCATAATCCAGAAGGAAAATTAAAGATGTCAAGGACAGTTCTAGTCATGTCATCACACAATTAAGAAGATATCAAACCACATAATTAGATGATCTCTATGAATGCATTTTCTTTTTTTTTTTCTTTTGAAATACTACTGAATTTTTTTTTACAAGTTTTAAAATACTGAAAAGACTATAATAAAGGAATTAACTCCTGGAAGAGTTTGAAATAATGTTTTGTAAAACCACAGTGCAGCCTCAAGTATTGTTATCAAACCTATCTTGGGTCCACTTGCTTGTGCACAGTAAGGTCAATCTACTGACACAGGGCTGTAGTGGGGGAAAGTGCAGCATTTATTTTAAGGTTCCATACCAGAATAGGACAGCTAATGCTCAAAAAACCTGAACTCCCCAATGGGTTTTAGCAAATTTATTTTAAAAGTCAGGTGAGGATAGGATTTGCAGGATGTGTGACAAGCTTGTGCACAATTTTGATTAGTTGATTATGAATTAAAGCAGGGACACAAGGGTTAACATTGTCAATCCTCCTTCCCTAGCAGTTCTAGGGTCTCATGCTCATCAAATAATTAATGCTTACCTTTGGTGGAGATTTTCGCATCTGTAAAATAATTCAGAAATGTGCATCAGACACTTTGATCTGAGTGCTTCAGGGAGGAGATAAAGCAAAGGATATAAGGGATGGGTTTGTCCCAGGAAGACCCCATAGAGTCCTGTTCAGTTACACTATCTGCATACAGGAAGGAAATAATAAATAATAGTTATGCATTTATCCAAACAAAATCCAAAGGTCTTGAAGTTAAAGATAATGTGCCTGATCATGACACAGCTACTTTGCCCCTCATTCAGAGACTATTCACTTTTATGCATAAAAGTTTAAATAGAAGCTCAGTCTGCAAATTAATAAGAATGACAGGAAAACTGAAATGATTTGACACTAACTGAAAATATCTTTTTGTTGTTGTTTAAATGTTCATTTATGACTATGCTGGGTTTCTGATGCTGTGTGTGTGCATTATCTAGTTTCAGTGAGCAGAGGCTACTCTACAATATAGTGCCCAGGATTCTCTTGCTGCAGAGAACAGGCCCTATGGACTCCAGGCTTCAGTAGTTGTGGCATGTAGGCTTAGTTGCCCCACAGCATTTGGAATCTTCCCAGACCAGGGACCGAACTCATGTCCCCTCCATTGGCAGGCAGATTGCTGACCATTAGACCACAAGGGAAGTCCAAAAGTCCTTCTTTTAATCCAAAGTATCAGTTGCACATTTGATCAGAATTGGGTAATTAAGATTTTATTTTATATGCTCATAAACACAAATTGTTTTTATTAAAGACCAACATCTGTAACAAGGGATAAATGGAACATTTTTAATTTCTAATTTGTTTAGATGATATTTAACTTTCTATCTACTTTCTAAAGAAGATTAAAGTACATCAATAAATATAAACCAACTGCATTAGTGATTAAAATTTAATGTCATAAAAGAATGTCTTATGAGGATCCAGTTCTTTCCTTGTAAATTCAAACTGTGCTTAAGTGGGAAGGTTAAGCTGAGTTTGTCATCTGGAAACTTTAGCCTTTTGGCATACAAAATCTAGAAAATTTCAATATGAATAAAGCTACCTGATTATTTATTCAATTTCCTAATAAATTCATAAATTCACCACATTTCTCTCTGGTTCCTATTTCAGTATTTACTCACCAGTGACATAGGGAGGAATGGGTTCCCAAGTGCCTGTGTTTTCTGAATTTACTTTGAATTAAACTTAGGAGTTATTCTGGAGAAGGCAATGGCAACCCACTCCAGTACTCTTGCCTGGAAAATACCATGGACGGAGGAGCCTGGTAGGCTGCAGTCCATGGGGTGTCTAAGAGTCAGACATGACTGAGCAACTTCACTTTCACTTTTCACTTTCATGCACTGGAGAAGGAAATGGTAACCCACTCCAGTATTCTTGTCTGGAGAATCCCAGGGACAGAAGAGCCTGATGGGCTTGCTGTCTATGGGGTCGCATAGAGTCGGACTTGACTGAAGCGACTTAGCAGCAGCAGCATCAGAAAGTTATTCACACAATGGAAATATTGAGTATTTTCAAGGAAAGACTCTAGAATATGCAATGTTGGGAAATTGTCAATGTATATGTGGTTTTTAAATAAATTAATTCCATATGAATTTCTACTTAGAACTTCTAATGAGGACTTTATAATAAAATTCTAGAATCATTGACCACATATATTTTTTTAATTGCTTTTAATTTTGTTGAAGAATAAAAATGTTTTCTTCTTCTCTTGTAGGTGTTTTGGCATAATAGTTAAATGAAACAGATTAATAGGAGAAAACAACAACAAAAATTAATAATACGTATACCTCTTGAATTGGAGTAGGCATTGGGGACCCACTCCAGTACTTTTGCCTGGAAAATCCCATGGATGGCAGTCCGCAGGGTCGCTAAGAGTCAGACGCGACTGAGCGACTTCACTTTCCCTTTTCACTTTCATACATTGGAGAAGGAAATGGCAACACACTCCAGTGTTCTTGCCTGGAGAATCCCAGGGACAGGGGAGCCTGGTAGGCTGCCGTCTATGGGGTCACACAGAGTTGGACACGACTGAGCAACTGAACTGAACTGAACTGACCTCTTGAATATATGGGAGAGACCCAAGGAAACTTAGTGACTCTGAAATGAGTAAGCCCTCATCTTAAATACCATTTTCAATTAAAGACAAAGAAAGTTGAGAGTGGAAGTTCAGTTAAGGGAGATTATCAGGAAAAGCTATGTAAAGAAGAGCGAAGTTGATATGTAGATTTAAATCATTGTCTTTTGCATTGATAAGAGTTTCTAGAGATAAGGCCATCCTCCTCTTCCTAGTACAGTGAGGGAGACACCCTTATAAAAGTAAAATTGCCCTTATACCTCTAAATGTCTCTTACAAAAGTTTTCAAAACTTCATCTATATCTTCTATTTCTTAAGAATAACCATCTTAAAATAATCCTCATACCAAAAGGACATATTCTTGGGCGGAAATTTTGAAAATTGAATCTTTCCCACAAGAAATCTCATAGTCCAGAAGCTAAGTTTAGAGATTACTTCCTTAATATTAAATCTCCTCAGTACTGAGACTAGTTCAGCTCAGTTAAACAGTGTGTCTCATTTCAGGAGGTGGTTGTGCATGTGCGCTTAGAAATTTAGATATTTAATGAGAGACATTTCTATGAAAACAAAAGAAAAACATGAATTAATGATTAAAGCAAATTATAAACCCAGGGTCTGAGTTCTAAGAGCTGCCAGTATAGATTTCTAGAAGTCAGGCTCAAAGGACCTTCAGATGAAGTGAGAGCAGGCAGTGTCAATCTGACAGATTTTCCTTATTTATGTTTTGAATGTCCCCGATGTCATGGAGTTATTCTTACCAAGTTCAACCCTGGTCTACTTTACATACAGCAAGCCGATAATCAGGAGATGAGGTATTGAGGCAAGAAATAAAGACTTGGTTCAGAATACAGGGTGTCCCAGAAGATGATGCTCCAGCGTCAGGGTCTGGGTGCTAATGTCTTTTACATAACTGAGAGAGGAAGAAGGTGAAGAAGTAAAAAGGCCATCAGTCTTGCAAAATATCTCCTGGTTTGGCCAGGCTTGGGAAGGGAATGCATTAATTTCTCTTTTCTGCAACCATTCACAGGTGGTAAGGGTATTTCCCCATGACATGAACAAAGACACTTTAGTTTAATATTCAGGCAGAGGGACAGATTCCCAAGGACAGGCCATTATGTATGCTTGCATCTAGAGACAGCATCCTTCTAGTATAGCAACAAAAGCGAAGGTTAAAGTATAAGAAATAGATCAAACATGGAGTCAGATTTTGTCCTTCCTGTTTCAGTAGACTAATAAACTTCTCAGTGGCTAATACAACAACAGGCACAAAGCAGACTGTGATGATGAACTACTGTGGTGATTTCACCATTGTTTATATCAAGTTGTCCAGCATCAGTTTGCAGAGCTCCAGAGAAAAGGACAGTTTTAATTTTCAATTATTCCAAGTTAAAAAGATAGGAGAGAATTGAAAACACTAGTTTGGAGATTTGTAGGCGGATGTTGGACGAAACCTGATAAATTCAGGATCCAGGACACTTTACAAGTAAACAACAAAATCTCAAAGACAATCAACAACAGTGGAATCTAATATCCAAAGAGGTATGCTTTGAAACATAATATTTTTTTGTAAAATGATCCTTATTTCTACCAAAGACCAACCAAATTAAGATTAATTTGTTTGCACAATAAATCTAGATTCATTAAAATTGGCCTGGTTATTTACAAAAATGTAGCAAAAATAGTGATTGATTGTATAGGCTCTTTTTTTAAAAAATTTTATTTGTTTATTTATTTTTCTTTACGTTATCGTGTTGGTTTTGCCATAATACATGTATAGGCTCTTTTCACTCTGTTTTGCTAAAACTTTTCTGAGGGATGTCTTATTTAAGTGTTTAACAATCTCTTCAGGATAAAAACATTCTTTGGCATTGCCTTTCTTTGGGATTGGAATGAAAACTGACCTTTTCAGGTCCTGTTGACACTATTGAGTTTTTCAAATTTGCTGGCATATTGAGTGTAGCACTTTAAAAGCATTATCTTTTAGGATTTGAAATAGCTCAATTGGAATTTCATCACTTCCCCTAGCTTTGTTCATAGTGATGCTCACTTGACCCCCTACCCCAGGATGTCAGGGTCTAGGTGAGTGATCACACCATTGTGGTTATCCAGGTCACTAGGGTTTTTTTTGTTTGTTTGTTTAGTTCTGTGTGTTCTTATCACCTCTTCTTAATATCTTCTTCTCTTGTTAGATTCATACCATTTTTGCCCTTTATTGTGCCCAACTTTGTAAGAAAATGTTTCCTTGGTATCTCTAGTTTTCTTGAAGGAGTAAGAGGAGGGTTAATGGAGGAGGTCACCATTACCCCTGCCATAGTTTTGCCTTAGGCCAAGCTGTAAGGAGGGAACACAGCCCCACCGATCAGCAGAAAATTGGATTAAAGTTTTATTGAGCATGGCCTTGAAACCAGAGCAAGACCCAGTTTGCCCCACAATTTCTTGTATTAGGAAGCTTCCATAAACCTCTTATCATCATTCATCAGAAGTAAGACAGAATGAAAAGCATAATCACAGAAAATTAACCAAACTGATGACATAGATCACAGCCTTGTCAAACTCAATGAAACTATGAGTCACGCTGTGTAGAACCACCCAAAATGGATGGGTCATGGTGCAGAGTTCTGAAAAAAAGTGACCCACTGGAGAAGGGAATGGCAAACGACTTCAACATTCTTGCTTTGAGAATCCCATGAACAGTATGAAAATGTAAAAAGATAGGGCACTGAAAGATGAATTCCCCAAGTCAGGAAGTGCCCCATATGCTACTGGAGAAGAGTGGAGAAATATCTCCAGAAAGAATAAAGATGCTGAGCGAAAGAGGAAACAACACCCAGCTATGAATGTGTCTGGTGGTGAAAGTAAAGTCCTGTGAATACTGTAAAGAACAATATTGCACAGAAACCTGAAATGTTAGGTCCATGAATCAAGGTGAATTGGAAGTGGTAAAACAGGAAATGGCAAGAGTGAAGATTGACATTTTAGAAATCAGGGAACTAGAATGGACCGGAATGGGTGAATTTTACTTCAGATGACCATTATATCTACTACTGTGGGCAAGAATCACTTAGAAGAAATGGAGTAGCCCTCATAGTCAATGGAAGAGTCCAAAATGCAGTACTTGGGTGCACTCTCAAAAATGACAAAACGATCACAGTTCTTTTCCAAGGCAAAGCATTCAATATAACAGCAATCCAAGTCTATGCCCCAACTGCTAATGCCAAAGAAACTGAAGAGTTCTATGAAGACCTACAAGACCTTATACAAAAAAAAAAAAAGACCTACACAAAAAGATGCCTTTTTCGTCATAGGGGACTGGAATGCAAAAGTAGGAAGTCAAGAGATACCTGAAGAAACAGGCAAGTTTGGTGTTGGTGTACAAAATGAAGCAGGGTGAAGGCTAACCGAGTTTTGCCAAAAGAACACATTGGTCATAGCAAACACCCTCTTCGAACAACAGATGGGATGACTCTACACATTGACATCACCAGATGGGCAATACTGAAATCAGATTGATTATATTCTTTGCAGCTGAGAATGGAGAAGCTCTACAGAGTTGGCAAAAGCAAGACTGAGGACTGATTGTGTCTCCAATCATGAATTTGTTCTTGTAAAAGTCAGATTAAAATTGAAGAAAGTAGGGAAAACCACTGGGCCATTCTTTTTTTTTCTCCCCGTAAGAATTCTGTAAATTCTTACCCAGTTAAGTGGTACAGTCTTAAAGTTATCAGAAACCTGTGTTTGTCAAAAGTCCTGTTCATGGATCTCCTTTTTGCAGGAATACTTTTCTGAGTAATACAATGACTCTATAAATGCCAGAAGACTTAAAAATTGCCATGATTAAAGAGCTGATAAAAATTCATTATAACATAATTGACAAGTAAATTTGATTATTTTTTACCATACATATTTAAAAATAATTATAACTGATAATATTATACCAGAAACTGTCAGATTTCTAGGAATTTCAAATAATTTCTGAAACACTTATCACATATACCTACATAAACAAACATATCAAATAAGCCTGATGAGTTCAACGTCTCCATTTCTACAAGAGAGAAGAAATCTTTTGAAATGTTCTAGGGGCCCTATGGATAATTCCAAATTTAGTTTGAGGTTTAAAAAAAAAAAAGAAAAAAAGACTTTTTTCAAAATTTGATTTTGGGACATTTGTCAAATGTATTAAGCTTTTAAAACACCTATTCAAATAGCCTTTTAGATTAGTGTGAAACAGTGCTCCGTTATCCACTTAACCAAAACAATGATAGAAAATATTAAAGGCAAATTCAGAAAATAATATCATTGTAAGGAAAAAAAAAGATATTATTTTATTTGTTTCCATGTTGTTGCCCCGAAGTAGAGGAAAAGCAGTGCAGAGGTATTTTTGCTTCATTGGTTACAAGCTTTTTTTGGTGAGATAAACATAAGTTAGAATCTTGCTTCAGCCACTTCCAATGTATTCTGGGGTATAAAAACTTGGCTCTTTTAATAAAAAGATTCACCTTTCTGAACACAGAAAACTGTGACAAAATACAAACTCCTTGTTTTAAGAGACTATTTTAAACAGTACAGAAAACTTTTTATAATATCTTATTAAGAGCAGATCAGGTTCTTCTCCCTTTGTTTCTTGATGAGTCTGGCTAATGGTGTGTCAATTTTATTTGTCTTCTCAAAGAACCAGCTTTTGGCTTTGTTGATTTTTGCTATGGTCTCTTTTGTTTCCTTTGCATTTATTTCTGCCCTGATCTTTAAGATTTCTTTCTTTCTACTACCCCTGGGCTTCTGCATTTCTTCTTTTTCTAGTTGCTTTAGGTGTAAAGTTAGGTTATTTATTTGACTTTTTTCTTGTTTCCTGAGGTAAGCTTGTATTGCTATGAACTTTCCCCTTAGCACTGCTTTTACTGTGTCCCATAGGTTTTGGGTTGCTGTGTTTTCATTTTCATTCATTTCTATGCATAATTTGATTTTTTTTTTGATTTCTTCTGTGATTTGTTGGTTATTCAGCAGTGTGTTGTTGAGCCTCCATATGTTGGAATTTTTGAATGGTTTTCTTCTGCAATTGATATCTAATCTCACTGCATTGTGGTCAGAAAAGATGCTTGGAATGATTTCAAAATTTTTGAATTTACCAAGGCTAGATTTATGGCCCAGGATGTGATCTATTCTGGAGAAAGTCCCGTGTGCGCTTGAGAAAAAGGTGAAAATTACTAGAGCTAATCAGTGAATACAGCAAAGTTTCGGGATACAAAATCAACACACAGAAATCCCTGGCATTCCTATACACTAACAATGAGAAAACAGAAAGAGAAATTAAGGAAACAATTCCATTCACCATCGAAACAAAAAGAATAAAATACTTAGGAGTATTTCTACCTAAAGAAACAAAAGACTTGTATATAGAAAACTATAAAACACTGATGAAAGAAATCAAAGAGGACACAAACAGATGGAGAAATGTGCCATGTTCGTAGATTGGAAGAATCAATATAGTGAAAGTGAGTATACTACCCAAAGCAATCTATAGATTCAATGCAATTTCTATCAAGCTACCAGAGGTCTTTTTCAGAGAATTAGAACAAATAATTTCACAATTTGTGTCGAAATACAAAAAATCTCGTATAGCCAAAGCAATCTTGAGAAAGAAGAATGGAACTGGAGGAATCAACCTACCTGACTTTAGGCTATACTACAAATCCACAGTCATTAAGACAGTATGGTACTGGCACAAAGACAGAAATACAGACCATGGAACAAAATAGAAAGCCCAGAGATAAATCCATACATCTATGGACACCTAATCTTTGACAAAGGAGGCAAGAATATACAATGGAGAAAAGACAACCTCTTTAACAAGTGGTGCTGGGAAAACTGGACAGCCACTTGTAAAAGAATGAAACTAGAACACTTTCTAACACCATACACAAAAATAAACTCAAAATGGATCAAAGTTCTAAGCATAAGACCAGAAACTATAAAACTCCTAGAGGATACATAGGCAAAACACTCTCCGACATAAACCAAAGCAGGATCCTCTATGACCCACCTCCCAGAATATTGGAAATAAAAGCACGAATAAACAAATTGGACCTAATTAAAATTAAAGGCTTCAGCACAACAAAGGAAACTATAAGCAAGGTGAAAAGACAGCCTTCAGAATGGGAGAAAATAATAGCCAATGAAGCAACAGACAAACAATTAATCTCAACAATATACAAGCAACTCCTGCAGCTCCATTCTAGGAAAATAAAAGACCCAATCAAAAAGTGGGCCAAAGAACTTAACAGACATTTCTCCAAAGAAGACATAAAAATGGCTAACAAACACATGAAAAGATGCTCAACATCACTCATTATCAGAGAAACGCAAATCAAAACCTCAATGAGGTACCACTTTACACCAGTCAGAATGGCTGCCATCCAAAAATCTACAAGCAATAAATGTTGGAGAGGATGTGGAGAAAAGGGAATTCTCTTACACTGTTGGTGGGAATGCAAACTAGTACAGCCACTATGGAAAACAGTGTGGAGGTTCCTTAAAAAACTGCAAATAGACCTGCCATATAACCCAGCAACCCCACTGCTGGGCATACACACGAAGGAAACCAGAATCGAAAGAGCCACGTGTACGCCGATGTTCATCGCTGCATTGTTTACAATAGCCAGGACATGGAAGCAATCTGGATGCTCATCAACTGACGAATGGATAAGAAAGCTGTGGTACATATACACAATGGAATATTACTCAGCATTAAAAAAAAAAAAATTCATTTGAATCAGTTCTACTCAGGTGGACGAAACTGGAGCCTATTATCCAGAGTGAAGTAAGCCAGAAGGAAAAACAACAATACAATATACTAAAGCATATATATGGAATTTAGAAAGATGGTAACGAGAACCATGCATGCGAGACAGCAAAAGGAACGCAGATGTATAGAAGAGACTCGTGGACTCTGTTAAAGAGGGCAAGGGTGGGATGATATGGGAGAATGGCATTGAAACATGTGAATTATCATATGTGAAATCAATCGCCAGCCCAGGATTGATGCTCGGGGCTGGTGCACCGAGATTTCCCTGGGGGAGGGAATCGGGAGGGAGAAAGGAGGGGGGTTCTGGAGGGGATGCATATGTAAACCCATGGAGGTTTCATGTCATTGTATGGCAAAACCAATAAAAAAAACAAGCAAATAGCAGATCAATAGCCCAAGATTTTTGTGCTAATTTTGTACTGTATTGTTTCTGGTACTAAAACTAATTTAATTAAGTTTATTTCAATCTTAGCCAGTCCTGACCACAAATGAAATATCTTTTCAAAGACTCCATTTTCATTAATTTTCTTTTACCAAAAATACACATTCTACTTCTTTGCATTTAGAAATATTTTGCTTATTATTTGTAGTAGCTTTAACTATGTATATTAGACTTTTCTAAATCTTTAGAAAATATAATTTCTAATGAAAACTTGAAAAAAAGAAACAATTATGAATTGTTTTTTACATTACCATTCCATACACTGTCAAACTTCTTCTTTTCATAATTTCTAGAAACTTATTTTCTCACAGAAAATTTCTCAGTGTAGCAACAAATGTGTTGCACTAATATGTAGCACCAAATATGTAGTGCTAATAAAGCCACATATCTTTATGTATTTGTCTGTAAGACGAAGCCAAATTTGGATAAACCTATTTTCAGTGTTTAGTGTTTGAGGATTTTAGCTTATTTAGGAATAATCTACATATTCACCATTTAGTCTAACTTAAAACTTCAAGCTTTCAGGTTTTCAAAAAGATAGGGTGAGATTATTAAAAAGGCTGCATAGAAACTTTGGCTTACAACAATTTAATTTACTTCTTTTCATCAATAATGTTTAGATCACTTATGAAAATTTCCTCATGCTATGTTGTTTTCTTTATCAACAAATTTTGTAACAGAGATAGCATGAATTTATTAGATTAAAAAATCAAGGTTGAGAAAGAGGTTTTGCTCCCCCAGTGGCTCAGATTGTAAAGTGTCTGCCTGCAATGCAGGAGACCTGGGTTCGATCCCTGGGTCAGGAAGATCCCCTGGAGAAGGAAATGACAACCCACTCCAGTACTCTTGTCTGGAAAATTCCATGGATGGAGGAGCTTGGTAGGCTACACTCCATAGGGTCGCAAAGAGTCGGACATGATTGAGCAACTTCACTGGTACCTTGATAACTCTAAAGATATGTTTATTGTATCTAAACCAACATTTTAAACTTCAGTTGGTTAGTCTTTATTATATTTCTGATAATTTTAGAATACTCAGTTCTTATATGGAAAAGGCAATAGCAACTCACTCCAGTAAATGCCTGGAAAATCCCATGGGCAGAGGAGCCTGGAGGACGGCAGTCCATGGGGTGGCTAAGAGTCGGACACGACTGAGCGACTTCCCGACTTCCCTTTCACTTTCACTTTCATGCATTGGAGAAGGCAATGGCAACCCACTCCAGTGTTCTTGCCTGGAGAATCCCAGGGACAGGGGAGCCTGATGGACTGCCATCTATGGGGTCGCACCTAGTTGGACAAGACTGATGAGACTTAGAAGCAGCAGCAGCAGCAGCAATTCTTATAAGCACTTGCCTTCAAACTTTCAATGCAACTAAATTGAGGTCTTTATAAATTAACTTTGGCAAAACCATATGGAAGTAGGAAAAATCAAGTATGTATGTACATGTATGTACATATACACAGATAGATGGAAAAAGAGCTCTTTCAGATACTGTGGCTAAAGCTTTTTATTACTAATATTTGTGGAGAAATTTTTAAGATTTCTCATTTGCCCAATTTCTGGATAATCCTCTTCTCCTTTTATTTCCCCCCTGAAGAAAATAATTTTCTTAAAATTAGCTTTTCAAAGAATGGCCCTTAGGTCCTAGGGCAGATCAGTAGAAGATCTATGTCATGAAGACACAGAACGTGTATCTAAGTTTTCTCAAAGATGGAGTTTTGAAGGCATATTTGACTGTTATCAAAGGTCTAGGCTAATTAGGATTCGAAATTTTTCTTCTTTTTCTCAAGTTCAGTATAATTCTGTTTCCAGTGTCTCAATAGCCACAGCATTTTGAGATGAGTAGGGGGAGTTTGGAGCTGGATAAGATGTTAAATTGTTTCTGGATGTGCACCTCTGGTTCTATAAAGACTAGGTTTGTAAAACAAGAAGAGCTAGTTTTAATTCCTTAAATGACTGGATTACTACCTAAGTGGTATCAAGGACTTGATTTTCCCATCTAGCTACATTATCTCCAATGTGTTTCTTTCTCTCTGTGCATACAGTTTCTTGAAAATCTGCTGCTGTTCAGGGGACATAAATTATTTGTGGGGGTCTAAAATACATCCACAAATGACATTGTATAGAAGACCTGAAGCTGTATAGGAAGATCAGAGCCTGATTACAGAGCCTTAGAGCGTAGGAGGGATTGTAAAGGACAGCAAGGCAAGCCCTACTGCCCCTCTTGGGTGCTTCTGCTAATTTTATTTCCTGGATCTTCATGTTTACATGAGTAGCTGAGATCTGGAGATGTACATGAGGTCTGGAGATCAGACTGGAGTGTACTCTATAAGTCTTGCAAATAAAGGGAAAGAAAAGCAGGCAGCTGAGTATTTATTTATTTAATTATTTATTTTGGAGTTGTTACAGTTCTTTATATATTCTTTTTTTTTTTAATTTTTTTTTTTACTTGTTTTTGCCATACAATGTCATGATATCACCATGGGTTTACATATGCTTCCCCTCCGGAACCCCCCTCCCTCCTCCCTCCACCCTGGGAAATCTCGCTGCACCAGTCCCGAGCATCAATCCTGGGCTGGCGATTGATTAGATACATGACAATTAACATGCTTCAATGCCCTTCTCCCATATCATCCCACCCTTACCCTCAACCACAAAGTCCACAAGTCTATTCTATACATCTGCGTTCCCTTTGTGAACTGGTGTAAAGTGGTACCTCATTGTGGTTTTGATTTGCATTTCTCTGATAATGAGTGATGTTGAGCATCTTTTCATGTGTTTGTTAGCCATTTTTAGGTCTTCTATGGAGAAATGTCTGTTAAGTTCTTTGGCCCACTTTTTAATTGGGTTGTTTATTTTTCTAGAATGGAGCTGCAAGAGTTGTTTGTATATTTTTGAGATTAATTGTTTGTCTGTTGCTTCATTGGCTATTATTTTCTCCCATTCTGAAGGCTGTCTTTTCACCTTGCTTATAGTTTCCTTTGTTGTGCCGAAGCTTTTAATTTTAATTAGGTCCCATTTGTTTATTCGAGTTTTTATTTCCAATATTCTGGGAGGTGGGTCATGGAGTATCCCGCTTTGGATTATAGCAGAGAGTGTTTTGCCTATGTTATCCTCTAGGAGTTTTATAGTTTCTGGTCTTATGCTTAGATCTTTGATCCATTTTGAGTTTATCTTTGTGTATGGTGTTAGAAAGTGATCTAGTTTCATTCTTTTACAAGTGGCTGTCCAGTTTTCCCAGCACCACTTGTTAAAGAGGTTGTCTTTTCTCCATTGTATATTCTTGCCTCCTTTGTCAAAGATAAGGTGTCCATAGATGCGTGGATTTATCTCTGGGCTTTCTATTCTGTTCCATTGATCTATATTTCTGTCTTTGTGCCAGTACCATACTGTCTTAATGACTGTGGATTTGTAGTATAGCCTAAAGTCAGGTAGGTTGATTCCGCCCGTTCCATTCTTCTTTCTCAAGATTGCCTTGGCTATACGAGGTTTTTTGCATTTCCATACAAATTGAGAAATTATTTGTTCTAATTCTTTGAAGAAGACCTCTGGTAGCTTGATAGGAATTGCATTGAATCTATAGATTGCTTTAGGTAGTATATTCATTTTCACTATATTGATTCTTCCAATCCACGAGCACGGCACATTTCTCCTTCTGTTTGTGTCCTCCTTGATTTTTTCATCAGTGTTCTATAGTTTTCTATATACAAATCTTTTGATTCTTTAGGTAGAAATACTCCTAAGTATTTTATTCTTTTTGTTTCGATGGTGAATGGAATTGTTTCCTTAATTTCTCTTTCTGTTTTCTCATTGTTAGTGTATAGGAATGCCAGGGATTTCTGTGTGTTGATTTTGTATCCTGAAACTTTGCTATATTCACTGATTAGCTCTAGTAATTTTCTCGTAGAGTCTTTAGGGTTTTCAATATAGAGGATCATGTCATCTGCAAACAGAGAGAGTTTTACTTCTTCTTTTCCAATCTGTATTCCTTTGATTTCTTTATCTGCTCTGATTGCTGTGGCCAAAACTTCCAAAACTATGTTGCATAGTAGTGGTGAGAGTGGGCACCCTTGTCTTGTCCCTGATTTCAGGGGGAATACTTCCAGTTTTTCACCATTGAGGATAATGTTTGCTGTGGGTTTGTCATATATAGCTTTTATTATGTTGAGGTATGTTCCTTCTATTCCTACTTTTTGGAGGGTTTTTATCATAAATGGATGTTGAATTTTGTCAAAGGCTTTCTCTGCATCTATTGAGATAATCATGTGATTTTTATTTTTCAATTTGTTAATGTGGTGTATTACATTGATCGATTTATGAATATTGAAGAATCCTTGCATCCCTGGGATAAAGCCTACTTGATCATGATGTATGATCTTTTTGATGTGTTGTTGGATTCTATTTGCTAGAATTTTGTTGAGGATTTTTGCATCTAAGTTCATCAGTGATATTGGCCTGTAGTTTTCTTTTTTTGTGGCATCTTTGCCGGGTTTTGGAATTAGGGTGATGGAGGCCTCATAGAATGAGTTTGGAAGTTTACCTTCGTCTGCAATTTTCTGGAAGAGTTTGAGTAGAATCGGTGTTAGCTCTTCTCTAAATTTTTGGTAGAATTCAGCTGTGAAGCCATCTGGTCCTGGGCTTTTGTTTTTTGGAAGATTTCTGATTACGGTTTCAATTTCCGTGCTTGTGATGGGTCTATTAATATTATCTATCTCTTCCTGGTTTAGTCTTGGAAAGTTATATTTTCTAGGAATTTGTCCATTTCATCCAAATTGTCCAGTTTATTTGCATATAGTTGCTGATAGTAGTCTCTTATGATCCTTTGTATTTCTGTGTTTTCTGTTGTGATCTCTCCGTTTTCATTTCTAATTCTGTTGATTTGGTTCTTCTCCCTTTGTTTCTTGATGAGTCTGGCTAACGGTTTGTCAATTTTATTTATCTTCTCAAAGAACCAGCTTTTGGCTTGGTTGATTTTTGCTATGGTCACTTTTGATTCCTTTGCATTTATTTCTGCCCTGATCTTTAAGATTTCTTTCCTTCTACTAGACCTGGGCTTCTGCATCTCTTCCCTTTCTAGTTGCTTTAGGTGTAAAGTAAGGTCGTTTATTTGATTTTTTTCTTGTTTCCTGAGGTGAGCTTGTATTGCTATGAACTTTCCCCTTAGCATTGCTTTCACAGTGTCCCATAGGTTTTGAGCTGTTGTGTTTTCATTTTCATTCGTTTCCATGCATAACTGAATTTCATTTTTAATTTCTTCTGCGATTTGTTGGTTATTCAGCAGTGTGTTGTTGAGCCTCCATATGTTGGAAGTTTTGAGAGGTTTTCTCCTGTAGTTGATATCTAATCTCACTGCATTGTGGTCAGAAAAGATGCTTGGGATGATTTCAATATTTTTGAATTTATCAAAGTTAGACTTATGGCCCAGGATGTGATGTAACCTGGAGAAGGTCCCGTGTGCACTTGAGAAAAAGGTGAAATTCCTTGTTTTGGGGTGGAATGACCTATAGATATCAATTAGGTCTAGTTGGTCTATTGTTTCATTTAAAGATTGAATTTCCTTGTTACTTTTCTGTCTAGTTGATCTATCCATTGGTGTGAGTGGTGTATTAAAGTCTCCCCCTATTATTGTGTTGTTGTTGATTTCCCCTTTCATATTTGTTAGCATTTGCCTTACATATTGTGGAGCTCCTATGTTAGGTGCATAAATATTTATAATTGTTATTTCTTCTTCCTCGATTGATCCTTTGATCATTATGTAATGTCCATCTTTATCTCTTTTCACTGCCTTTATTTTAAAGTCTACTTTATCAGATATGAGTATTGCCACTCCTGCTTTCTTTTGGTCTTTATTTGCATGGAATATCTTTTTCCAGGCTTTAACTTTCAGTCTATATGTGTCCCTAGGTTTGAGGTGGGTCTCTTGTAGACAACATATATAGGGGTCTTGTTTCTGTATCCAATCGGCCAATCTTTGTCTTTTGGTTTGGGCATTCAGCCCGTTTACATTTAAGGTAATTATTGATAAGTATGATCCCGCTGCCATTTATTTTATTGTTTTGGGCTCCAGATTATCTATCCCATAGGTATTTCCTATCTAGGCAAGTTCCTTTAGCATTCGTTGGAGGGCTGGTTTGGTATTGCTGAATTCTCTCAGTTTCTGCTTGTCTGAGAAAATTTTGAATTCTCCTTCAAATTTGAATGAGATCCTTGCTGGGTACAGTATTCGGGGTTGTAGATTGTTTTCTTCCATGACTTTAAGTATGTTTTGCCATTCCCTTCTGGCCTGAAGCGTTTCTGTTGAGAGATCAGCTGTTATCCTTATGGGATTCCCCTTGTGAGTTATCTTTTGTTTCTCCCTTGCTGCTTTTAATATTTGGTCTTTGTATTTGATATTTGCCAATTTGATTAATATGTGTCTTGGGGTGTCCCGCTTGGGGTTCATTCTATTTGGGATTCTCTGTGTTTCTTGGACCTGAGTGGCTATTTGCTTCCCCAATTTAGGAAAGTTTTCTACAATTATCTCTTCAAGAATTTTCTGATGGTCTTTCTTTTTGTCTTCTTCTTCTGGGACTCCTATGATTCGAATATTGGTGCATTTAATATTGTCCCAGAGGTCTCTAAGATTGTCTTCATTTCTTTTAATTCTTTTTTCATTTTTCCTTTCTGTTTCATTTATTTCTGCCATTCTGTCTTATACCTCACTTATTCTGTCTTCTATCTCTGTTATTCTACTGTTGGTTC
>ML660816.1:2016884-2086916 GCA_007570785.1 Antilocapra americana | reverse complement strand
CCATCTTAGTTTCTCCCCTTGGCAGCTGAGTATTTAAAGAATTATCTAGGAAGTCATAGATGTTTTGGGACCTAGGGGAGTTTGCAAAGTCGATGAGGATGGATTTTGCTAGAGAACATTTAGACAAGAGACCCAGAGATCCAAAAGATCTTCTGGAGAGTTGGAACAGGAAGTTATGGATAAAAGGGCATAGTGTGTGTGCATGTTAGTCGCTCAGTCCTGTTGACCCTTTGTGACCACATGAACTGTGGCCCTCCACGCTTCTCTGTCCATGGAATTCTCCGGGCAAGAATATTGGAGTGGATTCCCATTCCCTTCTCCAGAGGATCTTCCCAACCCAGGGAATGAACTGTGGTCTCCTGCATTGCTGGCAGATTCCTTAACCATTTGAGCTACAGGGAACTCCTTAGAAGAGGGTAGAATTCACATTAAATGTGGATTTAGCTTTTTTTTTCTAAGTTTAATTTCTGTTCCTTTGTCTTGTTAAGCGAGTCACTTTATTTCTTTGCATCCACTTCCCCCCTCAAAGGTACCAATGAGACAATTGTTTAGGATAAAAGATTTCTATATTTTTAAAAATATATTTAGCCTATTTAAAGTAGCCATTGTTTAACAAGCCTTTGTTTGGCTTAACTCAAGATGCAAGAGGCATTCCACAAGAGAGTGCAAAAAAATGCAGGAGATGCTGAAAGTTTACTCACAGATGCATAGCTGCACTCAAAAGATGCAGAAAGTCAGCTCCCACAGGCAGGCTAAGAAAGTAAAGGCTTTATTGTCACAACTGATAAGAATGAAAAAGTGCAAGTGGTGTCTTTGGCTTCCTCATAGGAAAGTTAGGTGCCTCCAGAAATGGAATTGCAGCCTTAATCTGTGACACTGGATAGGCAATACTGGCATAGGAATTTTCCAGAATTAACAAGGTAATGAAAGTTGAAATGGAAAAGCCTCTTGTGGATCTGGGCCCTTTATGGAAAACTCCTTTGATCAGTGACCAGACAGAGAGGTCAGTTACAAGCCAAAGATGCAAAATTTGCTTCTGTTGTTGTTACTGTTCAGTCACTAAATCATGTCTCTTATAGATCCCATGGACTGCAGCATGCCTGTTTCCTCTGTCCTTCACTATCTCCTGGAGTTTGCTCAAATTCATGTCCATTTAGTTAGTGATGCCATCTCATCCTCTGCTGCACCCTTCTCCTCTTGCCTTCAATCTTTCCCAACATCAGGCTCTTCACATCAAGTGGCCAAAGTATTGGAGCTTCAGCTTCAGCATCAACCCTTCTAGTGAATATTCAGGGTTGATTACCTTTATGATTGATTTGCTTGATCTCCTTGAAGTCCAAGGTTCTCTCAAGAGTCTTCTCCAGTACAACTTAAAAGCATTAATGCTTTGGTGCTCAGTCTTCTTTATGGACCAACTCTCACATCCGTACATGACTACTGGAAATTAATTTTAATGATTCTTTGAAAAATCCATTTCAAGCCCAAAGCACTGAACTGCATTTTATACAAATTATTTAGGGGCATAAGGTGCTTTTTGAGCTATTATATAATTATAGTACAGATAGAATAGTGTGTAATAAAATAAGGGGAAGATTATTTTGCAACTTTTTATTTCAAGTATTTTCATATTTCTATGTGCATATGTATGCATGTATTAAGTCATGATTAAAAAATGCATTTAAAATTGTAGGTGGTAGTTAAATTCAAAACTATAACAATTTGCCAAAACCTTCGTGTTCTTTATTTAAGGGAAAATGATCCATGGTTTGGGATATACAGTGCCTCTGCAGTGGAACTCTCTGAGGGATTTTGGACCAGAATGAGATTTATAGAGTATTCAAAGTGGCAACACAGAAACAGAACATAAATGTCTGAAGTTGTGTGTCTGATAATACAGAAAGATCGAGGGACAAAGAAATAAGTATAGAGCCCAGAAGTGGAGGCATCTGGAGAATGGCTGACTAGATCTACTGCACTGCTGATCATTTACAGTAACAGGAAATTTCAGTTGACTGACCTGGTGGGAGTGATTTCCATTTTGGGCCTTGAAATTTATTTCAACATAGTAAAAATGTTAGTCCTTGGTCTAAGAATTGCCCACAGATGGTGGGAAAGAAGAAAAAGAGGAGATGGCTACAGAGATAGAAAAGCAGCAGCATTGAAAATCATTGTCAAATAAGCATGAAAAGCATGATGCATGGGTGGTCAGAGCATCAGGCAGCAGGTGCTCCATGCTTAAATAATACTTGAGCCAAAGCCATCAGAATTGGCAGGAAAGAAGTTTTGCTGTCAGTAAGAATGCAATTTTAATTGGGTGTTGGATGCAGTGGCCAGATTTTTTTTTAATGAAAGTTTAATATTGAGATGAAGTCATGTTACCAGACAGAAATGATTTATTTGCACATAAAATAGAAACAAAATGTATAACAGTTAAGGAACATGGCAGTTCAGAAAAAGTTGTCTTAGAGAGGGAGCTGAGTCTACTTTAAAGGATGCTTGGAGGTGGAAATTTGAAAAGCAAATGAGAGAGATGAAGGAGAGGCAGTGATGCGATGCTGAAGGTCATGGTGGATTTATTGGCCTGCAGTTAATGGAGACGCACGGTGGCCAGTGAAGTGAAGGATAGTCAAATAGGAGGATGTCAGGAACACATCAAATTAACCCAGTTTGTAGAAAGCAAAGAATAACATGGTCTTTAAATTTCAAGATCACTTGAAATGTGTTCTAGATCATGGATTCTGTGTTGTGGATTCATGTACTCACTAAAATGGGTTTATAACCCCAGAAGCATATGTGCAGCTCTCTCACTATAGCCCACATGCACAGAGTCACAAAGAATGTGAGTGTCAGATGCACATAATGTCAAGTGAGGGAATTCCTTCTGGATTTGTTGCTGAACTGAGGCGTGACTGCTGGAAAGCCACTACTTGGAAGACAGGTGTCAATCGGAAAGGAAATCCTGCTCTATACCCAGAAGATCAGCAACTTGAGGAAAAGGTGGACTTGTGTCCAAACACCAACGCTGACAATCTGCTCAACCATGAAAGATTTTACAGAGAATCATTTGGGGAGGTGGTCAGAACCTTCACTGTTTTCCACTGTGTGCATACTTTCCCCTGATTGGTTAATGGTAAGGTAGCAGGGAAGCATTCCAGAAATCTTGTGCTCAGCCTTAAGTTAACAAACCTCCACTTGGGTTGGAGGCTTTAGTCCCTGCAAAATAAATCAAAGTATTTTTAAATGTATATTCCTTGAGGCAGAACTAAAGCCGTGCCCCATTGCCATGTTGTTGTTTCTTGGCTGCTCTTCTCTTCTCTTCTCTCTCTCTCTCTCTCTCTCTCTCTCTCTCTCTCTCTCTCTCTCTCGCCTATCTTGCCTGTTTAGCAAGTGTTTGAATCTGCACTTTGGAACTCATAAAAGGTCATAGACACAGAATGAAGCCTGTTTCCTACGAACAAGAAATAGAAACACAAACAGACTTTGCGTGTGTGTGTGTGTGTGTGTGTGCGCGCGGGCGCGTCCAGGATCCTCAGAGTCTCACTCTGTTTCATGTTCAGTCTCTACTATGGCCAAGCCTCCATTTTGAAGTCTATTTAATGCCATGTTTTTCACTTCTTTGTAAGCTTCGTTGGTGATTTTACTGATCAAATGGCCCCAAGTCTCATGCTAATTAGCATTTCTACATGCAAGAAGGCTGTGCTGTGCCTTTTAGAGAAAACATATGTGTTAGACGAGTATCATTCAGGAGTGAATTAGAGGGCTATTGTCTTAGGTTCAGTGTTAATGGAGCAATAATGTATATTTAAAAAGTGTCCTAAGACAATACAACTTGACTCTCCACATATGTGGCATGAGAATTAAGATAGCCTGGTTATTTTCAAGGAATAGAAGACTCAGGAAATTTCCTTGTTTCCTACCTCTTAGCTGCCTAAGGAATTTAGATAAAGGACCTGTTCCTGGTACAGAGCAATTTTCAGAGATATGTGCAAAAAATGTGGGCTGAGTGTGGTGGGGTAACAGGGCATAGACACCAAAGTCCACCCTGTGTCCCAATGATTCTGCATAGCCCAGAAAATATTTGTTTACCAACATTTGATTTTCCATCTCCATGTGAATTGTCATCTGCCCCTTGGAAGTCCCAAACCACTAACCTCAACATCCTCTTTTGTCTTTAGCTGAAGATGGTATTTAAAGTGAGAGTTTCAGTTATTTTGTGGAGGTACTCACTTTTTTGGGAGTCTCTCCTGTGCATACATGTTATTAAATTTTATTTGATTTTCTCTTGTTAATTAGTTCCAGTTCAGTTCAGTTTAGTAGCTTAGTCGTTTCCGACTCTTTGCGACCTCATGAATTGCAGCACGTCAGGCCTCTCGGTACATCAGGAACTCCCGGAGTCTACCCAAACCCTTTTCCATCGAGTCAGTGATGCCATCCAGCCATCTCATCCTCTGTCGTCCCCTTCTCCTCCTGCCCTCATTCCTTCCTAGCATTAGGGTCTTTTCCAATGGGTCAACACTTCGCATGAGGTGGCCGAAGTACTGGAGTTTCAGTTTCAACATCAGTCCTTCCAATGAACACTCAGGACTGATCTCCTTTAAGATGGACTGGTTGGATCTCCTTGCAGTCTAAGGGACTCTCAAGAGTCTTCTACAACACCGCAGTTCAAAAACATCAATTCTTCCGCACTCAGCGTTCTTCACTGTCCAACTCTCACATCCATATATGACTACCGGAAAAACTATAGCCTTGATTAGACGGACCTTCGTTGGTAAAGTAATGTTTCTGATTTTAAATATTCTATCTAGGTTGGTCATAATTTTCCTTCCAAGGAGTAAGCGTCTTTTAATTTGATGGCTGTAATCACCATCTGCAGTGATTTTGGAGTCCCCAGAAATAAAGTCTGACAGTTTTCCCATCTATTTGCCTTGAAATGATGGGGCGAGATGCCATGATCTTAGTTTTCTGAATGTTGAGCTTTAAGCTAACTTTTTCACTTTCCTCTTTCACTTTCATCAAGAGGCTTTTTAGTTTCTCTTCACGTTTTGACATAAGGGTGGTGTTATCTGGATTTCTGAGTGTATTGATATTTCTCCCAGCAATCTTGATTCCAGCTTGTGCTTCTTCCAGCCCAGCATTTCTCATGATGTACTCTGCATATAAGTTAAATAAGCAGGGTGACAATATACAGCCTCAAACCACTCTACTGTTCCCTGTCCAGTCCTAATTGTTGCTTCCTGACTTGCATACAGGTTTCTCAAGAGACACGTCAGATGGTCTGGTATTCCCATCTCTTTAAGAATTTTCCACAGTTTACTGTGATCCATGCAGTCAAAGGCTTTGGCATAGTCAATAAAGCAGAAGTAGATGTTTTTCTGGAACTCTTGCTTTTTTGATGATCCAGTGGATGTTGGCAATTTGATCTCTAGTTCCTCTGCTTTTTATAAAACCAGCTTGAATATCTGGAAGTTCACGGTTCACGTATTGCTGAAGCCTGGCTTGGAGAACTTTGAGCATTACTCTACTAGCATGTGAGATGAGTGCAATTGTGTGGTAGTTTGAGCATTCTTTGGCATTGCCTTTTTTTAGGATTGGAATGAAAACTGACCTTTTCCAGTCCTGTGGCCATTGCTGAGTTTTCAAAATTTGCTGGCATATTGCATGCAGCATTTTCATAGCATCATATTTCAGGATTTGAAATAGCTCAACTGGAATTCCATCACCTCCACTAGCTTTGTTTGTAATGATGCTTTCTAAGGCCCACTTGACTTCACATTCCAAAATGTCTGGCTCTAGGTGAGTAATCACACCATCATGATTATCTGAGTCGTGAAGATCTTTTTTGTACAGTTTTCTGTGTATTCTTGCCACCTCTTCTTAATATCTTCTGCTTCTGTTAGGTTCATACAATTTCTGTCCTTTATCAACCCCATCTTTGCATGAAATATTCCCTTGGTATCTCTAATTTTCTTGAAGAGATCGCTAGTGTTTCCCATTCTGTTGTTTTCCTCTATTTCTTTGTGTTGATCACTGAGGAAGGCTTTCTTATCTCTCCTTACTATTCTTTGGAACTCTGCATTCAGATGGGAATATCTTTCCTTTTTTCCTTTTGCTTTGCATTCTAGTCCTTATGATGGAGAGGACATATTTTTTGGGTGTTCATTCTAAAAGACCTAATAGGTCTTCATAGAATTGTTCAACTTCAGCTTTGCCAGCATTACTGGTTGGGGCATAGGCTTGGATTACCGTGATATTGAATGGTTTACCTTGGAAATGAACAGAGATCATACTGTCATTTTTGACACTGCATCCAAGTACTGCAATCGGACTCTTTTGTTGACTGTGATGGCTACTACATTTCTTCTAAGGGTTTCCTGCCCACAATAGTAGATATAATGGTCATCTGAGTTAAATTCACCCATTCCAGTCCATCTTAGTTCGCTGATTCCTAGAATGTTGACATTCACTCTTGCCATCTCCTGTTTGACCACTTCCAATTTGCCTTGATTCATGGACCGAACATTTCAGGTTCCTATGCAATATTGCTCTTTACAGCATCAGACCTTGTTTCTATCATCAGTCACATCCACAACTGGGTATTGTTTTTTCTTTGGCTCCATCCCTCCATTCTTTCTGGAGTTATTTCTCCACTGATCTCCAGTAGCATATTGGGCACCTACAGATCTGGGGAGTTCATCTTTTAATGTCCTATCTTCTTGCCTTTTCATTCTGTTCATTGGGTTCTCAAGGCAAGAATACTGAAGTGGTTTGCCATTCCCTTCTCCAGTGGACCACATTCTGTCAGACCTCTCCCCATTGACCCTTCTGTCTTGGGTGGCCCCACACAGCATGGCTTAGTTTCATTGAGTTAGACAAGGCTGTGGTCCATGTGATCAGACTGGTTAGTTTTCTGTGATTATGCTTTCAGTAAGTCTGCCCTCTGATGCCTTTTTGCAACACCTACCCTCTTGCTTGGGTTTCTTTTACCTTGAATGTGGGGTGTCCCTGCACGGCTACTCCAGCAAAATGCAGCTGCTGTTCCTTACTTTGGATGAGGGGTATCTTCTCACAGCCGTCCCTCCTGACCTTGAAAGTGGAGTTCAAGACCCATGTCAGTTTAATTTTGGACCAGCCAGAAGGCCTAGAAGAGTAGAGGAAAGTTTCCTCCTCTCTGACAGTGTCTTCCAACAGAAGCAGACCTACAACAAAGTAATTTATTGGTCAGTTGGGGAAATGTGACTATATGCTAACAGGGAATTATTTCAGTGTTTTTCATAGAAACAAGAGATTTGGTATTTACTAATTCATGTTCAGTGACTGTTTAGAACCTAACTATACTGCTGATGACAAGAATTGACTATGTTTCCGTTAGGGGAGTGTGTAATTTCCTTTGTTCTGTCTCATTGCGGCAAAGATTTTAAACAGTGGACCAGTGCTACATTTCAGTTACAACTTAGTTTTACTTGGCAAGCAAAGGAAAGTACACCCTCAAGGTGTGAGGACAGGCCTACCCAAAAGGAAAAGCCTCAGTCTTGGCTAGCTCTTTTTACAGGTTTTGTCTCCTCCTCCAAAAACCTGCCCTATTCAAACTGGGCTAGCCAAGAAGGGGGTGTGTTTGTTTCACCTGAACTTCTCACTTTAGTCTGTGAATTTTCTTTTGTTCCGTGTGTGTGTGTGTGTGTGTGTGTGTGTGTGTGTGTGTGTGTGTGTGTGTGTTTCTCTTCCTTGTCTTTAAGCCACTGCCACTTTGGACTTCTTTTTCCTATTCTAACTACCTAGCATTCCCCGCCTCAAGAGATGGGAGGCGTGATTCTTTGGGAATAGGGACATTGAGGTCTCTCTGGCTACTTCATGTTGAGCTGGGACAGCAAGGGTCATCAGATCTCCCCCTCTTGCTAGTCTCAAGCCTCAGAGTCCTTATAGTGGTGTCCATCTAAGGGTAAGTGATATTTTCCATGATTGGGTATAGTTTTATATATCTTTGTGGAACTGGCACTACATGCTGTAACTTATTGACCTGGGTAGAGAAAAATCGGGTTAGACAATTGATAATACATGGAGCAATCAGAAGCAGCATCAGTATGGTGATAACAGGGATTAGTAGGGGCATTAGCCAACCCAAAATTCCCCCTTGCCAGGAGAAGGATCCCCAAAGAGAGATTGCAGTTACCCCAAGAACTCTCCAGCTCATTCTTTGAGATCCTGTAGAACCTAAATGTTTTTCTTGAGGACTGTGAGGCTTTCTTTAACTTGGCTGGAAGTATTTACTGAGAAACAACACGTCTCATTCAAGATGGCTCAAGTCCCTCTTTATTCAGAGATCAGGGGATCTATTTTAGAGTACAACCCATGCCAGGCTGTGTTGGCTCTTTAGAGCTATCCTGGGAAATCTTATCCCCAGAAATTTAATTTTGGGAGTATTCTTTGGAATGCCACTCATTTGTAGTCCTGAATGTAGTCTAAGACCTCCCAGGGGCTCACAGGTGTATTGAGTGTCCTATTCTGTTTTCTTCCATAACTTGACTCCTGAGTAGTGAAACCAGGAGTCATGCCCTGGTACCTTGGCTGCTGTGGGGGTAGACAGTATTAAAGGGTAAGGGCCCTTCCAAGTCGGCTGGGGTTGAGCCCTTGGGGACCCATCTTTCCAAACTCTGATTAGGATGTGAGTCCCTGGAGCATATAGTGGTGGCTCTTTAGAATCTTCTGGGTCCTGGTTGACATCCCACAAGTGCATATTTTGTTGGAATTGCCCAATGACCATGGAATAAGACTGGGAAAAAAAAAAAAAAGACTGGAGGGTCTGAGCCTCTGCCTCTGGGAAGAGGTCATTGACATAAACGAAAGGTCTCCCACATAGCATTTTATAAGGAATAAGTCCAACCTGTTCCTTAGGGGCAATATGGGTGCAGAGGAGAGCTATAGATAAAGCCTCCTTCCATCCCAGGGATGTCTCCTGGGCTATGTTTTAATAATTGGTTGGCTCTTTCTACTTTTCCTGAGGCCTCCAGGCACAATGGAGATAATAAGTAATGCCCAAAGCTTTAGAGACCCCTTGGGTGACCTTAGAAGTAAATGATATCCCATTGTCACTTTGCAATGAGATGGACAGACCAAATCTCAGAATGATTTCATGGAGCAGTTTTTTTTTTTTTTTTTTTAACCACTTCCTCAATCTTCACAATCCAGGTGGGAAAGCCTTTAATCCATCCTGTGAATGTATCTATCATGACTAGCAGGTATTTATACCCTTGAGAAACTGGCATCTGGGTGAAGTCCCTCTACCAGTCCTCTCCTGGATAGGCCCCATGTCGTTGGATGGGCTGGGCCAGCTGGAGTCTTTGAGCTCCTTGGGAGTTGTTTAACTGGCAAGTGGGACAAGAGGAGACCACTTGCCTTACAGTCATTTGGAGGCTTGTTCCTTTGAAGGAGCTTTCTAATAATCTTTGGAGGGCCTTCTCCCCTAAATGAATAGTGGCATGTAAGGAGTTAACCAACTTCCATTGGAAATTCCCAGGCATGGAAAAAAACAGAAAGAGCCCCTCCTGTGGAACCACCCCATATGATCTTCTTGAAAGCCCCTCACACTTAGCTTTGAGTCTCACCTTCAGTATATGAAGAAGTTTCTGGCAAACTAATCTGTGGAACTAGAGTGGCAAACCCTTTGAGGGCCTTGCTCTTTAATGCTGTTCTCTTAGCTGCCTGATTGGCTGCTTGGTTCCCTCGTGCCACTTTTGTGTTCCCTTTTTGGTGTCCTTTATAATTGGAGGCTGAAACCTCAGTGGGCAGATGGACTGCCTCCAAGAGCCTAAGGATTTGATCACCATATTTGGTTGGGGACCTTGGGTGGTCAAGTGGCCTCTTTCTTTCTGAACAGCATGTAGCACCAGGAAGGCATACTTGGAGTCAGTGTAAATGGCTATTGTTTTTCCTTTTCCCACCTCTAAAGCATCAGTCAGGGCTATGAGCTCAGCTAATTGGGCTGAAGTACCTGGTGGTAAAGGTTTAGCCTCTATAGTCTCGAAATTGGAGACTATTGCACACCCAGCTCTTCTTTTTATATCTAAGACAAAGCTGCTTCCATCAATGTACCTGATTTCCTTAGGATTGGTCAGAAGATCTTCTGACAATCCCTCTCGGGGTTTTGTCCAGTGGTCCAAGGTTTCTAGACAAGAGTGAAATTGGAGAGAGCCCTCGGGGGTAGGCAGGAGGATAACTGGGTTAAGAACCCCACAAGGGGATATAGTCAGGCCTGGATTTTCCCTCAGCACTACTTGGTATCTGAGGATCCTTTGATCAGACATCCATAAATGGCCTCTCCCATTTAGGAGTTGTTTCACTTGGTGGCTGGTAAAAAGTTAGTTTGCTCCCGAGAGAGTTTTAAAGCTTCTTCTATCTGGACTTCAATAGCTGCAAGATTTCAAAGGCAGGGAAAGATCTCTTCCTAATAAGGGAGTAGAAATTCAGGGGTCACTAGAAACTGGTGGGAAAATATTTGTCCTTCCCAGGAAAAGAGAAGAGCTCATGTGAATCTTTTTGTAATTGTGTTTCCTGTAGCACCCAACATGGTACAGGTTTGGGAGGAGAAGACTCCAGAGTAGGAAGTCAGGACAGAGTAGGTAGTCCCTGTGTCAACCAATAAATTCTCAGACCTACCTGCCATATCTATTTGCACCCTTGGCTCCAGCTCCTTGATGGTTATCCAGGTGGGCTGACTGGAGCAGGCCTTTCAGTCCTGTTGAACCATTGTGAGGGAAGGCTTGGCACTAGACTTTGAGGATCTTGGGTTCTGAGGGTAGAGTGCTGCCCAGTGTTCAAATTGATGGCATTTGTAGCAAGCCATTTTAGGAGACTTGCCATGGTTTGTGCACTCTTTGGCCCAATGTCCCACTGTCTACAGAATAGGCATTTGCCTCACGCTGAGTCCTTCAAGGACTCGGGATGTGCCATAGGGCTTCCCTGAAGGGCAGGCAGCATCTGGGCATGCCTTGTCTCTTTCCTTTTCTCCCTCTCCTGGACCTTGACCTCCCTCTCCTGTTTTCTGTTGTAAAAGGTATTGGTGGCTGTCTCGACCATCTCACCTAGAGAGGCAGCAGGGTCCTGCTACTGCAGTTGTTGTAACTTTATCCTGATGTCTGATTAATATTGGGACAGGAATTTTTCCTTTAAAATCATCTGTCCCTCATAAGAGTCTAAGTCCAGACTGGTAAACTTTTGGAGGGCCTCTTTTAGCCTTTCCAGAAAGGCAATAAGGTTCTCATTGAACTCCTGAGCTATGTGTGAGACTGGGCACAGTCCCACAACTAATAGACTTCCTTATATTTCCATGGGTGGACTTCCTTAGGGGTGACTCTTTCTGAAGCTTATCCTGCTCAATACTGTTGAAACATGAGAGCCAGGCATCCCCTGGTCAGGGTGCAGATCCCCAGGCAGTTTGAGGTGTGACAGTTTCCTGGGGATCAAATCCCCATGCGGGTCAAGGCATGTCAACCTCCTGGGACCCAGGTCTGGTGGATGCCTGAACAGGCTGTGGAATGACAACCTTCTGGGGACCAGATCCCTAGGCAGGTCAAGGCAGGTCAACCTCCTGGGATCCCCAGGCTAGAGTTGGGCATCCCCAAGATCTTCAACATGGCCAGTGCTGGGTAGGATTACGGGGTTGTTCCATCATAGATGGGAATAGATATCATGATGTAAAGCAATCCAAGTCTGTGCCCTGAGATTGGAAATCTGGTGAAATAGCCATAAGACTTATCCTCTTATAGCCCCAAGGGAATTTGAGTCATTGATTTCTTTCCCTAGTCCTAAGTGCAGCTTAGGGTGTCTCCAATGGTAAACATTTCATTGCCATAGGCATACTCTAGGTAATAACAGAAGTAATGGCAAAGGGGTGGGCTATCTTGTCCTGCTAAGGGAGTTGCACTCAATATGTCAGGAAATTTGGAAAACTCAGCAGTGGCTACAGAACTGGAAAAGGTCAGTTTTCATTCCAATCCCAAAGAAAGGCAATGCCAAAGAATGTTCAAACTATAGCACAATTTCTCTCATCTCACATGCTAGTACAGTGATGCTCAAAATTCTCCAAGCCAGGCTTCAGCAATATGTGAACTGTGAACTTCCAGATATTCATTGGAAGGACTGATTGATGCAGCTGAAACTCCAATACTTTGGCCACTTGGTGTGAAGAGCTGACTCATTGGAAAGAGTGACTGAACTGAACTGAACTGAACTGAACTGACAGAGAAAGCTGAACACCAAAGAATTGATGCTTTTGAACTGTGGTGTTGGAGAAGACTCTTGAGAGTCCCCTGAACTGCAAGGAGATCCAACCAGTCCATCATAAAGGAGATCAATCCTGGATGTTCATTGGAAGGACTGGAGACTCCAATATTTTGGCCACCTGATGAGAAGAGCTGACTCATTTGAAAAGACCCTGATGGTGTGAAAGATTGAGGACATTAGGAGATGGGGACGACCGAGGATGAGATGGTTGGATGGCATCACCGACTCGATGAACATGGGTTTGGGTAGACTCCGGGAGTTGGTGATGGACAGGGATGCCTGGTATGCTGCGATTCATGGGGTCACAAAGAGTCGGACACGACTGAGCAACTGAACTGAGCTAGGGGTGTTAAGGGTATTTTTAATAATAAGCAGTGTGGAACAATGTTGCCTACAAGGGGGCAGGGTCCTGGTTTTAGGAGTTGGCAAGTGGCTTAAAACAAATTGACAAGAGGCAACAGACCAGATGGTCCATAAAAGTGGAGTGGAAATTTGATCAGGGTATGTTTGTAGGTTTACAAGAAGGGTGGTAAAGATTTGGCCCCAAACAGCCTGCAGGGCTAACTCCAAAGTAAAATAGGAAACACTGTCTCTGGAAGCCAAATTGCCCTTGAAAGGATGTTACCAACAGATGGACTCCTAGCAGGCATTGTGTGCCTGTCACCTGCCCTAGCGGGTTCACTGAGAGGTGCTGTTGACACACATTTTGTAGGAAACATGGAAGATGAAGGCCTAAATGTCCAGAGGGATTGGATATTACACAGTAGTTCCCTCCCAATGGCCAGCTATTTTCTGGTTGTCCTGCCAGAATATGGTAGAGGCAACACTGTGGGCCCAGACAGGGCTCAGGAAAAGAGCATGAAGCATGAGGAAAGCATGCAGGGCATAACCTTTGAAAGAATGATAGCGCCCTAGGGCATAGCATAAATCCATTAAAATTAAATGGGTTCATGATGGCAGACAAGTCAAATTAAACTAAACCTTGATCCTCAATCAATAAGCTAAATGACACACCCAGGGGTGTCATGCCAGTTCCAAGGCACTATTAAAAGTCCAAGGAGTGGGTGGTTTCTCAATTGTTGGAATGATCCTCCCACTCTTTAGCAAAGGAAGTCACCCAGCTCAGAAAAAACAACCACACCACTCACGGCTGCTGCTCTCACCCTCTGCAATGGCCCACACTCTTGGTGTGTGCCTCTCTCTGAATCCGAGCAAATCTACCTCTTACCTACTGCTGTCTCTCTCACTGAATTCTTTTTGCAATGAGACAGCAAGAACCTGAGTTTCATTAGATCGTAAAACCAAGCCTTGTGGGTTTTTGCTGGGTTTGAGCAGCTGCCAGGCATGACTGAGTTACAAAGCACATCAGAGAGTCCTTGCTACATGGTTCGAGTCCCAGTCTTAAGTAAACAGTTTCAAATGAAGCTTTTCAGAAATGGAAAGATGATGATCTACTCAATACTTTATAAACAGTGGCATAGATGGAGAGAGGAGCTGAAGGATGGAGGAAAAAGCAGTGGGAAAAGCATTCTGAGGAATCCTTTCATAACTTGCTGGAAAAACTGCTAAATGCCTGACCTGTGCCAACAATTTTCATTGGTCTGATGCTTGGCACAAAGGAGGTTAAGGACAGAAGAACCCTCATCCACTTGGGAAACAGTTACTAGGATGCAGCAGATAGTGGAGCCTTTGGGACACACTAGGGAGTAGCCCTTGCCAGAGTCCCTTGGTTGCACCCACTGTAACTTGTCTGTTCACAGGGGATTCAAGGAAACAAGAAATGAGAGATTGTAAAGGAATTTTTAAGATTTTGTTAGCAATATGTCCTTGTAGCCATAGGGGCAAGGCCCTCCTACATTAACTGGAGGTCTTCTGGAATCTGAGACAACCATGTGAGCTTTCTGCCAAGAGTATGTTTTTGATGTCCCAGTTTCTAGCACACTAGGCTTCTTGTCATTTCCACTGTGATGGGTTTCTTTCACCTTCAGCTTCCACACTGTGAGTTTTTGCCGAGTTGGGCTTCTGCTGTGCGTGGTTTCTGCCTCACTGGGGCTGAGCTGAGGTTGCTTCAGTCAGGTTACATCCGAGGCATGGAACCAGACATGTCAGGGAAGTGTGTAGTTTCCTCAGGTCTGTCTCACCTCAGCAAAGATTTGAAACAGTGGACCAGTGTTACAGCTTGGCTACAGCTCAGTTTTATTTAGCAAGCAAAGGAGAGTACACCCTCGAGGCATAAGGGCAGGCTGACCCAAAAGGAGAGGTCTCAATCAGTCTTGGCTTCCTTTATCTATTCGTTTTGTCTCCTCCTCCTCAAGCCTGCCCCATGCAATTTTTTCTACCCAAGAAGAGGGTGCGTTTGTTTCACCTGAAGTTCTTACTCCTGTCCTTGGATTCTCTTTTGTTCCATTTTTGTGCTATTTTTTTTCCCCTTCTTTGTGTTTTAGTCACCACCATTTTGGACTCCTTTTTCCTGTTCTAACTACCTAACACTTCTAAACAATCCAAAACTGTTAAATGCAATATTGATAATATTTTGTAAGATATTTCTCAGTTCTGTATTTTATTCTGTCAAAATATAAATATTAGATATAAAGATATAGATACATATATTTAATTGGGAACATGGTAATTGATAGAATATTTTTCATAAATTTCTATATTACAGCAAAGAAAATGGGTTTTATTATCTGTCCATGAAAATCCAAATTATTTGCATGAAACTTCAAAATAATTTATTCATTGTTATGGATCTTCTAAATGATGAGTCATTAAAAGTGGCTTGTTTGTTGAAATGGTTTTTAAACAATGTATTTTTAAGTATTTCAAATTATTCTGTAATGTTTTATGCCACAAACAATAGAATATTGTATGTGTGTTTTCCTTACCTGAGTTTGTATCTTTTTAAAAAAATAAACACTTATTTATTTGTTGATTTGGCTGTGCTAGTTCTTAGCTGCAGCGTGTGGTATCTTTTGTTGTGTGGCATGCAAATTCTTAGTTGCTGCTTGTGGTATCTAGTTACCTGACCAGGGATGGGATTGAACCTGGGGCCCCTGCCTTGGGAGCATGGGATCTTAGTCACTGGACCACGAGTGAAGTCCCTGAGTTTGTATCTTTAATGCACATCCATTTCTGAAACTCATTCAGTATTATGAACAGTTCCTTAATGCTTTCTCAGCCTTTGTTCCATTTGTTTAACTATTTTTCTCTGTAAGTATGTCTGAGATTATGTTATTGTTTGTATCATTAGCTAGGAAATCTGGGAGAGAAGCAAAAATAAGAAATAAAATAAAGCAAATAAAAGCAGTGAGTTTTATTTGACTTTTGTGGGAACTATCGAATAGAAGTATTTAAGACACCTACTTCTGTCTAGATCCGCTGCTCTTCAAAGGGAAATAACATGATGAGTTAATGATGATTATCCCTGCTTGTGTCAGAAGACTCAACACATGGTATCATTCTTAATATTTAATATAGGTCCTTTTTAACAATTTGACAAACACAGGCTGATCATCATTTCAAAAAACATTAAAAAAACCAAATGGAGTTAAGTGTATAAAGGGGGGATAAAATAAAGTTTCTGTTATAAAAAGTTATAAGAAAAGAAGAGTAATCAGGAGAAAGGCTGCAAACTCCTTAGAGACCCTTAGCCAGAGCCACTCAGCTGAACACTTCCAAATTCACAACCCTCAGAATGTATATGAGATAAGAAAAACGTGGTGATTTAGTTTAGATTTCAGAATCCAGACAATGTTACTTCCCATTGTGTAAAAAGCCATGATTGGAAGTGAAGGAAGATGGCAAAATGAACAAAAGGATTTTCTTTATATCAAATTCTGCATATTACCAGATTTCTTAGCTAACAGCTTTGGTGGAGAAAGAAAAGCAGTAAAGAAATTAAACTAGAATGTAGAAAATTACAAACAACTTAAACTGAGGAGGTTCTGAATCTCAGCACTTATCATAAGCAAAAACTACTAGGACAAAATTTGAGATTAGGATCAAGAATTCTCCTGGAATATAGGTTGTTTTGTAGTTGAAGGGGAGAAAAATATACCTGTTTGTATACAGATTATTTTAAGCATTTTTGTTTGTTCATTTTTAAAAAACAGACCCAGAGGAAGTTCTGAAAACTGAGTATAAGTTACCATTTTGTAAGAGATGTTTACATTTAAAAAGGAGATCTACTTTTGGAAGATGTCTCCGTCTCTGTGCCAAGATGACACTAATTTTCAAGAAACTTACCAACTGGAAGGCAAGGACTAACAACTTTGCCCTCATTTTCTGTGCTATTCCTGGTAACATCCTGTAACTGACTTTCTTTCTCCCAGCATCTTTTGTCTTCAAGCTGTCGGAGATATTTAAGGTGGTGGCTTAGTTCATTTTAGGGAGATACTTTGTTTTCCTGGGTCTCTCACAGGTATACTGGAACTCTCAATGTTATTAAACTTCTTTTTTGCTTTCCTTCTGTTAATCTGTATTTTTACTACAGGTGTGTGTCAGCCAAGAAGCTGGAAAGGAAGAGGGAAAATTATTTTTCTTCCCCACATACTAGATTTGTTCTTATTGTTCAATCACCAAGTCATGTCTGACTCTTCATTACCCCATGAGCTACAGCATGCCAGGCTCACCTGTCCCTCAGGTAGATCTAATACATAAAAATTAACATAAAGTAAAATGCAGTATTATCGGGAGTGAATTTATGATCTTGTGTATTTTTGTTCTGTAGTATCATCTAAGACTTGGAATTTGAGGTACAGGGATATAGAGATTATTCCCACTATCTTGTATGTGGAAAAGATAGAAACTAAGTTGGATGCCCTTTTATACAGTTCATAAGGTTCTCATGGCAAGTATACTGGGTGGTTTGCCATTCCCACCTCAAGTTTTGTCAGAAATCTCCATTATGTCCCATCTGTCTTGGATTTGCATGGCATGGCTCATAGCTACATGGCATGGCTCATAGCTACATGGCATGGCTCATAGCTACATGGCGTGGCTCATAGCTTCATCAAGTTGCGCAAGCCCTGTCGCCACAACAAGGCAGTGATCCGTGAAGCTGGAGCACTGAAGAATAGAGGTCTTCAAACTGTGGTACTGCAGAAAACTCCTAAGAGTCCTTTGGATAGCAAGGATATTAAATATTAAAGGAAATCAATCTTAAGTGAAATAAACCCTGAATACTTTTTGGAAGGACTGATGCTGAAGCTCCAGTATTTTGTTCATCTGATACAAATAGCTGACTCATTGGAAAAGTCCCTGATGCTGGAAAAGATTGAGGACAGAAAGAGAAAAGAGCATCAGAGAATGAGATGGCTGGATGACATCTCTGATGCAATGGAAATGAACTTGGGCAAACTTCAAGAGATGGTGAGGGACAAAGAGACCTGATGTGCTGCAGTCTATGGGGTCACAGAGGATCAGACATGACTGAGTGACTGAACAACAACAAGCTGGATGTAATCAGGAATGTTTTCTTGGAACATTTACAATATACACATGAGGAGAAAGTGATCTGGGAGAGAGAAAGGAGAAGCCTGGAGAAAGGAGAAGCATGTAAGGAGAAAGAAGTGTGAAGAAATGGAAATCAGAGCTAAACTGTAGAAGGAAAAACAGAGTAGGGTGTTACAAAATTATGGATACTTCAGCTTGGTTCAATATATAATAAAAATTAATTTGATATAAATTCACATTTTTTATCTAACTCTCAGCCCAGCGAAGATTACTAGAATCTCTTTGATTCAGTATTACTGCTGGGTAGAAATTCAGATGCTGAGGTAAATAAAGCTATTGGTAAAGGTAGTTTATGTGGAAATATTTCCTATTTTATCTAATACTAGAAATCTTTTTTTTTCTGTTTTCAATTTTTATTTTATTTTATTTATTTATTTATTTTTCTTTACATTATTGTGTTGGTTTAGCCATACATTGACATGAATCCTCCATGGGAATGCATGTGTTCCCCTTCCAGAACCCTCTTCTCACCTCCCTTCTTATTCCATCCCTCTGGGTCATCCCTGTGCACCCTGTATCAAGCATCAAACCTAGGCTGGCGATAGAAATTTTTAATATATATTTATTTATTTGGCTGCAAGAGGTATCAGTTGGCATGAACTTTCTTTTGTTGCAGCATGTAAACTCTCTATTTGTGGCTCAGGGGCTTAGTTGGTCTGAGGCATGTGAAATCTTAGTTCCCAGAACAGGATCAAACCTTTGTCACCTGCATTGCAAGGTTGATTCTCAACCATCGAACCATCAAGGAAATCCCTGATGCTGGAAATGGTTTCTGTGTTTAAGTTACAATCTTAATGAAAATCACATCATTTTAATTGTCTGCTTCAATGGGTTTAAGAGATTAAGGAGAATCAGTCTAATACCAGGGAATAAAACAGCTTATTCCAAGTAAATCTATTTTCTAATTCATCACCTTTATCTTAAACTGTTCCCCTTAGAAGTACATTAAAATTATGCAATTTGTTAAGGAAAAAAGGGACCAGTAGGCTGAAAATCTGTATTGGTCATTTATTATCATATTACAGACGTATCAATAAATTAATTTCAAGGTTTTTAGTTTCGTTTTTATGGTCATCAACACTCTTCATAAGGGTTAAAGAAGAGAGTGGAAAAGGTGACTCAAACTCAACATTAAAAAAAAAAAAAACTAAACTAAAATCATCACATTTGGTCCCACCATTTCATTGTAAATAGAAGGGGAGAAAGTGGAAGCACTGATAGATTTTATTTTCTTGGGCTCCAGAATCACTGCAGATGGTGACTACAGACATGAAATTAAAAGATGCTTGCTTCTTGGAAGAAAAGCTATGACAAACCTAGACAGCACATTAAAAAGCAGAAACATCACCTTGCCAACCAAGTTCTGTACAGTCAAAGCTATAGTTTTTCCAGTAGTCATGTACAGATTTAAGAGTTGGGATGTAAAGAATGTTGAGCCTTGATGAATTGATGATTTTAAACTGTGGTTCATTAGAAGACTCTTGAGAGTCCTATGGACTGCAAGGAGATCAAATCCAGTCCATCCTAAAAGGAAATCAACCGTGAATATTCATTGGAAGGACTAATGCTGTAACTGAATTTCCAATACTTGGGTCACCTAATGAACTGATGCTGAAGATGAAGCTCCAATACTCTGCCCCCCTGATGTGAAGAGCCACTTAATCAACATTGATGATAGGAAAGATTTAAGGCAAAAGGAGATGGGGGCAGCAGAGGAAGGGGTAGTTAGATAGCATCACTGACTCAATGGACATGAATCTAAGTGAACTCTGGGAGATAGTGAAGAACTGGGGAGGCTGGCATGGTGTAGTCCATGGGGTCACAAAGAACTGGACATGATTTAGTGACTGAACAACAATTAATTCATTTGAAGTTTCTTGCAAAATGTATCATAGGAAAGATAAACATGTATGATATTATATTTTTTAGGTATATTCTATAAATAGCTCTTGTTACTTTATTCATTATGGGCATACATTTTAAGGTATTACAAAAGGTATTAGAAGGCTATCAAATAATTAATAGTAAATATTTTTCCATTCATTATTCAGATACAAATAACTCTAGCTTGTTAAATCATCTTATAGCATCCAGAAGGTAATTTTTGTCTTTAAGGGTAATTTTTGATAGAAAACAATTCCAGGGACACTTTCCCAGATGTCTACTCCATCTAAATTTTGCAATGTCACATAGAGGTCAACTGATAAAGACATTCCAAAAAGAGATATTTAAGGTAGGTAAGCATAAATTTGGGCTTCCCTGGTGACTCAGTGGTAAAGAATCTGCCTGCCAATGCAGGAGACACAAGAGACATGGGTTTGACCCCCGGGTCAGGAACATCTTTGAAGAAGGAACTGCCAACTCACTCCAATATTCTCGCCTGGTAAATCCCATGGACAGAGGAGCCTGTCAGTCTACAGTCCACGAGGTCACAGAGTCAGACTCAACAACTAACCAACAACCAACAAATCATAAATTAACAACAACAACAGCAACAACAAAAAAACTTTAGAAATAATGTAATATTTGATTAGAGCATCCAGTTATGATATTCATGGAGCAACTAAATCATAACAAACCCTTTATTGTCCTGTAAATTGCAAAGTGATTCTATGGGAGTGACACTTAGATTTTATGCATAGTTTCCCTTCTTGGCAGTAGTGACACTAGCACACCTTCCCTCGTGTGTGTGTGTCAGCCACTCATGTCTGACTCTGTGACCCCACAGACGGGCCTGCTAGGCTCCTCTTTCCATGAATTTTCCTGGCTAGAATACTGGAATGCGTTGTCATTTCATACTCCAAAGGTTCCTTAAATTTCAACGAACACGATTCAATTTTCCAATATACAAAGTGGAAGAGACTTTTTTTTTTCCCCTACAGCCTGAACTGACCAGGAAAGTAATATCTCAGGATTTTTTTTGGTTGAACTAGTTGCAGAGGAAAATGACTCACTGAGAGGGACAGAATACACAGTTTAAAGTCAGGTATGGGGACAGGCTACTCAAGGCATGAATCTTAAAGGTGTGACAATATCTCCAGGCACCAATCCTGCTGCATTGTAGCCCCTTAGGGGTCATATCCAGGTGTCTCATGACAGGTAAACAGAGACAAGCCCTGATAGATGCAAGAAGGGAAATGAATAGAAGGCAGGCAGGGAGCTATGAAGGCAGATTTTGGTCAGTGGCAAGATCCTTGACCCTGAGTTCTTCTAGGGGGACACTTTAGACATTTAGGGTGTTGAAGAAAATGTCAGGACACTATACAGACAGATTATATCAATGGTCAGTTTTATCAGACGGCAATTTGTTAGCAGTAAGCAAGATTGGTTATTGGTATCCTGTGAACCGAATGGTTGTTATTTTAGAAATAAGAAGAAATTGTTATGGGAGTTGTATCCCAGCTAAGAATTAGACAGTAGACTTGTTGATAACTTTATTTTTGTAATTAACAAAGACTTAGAAGATATGGTTAAATATCCAATACTCTATTGTGATTCTGATTCCAAGAATACTACTCTTCTAGATGCTTAAAAACTTTCTGCATAATGCCAGGATTATTTGGATGAATCTCATGTTAACCATGCAATAAGCTTTATAAACTGGGCCATAGCACACGTATGCATGCATGCATGCATGCTCAATTGCTTCAGTTGTGTCTGACTCTTTGTGAAACTATGAACTGCACCCTGCCAGGCTGTTCTGCCCATGGAATTTTCCAGGCAAGAATACTGGAGTGGGTTGCCATTCCCTCCTCCAGAGGATCTTCCCAACCACGTCTCCTGTGTCTCCTGCACTGTAGGAAAATTCTTTACTGCTGAGCCACCAGTGTATATATATATATATATATATACCTCCCAGATAGCTCAACTGGCAAATATATGTGTGTGTGTGTGTGTGTGTGTTTGATTGTGTAACTAAAGCATGTTGCACTGAAATTGAAAATACAGCTTGAGTTGTATGAGATTTCTCAAATACTCTTTGATCAATCAAGCAAAAGATAAATTAATTTACAGGCACAATCCAATATAACAGTTAGAAAATATTTTTGCTATGATATCATTGAAGATCTATATTTTTCATTTAGTATATTAAGCATATTATTCATGGGTCAGAAGAAGAACCACATATTAAATACATTATTATAAAAGAATCAACAAATCTTTTGATGGCTTCATGTCAGCCATGGATGATTTTGTGGTATAGGAATAGTGTTTCTTCAAAATATGGCAGACACAAATTTGTATTTTTTGAATTATTGGTTATCATCTATTAATATAAATATACCTATATCTGATCCTTGTCATGTATTTTTCCTTGTCATTATATAGTCTTTTGTCATCATGACACATTATATACTCCCTGATTTCATTTACTTCTGTGTGTGTGTGGTAAGACTTTATATACACCACCTAAGTAGATTCAGCTATAGTTCCAAGAATAGTATTTAAGTATTTTTAAGCATTGTGAGGAATGCATGGTGTTCTATAGCAATGCACATAAACATAGGTTGAAAACTCTTGATTTTAACCTTCAAAAATATTAGCAAGCATATTTGCTAAGCATATAAGTGAAGACAGTGATTAAAGCCAAAGATGATGAATGAAAATGATGTTGCTTGATTAAAATTAGCTTTTACTAAAATTAGTACTGACTTTGTTCTTTAAGCACGAATCATACTTGCCATGTAAGTGGTTGCCTCCTTCACTTTAGAGTAGACTTTATGTAAATGAAATAATAAGATAATTTAATTCCCAAGTTTCTCACCTGTCAATCATTCTAGTGTATGTTTTATGATATCATTATATGAGCTAACTCAAGACATTTATTGATAATGTGACTAATAGGTCATTCAATCATTTTTATTACAATTATAGAATTAGAGCATGCAAGTTATCTATCATCAGTCATGAGTCCAAAAGTTAATCTGGTTTTAGATTTAAGAGCTTACTCTCCTATCAGAATGTATTTTTCTCACTTAACCTTTATGAATCTGATCTATAATGTTAGAGGTTCAGGGAAAAGAGTATAGGTGAGAATACACTTTTTTTCAGTAGTTTAATGTTGGGCATTTATGTGTCATGTAGACTGAGAGCTATGATCAGAAAACACGACACTTCATCTTAAGCCATTAATTTGGATTCCCAGCTGTTAGTCTCCTACTGCACATAAAAATGTCCACACATATTTATGGTTCTTTAATTCTGTTCTCACTTATGAGTTTGAGTGTCCAGCACTTTACAATGCCCTTTTCATATGTCTCTGCTGGGTTTGAAAGACAACATATTAACTGTTACTAAATTGGAAGGATTACACTCTATTTTTTTTTCTATTTTCATACAGATAGCAGAAGTATGTCAAGGGGAAAGGGAGATTTGAACCTACCAAGAACCTAACAGTCGAGATTTCTAAATTTTAGTGTACTTCAGTAAATAAATTGACCAATTCTCCATTAATAGAATTATAAAAGAAGTCACATTATGATATGTCAGAAATATTGTGGAAGAAAATTGTGTTGAGGCTAAGCTCAATGACATTTATTCCACATCAAAACTTTAAAAAACCATTCTTTCTTCTTCTTTTAAAAATCTCTTTTATGCTTTTTCCCCCATCATCAGAGCAACATAGAACTAGTCTTGGAAATAGACTTTGGAAAGAATTTTTGCTCTTCACTTTAAATCTCAAACTTTTGTATCCATCCACATCTATTCTCCAAAGTAAAATTCCTTAACAATGTGTGTTCTGGTTTTATGTATGAATTGTTCCTTTATTTCAAGCAGCAATGTTTTCAGGGACAAGATTATTCTGATATTTCAGGAATTCTAAAATTCTAGTACTATACTTGCTTGAAATAAAGCTTCATTATTATCTCATAAATAAATATACTAAGCAGTAAAAGCAAATGAACATTTAAACTCCTTACTAAGAGTAAGAATAAAAGCTTGTATTATTTTTTTTTTCTGCATAAGATTACTCTCAAATCTAGAAACTCAAAACTTAGGAGGGTCTATTAATGACTTGGTGGTTCTAGCTAAGAGCCTCCTAATGCAATTTTAGTTAAGATATAGGTTTGGAAAATAAAAGACCTAAAAAGACATTTCTCCAAATAAGACATAGAAATGGCCAGTAGGCACATTGAAAAATTCTCAGCATCAATAATAGATAAATGAAGATCAAACCTACAAAGTGGTACCACCTCATACTGGTCAGAAATGCCATCATTAAAAAGTGTCCAAATAACAAATACTGGAGAGAGTATGGAGAAAAAGAGATTCTTCTATTGTTGGTGGGCATATAAATTGGTACAAGCACTATGGAGGATAGTGTAGAAGTTCCTCAAAATAACTAAAAACAGAGAACGCATATGATTCTGCAATCTCATCCTTAGGCACATATCCAGAGAAAGCTGTAATTCAAAAAGATGGCTGCAGCCATATGTTCACTGCAGCCCTATTTGCAATAGCCAGAACTTAGAAACAACCTCGATATCCACCAACAGATGAATGGATAAATAAGATACGGCACATATATACAATGGAGTATTATTCATCCATAAAAAAGAATGAAATGCCATTTGTAGTAATATGGATGCAGTTAGAGATTATCATGCTAAGTCAAAGTAAGCCAGAAATAGAAAGACAAATAACATGCTTGTCTATTTGCTCAGTCTCTTTAGTCACGCCCGACTCTTTGTAACCTCATGAACTATAGCCCACCAAGCTCCTCTGTCAGTGGGATTCTCCAAGCAAGAATACTGGAGTGGGTTGCCATGCCTCCTCCAGTGGATCTTCCCAATGCAGGGATCAAATCCACATTTCCTGCATCTCCTGCATTGCAGATGTATTCTTTACCCACTGAGCCACCTTGGAAGCCCATCAAATATCATATGACATCCCTTACATGTGGAATCTAAAATATGGCACAAATCAACAAACTGGTTCCAAATAGGGAAAGAAGTACATCAAGGCTGTATATTGTCACCCTGATTTTTTAATTTATATCCAGAGTACATCCAGAAACACTGGGCTGGATGAAGCACAAGTTGGAATCAAGATTTCTGGGAGAAATATCAATAACCTCAGATATGCAGATGACACCACCCTTACGGCAGAAAGTGAAGAAGGACTAAAGAGCCAATTGATGAAAGTGAAAGAGGAGAGTGAAAAAGTTGGCTTAAAGCTCAACATTCAGAAAACTAAGATCATGGCATCTGGTCCCATCACCTCATGGCAAATAGATGGGGAAACAGTGGAAATAGTAAGAGACTTTATTTTCTCGGACTCCAAAATCACTACAGATGGTGACTACAGCCATGAAATTAAAAGGCACTTACTCTTTGGAAGAAAAGATGCAACCAACCTAGACAGCATATTAAAAAGCAGAGAAATTACTTAGCCAACAAAGTCCATCTAGTCAAAGCTATGGCTTTTCCAATAGTCATGTATGGATGTGAGAGTTGGACGATAAAGAAAGCTGGATGCTGAAGAATTGATGCTTTTGAACTGTGGTGTTGGAGAAGACTCTTGAGAGGGAGTTGGTGGAGGACAAGGAGGCCTGGCGTGCTGCAGTCCATGGAGTCACAAAGAGTCGGACATGACTGAGCAACAGAACTGAATGAAAGAAATAGAAACAGACACATAGATAACAGTCTTATTGTTATAGACTCATAGATAACAGTCTTGTTGTTGCCAAGAGATAGGTACAGTGGAAGAGGGATGGATTGGGAGTTTGGGATTAGCAGTAGCAAACTATTGTCTATAGAACTGATAAATAGCAAAGTCCTACTATATAGCCCAGGGAACTATACTCAATATCCTGTGATAAACCATAATGGAAAATATGAAAAAGAATCCATATATACATATAGCTGAGTCAATTTGCTGTCCATTATAAATTAACATCATATTGTAAATCAATTATACCTCAATAAAATAACTTTTAAAATGTCACTCTAGGTTACAACTAGATGAAAGCTGAACTAGGGATAAAAGTTCCACTTTCAGAAACACTACTCACATGACTTGGCTTAAGGCTCAGTTTCTCATTTAGTGTTAGCATCTGGCCTCAGTTTCTTGTCATGTGGGCCATTTCATATAGCTACTCAGAACATGACAGTCAACTTTCCCTGGAGTTACTGATCCAAAGAAAGAAAGCACCAATGAAGCCAGAGTCACAAAGATGACTTTTATGACCAGTCTCTGCAGTTGTACACTAGCACACACATCTTATCCTGTTCATCATTGGGTGCAATACTCTAAGTCTAGCACAAGCTCTCTGGAAGGCAAGCAATAAGAGAGAAATATAAAATAATTTTGGACATTTTAAAACTACTACATGGCACTATGATTGATAATAGCTTCCATTTAATGACAGCTTATTATAAATAAGACAATATTCTCTATAAGTACAAAGGTGGTTCTATGCCACTTTCCTTTCTTATTCCTTCACATTTGCCTGATTCCCACAAAAGCCCCTGCCATCGCACATCCTCACAAAGCTGTGCTAGCCATCTCTCCTTTGCTTCTTCTTACTGTCTTGGTTTAAAGGCCAACTTTTCTGTCTACAGATTTCATTATGGGCTTTCTTTCATGAAATTATTCTGTTCTCTTCTCCTTTATTGAGAATGGGATTTGGTCTGCTGAGCCCAGAAACATCTGTTTGCCTTCCTAGACCAAAAATATCAATAGGTTTACAGCCATTTGTTCACATGAAGTGAAGTGAAGTGAAACTGCTCAGTCATATCTGACTCTTTGAGACCCCATGGACTGTTGCCTACCAGGCTCCTCTGTCCATGGGATTTTCCAGGCAAGAGTACTAGAGTAGGTTGCCATTTCCTTCTCTAGGAGATCTTCCCTATCCAGGGATTGAACCCAGGTATCCTTCATTGTAGGCAGATGCTTTACCATCTGAGCCACCAGGGAAGTCCACATGAGCTAAAAATATTTCAAGCAATCCATAGCAAAGAATGAGAAATTAAAGCTATACTATTTAACATGAAATACCTGAAAGCAAGAGAATTGTGGAGGGCCAAGAATTTTCCCAGATGTTTTGCAAACATCGGCAATTTAACTATAAAAACATGTCTACAGATACATGCCCTTAAAATATCCACTTTAAGGTTGAGGACACTAAGGAATACAGAGATGAAGTAGCTTGTCCAAGGTTACATTTCTAGGAAACAAGGAGGGGGACTCAGTCCAGAAATTGTTGAGTTACCTATGTTGTCAAGTTACAATGCTGCATCATCCCTTGTCTATATCACAGTGCTTCCTCCACGTATGACACCGTCTTTACCAGCCATCCTGGCTCTACAAGTCATCACAACATCATAAAATGTTTATCTTTTTCTCAAACCTTTGGCAGAAGGAGAGCACCCTGAAATTGCCTCAGTATACAGGTATAGATGGTTTTCATTAGCAACCTTGGGTGGGAACACAAGGAAAGAGTGGAATCTACCCAAATTCAATAATAAAGAACAATATTGCTCAGGAACCTGAAATGTTAGGTCCATGAATCAAGGTAAATTAGAAGTGGTCAAATGGGAGAGAGCAAGAGTGAACATCAACATTTTAGGAATCAGTGAACTAAAATGGACTGGAATGTGTGAATTTAACTCCCATGACCATTATAACTACTACTGTGGGCAAGAATCCCTTAGAAGATATGGAATAGCCCTCATAGTCAACAAAAGAGTCTGAAATGCAGTACTTGGGTGCAGTCTCAAAAATGACAGAATGATCTCTCCTCATTTCTGAGGCAAACCATAAAATATCACATAATCCAAGGATATGCCCCGACCAATAATGCTGAAGAAGTTGAAATTGAACAGTTCTATAAGACCTTCTAGAACTAACATCCCCAAAAAAAGATGTCCTTTTCATCACAGCAGACTGGAATGCAAAAGTAGTAAGTCAAGAGATACCTAGAGTAACAGGCACATTTGGCCTTGGAGAACAAAATGAAGCAGGACAAAGACTAACAGATTTTTGCCAAGAGAACGCACTGGTTATAGCAAACACTCTATTCCAACAACACAAGAGAACACTCTACACATGGACATCACCAGATAGTCAATACCAAAATCAGATTGATTATATTCTTTGCAGCCAAAGATGGAGAAGCTCTATACAGTGAGCAAAAACAAGACTGGGAGCTGACTGTGGCTATGATCATGAACCACTTATTGCCAAATTCAGACTTAAACTGAAGAAAGTAGGGAAAATCACTAAACCGTTCAGGTATGATTAAATCAAATCACTTATGATTATACAGTAGAAGTGATGAATAGATTCAAAGGATTAAGTCTGATAGATTACCTGAAGAACTATTGATGGAGGTTTGTGACATTGTACAGGAGGCAGTGATCAAGGCCATCCAGAAGAAAAGGAAACACAAAGCAAAATGGTTGTCTGGGGAGGCCTTGAAAATAGCTGAGAAAAGAAGAGAAGCTAAAGGCAATGGAGAAAAGGAAAGATACACCCATCTGAATGCAAAGTTCCAAAGAATAGCATGGAAAGTTAAGAAAGATGTCTTCAGTGATCAATGCAGGAAATAGAGGAAAATAATAGAATGGGAAAGGCTAGAGATCTCTTCAAGAAAATTAGAGACATCAAAGGAACATTTCATGCAAAGATGGGCACAATAAAGAACAGAAAGAGTATGGACCTAACAGAAGCAGAATATATTAAGAAGAGGTGGCAAGAATACACAGACGAACTATAAAAGAAGATCTTCATGACCCAGATAACCATGGTGTGATCACTAACCTAGAGCCAAACATTCTGGAGTGTGAAGTCATGTAGGCCTTAGGAAGCATCATTATGAACAAGCTAGTGGAGGTGACAGAATTCCAGTTAAGCTATTTCGAATCCTAAAAGATGATGCTGTGAAAGTGCTGTACTCAATATGCCAGCAAATTTGGAAAACTCAGCAGTGGCCATAGGACTGGAAACAATCAGTTTTCATTCCATTCACAAAGAAAGGCAATGCCAAAGAATGTTCAGATTACTGCGCTTCCAGATGTTCAAGATGGATTTAGAAAAGGCAGAGGAACTGAATTGCCAACATCTATTGGATCATAGAAAAAGCAAGAGAGTTCCAGAAAAGCATTTACTTCTCCTTTACTGGTTATGCCAAAGCCTTTGACTGTGTGGATCACAACAAATTGTGAAAAATTCTTAAAGAGATGGGAATAACAGATCACCTTACTTGTCTATTGAGAAATGTGAATGCAGGTCAAAAGCAACATTTAGAACTGGACATGGAACAACAAACTGTTTCTAATTAGAGAAATGAGTTCATCAAAGTTATATACTGTCAGCCTGCTTACTTAACTTATATGCAGAGTATATCATGTGAAATGTCAGGTTGGATGAAGCACAAACTGAAATTAAGATTGCTGGGAGAAATATCAATAAGCTCAGATACACAGATGGCACCACCCTTATGGCACAATGCAACAAGGAACTAATGAGCCTCTTGATGAAAGTGAAAGAGGAGAGTGTTAAAATTGGCTTAAAACTTAACATTCAAAAAAACTAAGATCATGGCCCATTACATCATGGCAAATAGATGGGGAAACAATGGAAACTGTGACAGACTATGTTTGGGGGCTCCAAAATCACTGCAGATGGTGACTGAAGCCATGAAATTAAAAGTCACTTGATCCTTTGAAGAAAAGCTATGATCAACCTAGTGAAGTCACTCAGTCGTGTCCGACTCTTTGCGACCCCAAGGACTGTAGCCTACCATGCTCCTCCATCCTTGGGATTTTCCAGGCAAGAGTACTGAAGTGGGTTGCTATTTCCTTCTCCAGAGGATCTTCCCAACCCAGGGATTGAACCCAGGTGTCCCACATTGTAGGCAGATGCTTTACGATCTGAGCCACCAGAGAAGTATGATAAACCTAGACAGCATATTAAAAGCAGAGACATTACTATGCCAACAAAGGTCCATCCAGTCAAAGTTATGGTTTTTCCAGTAGGCATGCATTGATGTGAGAGTTGGACCATAAAGAAAGCTGAGCACTGAAGAATTGATGCTTTTGAACTGTGGTGTTGAAGAAGACTCTTGAGAGTCCCTTGGACTGCAAGGAGATCAACCCAGCCAATCCTAAAGGAAATCAGTCCTGAATATTCATTGGAGGGGCTGATGCTGAAGCTGAAACTTCAATACTTTTGCCACCTGATGTGAAGAATTGATTCCTTGGAAAAGCTCTTGATTCTGGCAATAACTGATGGCAGGAGAAGGGGACAAATAACAGAAGATGAGATGGTTGGGTAGCATCAGCAACTCGATGGACTTGAGTTTGAGCAGACTTCGAGAGCTAGTGATGGACAGGGAAGCCTGGCATGCTGCAGTCCATGGGGTTACATAGAGTCAAACAGGACTGAGCTACTGAACTGAACTGACCCAAGCTGCAAGAGCATCCCTCCTGTCCTCTTATATATATATGTCTGTCTTTTAGTTGCTCAGTCCAACTTTTTGTGACCCCATGGACTGTAGCCCACCAGGTTCCTCTGTCCATGGAGTTCTTTAGGCAAGTACACTAGAGTGGGTTGCCATTTCCTTCTCAAGGGGATATTCCTGACCCAGGGATTGAACCCAGGTCTACTGCATTGTAGGCAGATTCTTTATTGTTTGAACCACCTTGGTAGCCCATTATATATATAACCTTAAATTTTGATAATATAATTCTGAAGTAACATAAAGCCTCTGGCTTGTTTTAATATATCCATCAGTGTCACTTCCTTATCGTAAGTCTAGTTTATATAAAAAAGTATTCTTATCATATCAGCAAACACCATTCTTGTCAATTATTTGACATTCTGTTATCCTTGACCGTAGTTTTTGGGGTCACTGTTAACAACTTTGTTATTCAGTTTTCCTTGTTTCTTGTGTTTAAGATATTGATAAAAATTGATATTTAAGATATTGACAAAAAAGTTGGGGAGAATATTTTTCCAAATCTCTATTTTTAATGATTCTTACTTTCTGTTTCTCTGATGATTTCCTGGGGGAAATACTGTTGTAGTAAAATCTGTATTTCAATCTTTTCATTGAGACTTCTTTTACTTTTTGCTATACTTTCTATCAGCCACCTATGGGTGAAAACCTTTTAGCTAAAAAGCAGATTAATGTCAGAGAGATGGGAGTGGGATCTTGGAAGGAGAAACACATAGACGTATAGAGTGTAGTCATCTGATGTGGTTCATGGTTGTGTGAAATGTGCTGTTTGGATTCTCTATACATTAAGCACAAAGTTCTATATGTTATGTTCTATTATCCAAGGTTCTATTATACATATCTACTAAGACATACATAAGTATATTACATATATATATACACATATATATTTATACACACAGATGTACATGTATATGCACACATATAGACACATACATGAACATCTGTGTATATTTATGTGTAATTGCTGCCTTCATCCCCATTTGTATATGTATATTTATGCACATGTATAAATATATACATATGAATGCATATATGTGATATATGTATACATATATACACACATGTGTATGATGCACCTATTTATATCTTACTATACATACTTTACAATGTCCCTCTTCTGTTTTTCTATTTTCTCACACATTTCATTTGTTTTTTTGTACTGAATTCTGTGAGAATCTTTTGAGTCAACCTTTCATATCAGATGTGATTTTCAGTTGATTTAGTTTACCCTCAACTATGTTTTTGTTCTTTTGTTTTCCATATTTTCATTTTGGAAACAGCTCCCTACAACACCTAACAGCTTTGATAGTTTATTTTTTTTCTCCATAACTATCTCTACTCTTGATTTATGGAGGTGATAGCCTTTTGAATATCTCTGAGGGTATAGATTACATTTACTTAATTTTTTTCTGCTTCCTTTACTGATGATGATTTTTAGAAATTAGCCTGTCTGCAAAATTTGACTTCTCTTGCTCTATTTTTTTTTTTTGAGCAAGGAAAGTTTAATATAACAATGAACTATAATGAGGACTGGAGTAAGAAGGAATTGATAATAAGTAACAAGGAGAATATAGTAATATAGGCTGTTTCCTGTGTCCTATATTTTTAACTTACTACTCTCATATATATTATTACACATACGTGAGAGGTTTTTTTTCCCCCCTTTTATTGTTTTTGTCATACAATGCCATGATATCACCATGGGTTTACATATGCTCCCCCTCCAGAAACCCCTCCCTCCTCCCTCCCTCCTCCCTCCCCCCCGGGAAATCTCAATGCACCAGCCCCGAGAATCAATCCTGGGCTGGCGATTGATTAGACATATGATAATTAACATGTTTCAATGCCATTCTCCCATATCATCCCACCCTATTTTTTTAATTTAATGATTTTATTTTATTTTTTCTTAATCCAAATATTTTATTGAAATGTTACAATTTTGCAGGTACACAGAAATGTGGTTCAGTTACACATATACACATATATTATTTTTGAAATTATTTCCATTATAGGTTATTACAAGATATTGAGTACAGTTCCCAGTGCTATATGGTAAAATTTTGTTTTTTGTTGTATGTCTATATTTTTAAATATAAATCTAGCATTCTATTCACAGTAAGACAAACAAGTGGAGTCAGAATGGCATAAAATTTTTAGTTAAGCAAACATTCATAAGTTTTCTAATATATATATAATGCATATTACATATATATGCAATATGCATATATATAATAATATACATTATATATAATAATATACATTATATTATATATATATATATATATATATAATATATATATATGTATGTATATGTAAGTGAGTTGTCATTTCCTTCTCCAGGGAATCTTCGCAACCCAGGGACGAACCCAAGTCTCCGGCATTGCAGTAAGAAGCTTTACCCTCTGAGTGACCAGGGGAGCCACATATATATATATATATGTGTATGTGTGTGTATACAAAAGCTTTTCTACCACACTTGATAAAGATTTGAGAAAGAACATCAAAAAGAAAAAAAGAGAGATGGAGAAATTGAAAAACTAAATGAAATGGGAGTACTGAATATGAAATAGAAAAAGTGAAACTAGATAAAAGTAAAGATCGTCATATAGTCCAGTTGTTTTTAAATAGGACTGCTCATTAGAAACATATCTGAAGCTCTGTTAAAAATAAATAAATAAATAAATAAATAAAAGCAATACCAGGGCATTCGTGTTTTTAAAAATATTTTAAGATATTTTGACATGCATCTGAGTTTTAAAAGTGATAACAGGTTTTTCTATTAAATCCTAGTTTTGGTGATATAGAATTCTAATACATTTTTGTTGACTAATCATGACATAATGGTATTGAGTAACAGTTACATAATCACAATGATAAAAGATGGTTATCAATTTTCACAATCAATAGACAGACCAGAAAACAAACAAACAAAAAAAGATAATTACAATTTCAAGCCATAATAAGAACATGATTAACTTAACAATATGAAATAATTATGTACAATTTGAGGGGTCAAGCAGAGTGCTGTGGTAAGTGTAGTTGTTGTTCAGCAGCCCAGTCATTTCTGACTCTTTACAATCCCATAGACTGCAGCATGCCAGTCTCCCCTGTCCCTCACCATCTCCCAAAGTATGCCCAAGTTCATGCTCATTGCATCGGAGATGCCATCCAGTCATCTCATCCTGTGACCCACTCTTCTCCTCTGCTCTCAATCTTTCCCAGCCTCAGGAAGTTTTCCAATGAGGAGTTGTTCACATCAGATTACCAAAATATTGGAGCTTCAGCTTTAGCATCAGTCCTTCCAATGAGTATTCAGGGTTAATTTCCTTTAAGATTGACTGGTTTCATCTCTTTGCTGTCCAAGGAACTCTCAGGTCTTCTCAAGCACTGCAGTTTGAGGTATCGATTCTTTGGTGCTCTGCCTTCTTTATGGTCCAGCTCTCACAACCTTATGTGACCACTGGGAAGACCATAGCTGTGACTATGTGGACATTTGTTGGCAGAGTAATGTCTCTGCTTTTCAGCAAACTGTCTAGTTTGTCATAGCTTTCTTGCCAAGAAGCAATCATCTTCTGATTTCATGGTTGCAATCACCAGCCATAGTGGTTTTAGAGCCTGAGAGGAGGAAATTTTTCACTAATTTCACCTTTTCCCCTTCTATTTGTCATGGGGCCAGATCTTAGTTTCTTTAATATTTACTTTTAAGCTGACTTTTTCTCTCTCCTCCCTCACCCTCATCAAAAGGCTCATTAGTTCCTCTTCATTTTTTGCCATGAGAGTGGTATCATGCTCATATCTGAAGTTATTGATGCTTCCCCGGCCTATGTTGATTCCAGTTTGTAACTCATCCAGCCCTGTATTTCTCTTAATGTGCTCAGAATGTAGTTTAGATAAACAGGGTGATAACAGACAGTTCTATTGTAATCCTTTCTCAATCCTAACTGTTGTAACTATTGTTTCTTGACCTGCAGACAGGTTTCTTAGGAGACAGGTAAGGTGGTCTGGTATTCTCATCACTTTAAGAGCTTTCAACTCTTTGTTATAATCCACACAGTTAAAGGCTATAGCATAGTTGGTGAAACAAAGGTAGATGTTTTTCTGGAATTCCCTTGCTTTCTCTCTGATCACATGTAAATGTGACCTCCAGTTCCTCTGCCTTTTCTAAATCCAGCTTGGATGTCTGGAAGCCCTTGGTTAGTGTAATGCTGAAGCCTAGCATGCAAGATTTTAAACATGACCTTACCAGCGTGGAAGATGAGAGCATTTGTCTGATTGCCTAAACATTCTTTAAAACATTATTCTTCTTGGAAATTGGGATGAGGTTTGACCTTTTCCAGTCATGTGGCCACTCCCGGGTCTTCCAGATTTGCTGACGTATTGATTGCAACACGTTGATAGCTTCATCTTTTAGGGTTTTTAATAGCTTTACTAGAATTACATCACATCCATTAGCCTTACTGACAGCAGGGCTTCCTAATGGCCACTTGACTAACACTCCAGAATGTCTGGCTCTGGCTGACTGACCACACAATCATGTTGTCCAATTCATTAAGATATTTTTGTACGGTTCTTCCATGTATTCTTTCCATCTCTTCTTGATATCTTCTGCATCTAATCTAGTAAGTCTCTACTGTTTCTGTCCTTTGTTGTGCCTATCTTTGGGTGAAATGATCCCTTAATACTTCCAGTTTCCTGGAGAGATCTCTAGTCTTTCCCTTTCTGTTGTTTTCCTCTATTTTTATGCATTGTTCATTAAACAAAGTTCTCTTGTCTCTTCTTGCTATTCTTTGGAGCTCTGTATTTGGTTGGATGTACCTTTCTCTTTCTCCTTTATTTTTCACTTCTCTTCTTGCTTAAACTATTGGTAAAGCTTCCTCAGATAACCACTTTGTCTTCTTGCTTTTCTTTTTTCTTTGGATTTTTTTCTTTTCACTGCCTCTGTACCATATTGTAGGGCTTACCTGGTGTCTTAGAGGATAAAGTGTCTGCTTGCAATGCAGGCGACCTGGGTTCAATCCCTGGGTCAGGCGGATCCCCTGGAGAAGGAAATGGCAGCCCACTCCAGTACTCTTGTCTGGAAAATCCCATGGACATAGAAGCCTGGTAGGCTAGAGTCCATGGGGTCACAAAGAGTTGGACACGACTGAGCGACTTCACTTCCATTTCTACCATACTATGGACCTCTATCCATAGTTCTTCAGGCACATTTTTTAGTTCTATTCCCTTGAAAATACTCATCACCTCCACTGTATGTTCATAGGGGATTTGATGTAAGTTGTGGGCTAGCGATTTTCCCCACTTTCTTTAATTTAAACCTGAATTTTGCTATAAGAAGCTGATGATTTGGGCCACAGTCAGTTTCAGGTCTTGTTTGTGCCAACTGTATACAACTTCTCCATCTTCGGCTACAAAGAATGTAATCAATTTGATTTTGATATTGACCATTTGGTGGGGTCCATGTGTAAAGTTGTAACTTATGTTGTTGACAAAGGGTGTTTGCTATGGTCAGTGCTTTCTCTTGGCAGAATTCAGAATTCTCAAAGCAGCCTTTGTCCTGCTTCATTTTTTACTGTAAGGCCAAACTTGCCTGTTACTCCAGGTGTCTCTTGACTTTCTACTTTTGCAACCCAAACCCCAATAATGAATAGAACATTTTTTTAAAATTTTTTGGTGTTAGTTTTAAGAGATCTTCTATAGCTTCATAGTACTGATCAACTTCAGCTTCTCTGGCTTTGGTGATAGATGAATGTGTTAGTTGCTCAGTCATGTCTGACTCTTTGCGACCCCACAGTCTGTCCTTGGAATTCTCTAGACAAGGATACTGTAGTGCATTGCTATTTCCGTTTCCTTCTCCAAGGGATCTTCCTGACTCAGGGATTGAGCCCAGGTCGCCTGCATTGCAGGCAGAGTCTTTGCCATCTGAGCTACAAAGGACGCCTATGGTAATAGGAGCATAAATTTAAATTACTGTGATGTACAGTGGCTTGCCTTGGAAATGAACAGAGACTACTCTGTCATTTTTGAAGTTGCACCCAAGTACTGCATTTTTGACTCTTTTGTTGATTATGAGGGCTACAGTATTTCTTCTATGGGATTCTTGTCCATAGTAGTAGATATAATGGCCATTTGAATTAAATATGCCTATTCCATCCATTTTACTTCACTGATTCCTAAGATGTTGATTATGCTTATCATCTCCTTCTTGACCATGTACAGTTTACATGGATTCATGGACCTAACATTCCAGGTTTCTATGAAATACTTTTCTTTGTAACATTGGATTTTGCTTTCACTTCCAGACACATCCACAACTAAGTGTTATTTTCACTTTGCCCCAGCTGCTTCATTCTTTCAGGGGTTATTAATAGTTGTCCTCTGCTCTTCCCTAGTAGCATATTAGACACCTACCAACTAGGGGGACTCATCTTTAGGTGTTATATCGTTTTTTCTTTCAGGTTCTCATGGCAAATATACTGGGGTAGTTTGGAATTCTCTCCTCCAGTAGATCACATTTTGTCAGAACTTTCCACTACGATCTGTCCATCTTGGGTGGCCATATATGGAATGACTCATAGCTTCATTGAGTTACACAAGCTCCTTTTCCACAACAAGGCAATGATCTATGAGGGGGATGTGGAAGTACATGAATGCACATTTTTTCATTTGCCCAGCCAGTCTATGCCTTTGTGTTGGTGAATTGATTCTATTTGTATTTAAGGTATAATATTTAATATAATATAATATTTAATATATTTAAGGTATATTAAGGTAATCATTGACATCTGTGATCCCATTACCATTTTCTTAGTTGTTTTGAGTTTGTTTTTTGTATTGTATTTTCTTCTCTTGTATTTCCTGCCTAGAGAAGTTCCTTTAGTATTCATTTTAAATCTTGCTTGGTACTGCTGAATTCTCTTAATTTTTGATTGTCTGGAAAGCTCTTGGTTTCTCCATCAAATCTGAATGAGAGTCTTGCTGTATAGATTATTCTTGGCTGTAGCATCTCCCCTTTCATCACTTTAAATACATTGTGTCATTCCATTCTGATTTATAGAGTTTCTGTTGAGAAGTCAGTAGAAAGCCAGATGGGACTTCCCTTGTATATTATTTGTTGCTTTTCCCTGTTTTTAATATTTTATTATTGTCTTTGATTTTTGTCAGTTTGATTACTATATGTCTCGGTGTGTTCTTCCTTGGGTTTATCCTGCCTGGGACTCTCTGTGCTTCCTGGATTTGGCTGACTATTTTCTTTTTCATGTTAAGAAATTTTTTGGATACTATCTCTTTAGATATTTTGTCAAGTCCTTTCTCTCTCTTTTCTCCTTCTGGGACCCCTATAATGATGTGTTTAATGTTGTTTCAGAGGTCTTAGGCTGTCTTCATTTTATTTTTCATTCATTTATCTATATTCTGTTACAGTGATTTCCAACATTTTGTCCTCCAGGTCATTTATCTGTTCTGACTAAGTTATTCTGCTATTGATTCCTTCTAGTGGATTATTCATCTTTACTTATTTGTTCTTCAGTTCTAGTAAGTCTTTGGTAAACATTTCTTGCATTTTCTCCATTGTTTTCCCAAGATCCTGGATCATCTTCAATATCATTATTCTGAATTCTTTTTCTAGTAGGTTTCCTATATACATCTCATTAAGTTTTGCTTCCCCCCCACCAGGGTTTTACCCTGTTAATTCATTTGGGACTAAACTTTCTCTGTTTTCATCACGATTAACTGTATGTATTTTTGTTTGTTTGTTTATTTATTTTTTGTTTTGTTTAAACTTCTATGGAACTGTGCTTCTTCTTGCTTCTTCTGCCTTCTGATGGAGGAGTCTGAAAAACTTGTGTAAGCTTCCTAATGGGAAGGACTGATGATGGGAAAACTGAGTCTTACTCTGGTGGGCAGGACCTTGCTCAGTAAAGCTTTAATTCAATTATCTGCTGGTGGTGGGTAGGATTGCACTCTCTTCCTGGTAGTTGTTTGGCCTGATGCGACCCAGCCCTGGGGTCTACAAGGTCAATAGTAGAGTTAATGGTGAACTCCAGGATGGCTTACACCAAGGGGAACATTCTCAGCCTTCTGCTGCCAAGTGCCGTGTGGTAAGCTCCTCTGATCATCCCTCCACAGGAAGCCCTCTGACACTAACAGGTAGTTTTGGTTCAGTTTCCTATGTGGTCACTTCTTCCCTCTGAGTCTTGGTTCACACAAGATTTTGTTTGTGCCCTCCAAGACTGGAGCCTGTTTCCCTCAGTCATGTGAAAGTCTTATAATCAAATCTTGCTGGCCTTTAAGGCCAGATACCCTGGGGATTCCAAGCCCTTTGGTTGGAATCCCAGGTTGGGAGGCCTGATGTGGGGTTTAGAACCTTGACAACAGTGGGAGAACTTCTTTGTTACTATTGCTCTAAAGTTATGGGTCACTCACCCAGCAGGTGAAGGATTTGATAGACCACATGGTACTGCCTAGGTCTTTAAAAAATAAAGTCTACATGTGGTTCTGAGGGATGCCTTGAATTAAGAATCACTGGCCTTAACAAAAGAGCACAAACAGGGGAGCAAAATGAGTAGACTGTAAGAAATAAGACCCCAAACCAAAGACAGTAAATGATGAAGGTGAGTTACTTGTGTAAAATGCATTATGTCACAGTTGATGGCATAAAATCTCTCCTACACTTGTCATTTCTTGATTTTTTAACCTTATTATCAATAACCTCCCTGTAAGACAGAATTAATGAAATGTAATCAGAATAAGGCAGAAGATAAAAGTGAGGCTTAAATTTATGGCATGTATTACAATCAGTGGGAAATATTGCAAATGGATGCCTGAGCCTGATAAAATTGATGAAGAATTAGAAGTATATGTCATTTATAAGAAATGGCCAAACTGTTTCTCCATGTGGAACAGTTCCATTTTGTATTTTTATTAGTAATATGTGAGAATTCCAGTTGCATCAAGTTTCTACCAGTGCTTTGTTTTGTCAGTTTTTTTTTAAATAAATGTTTTAAAATTTAAATGAAAATGTTATAAATTCTAGTATTTATGTGGTGGAAAATATAAGAATATGAATAACTCAGAGGAAGCTTGAGTAGCAGGTCTTCTTGATTAGAAAAAACACACCCTTTCATTTGATTATAATATACAGTAGGATGATCTAGAATGAATTATGAAATCAGAGGTCAGTCTAATATAAATAACTAAGTAATATGAAGAGAATGTATAATTATGATTGATACACTATTAGTCACAGTACATTTTCCATGCTTTCCCATGTTCACAATCTCTAGTTTCAATTCTCAGAGGAAGAAACAAACAAAGAAAATCCTTAAATATCAATCTTGTCAGAAGATAAGAATGCGTAATAGTTTGTCTGTTTATTTGGCTTTAATTATTTGTTATAAAATTAATGTTATCATAAAAAGTTTTGAAAATCCAGATGCTTAGAAAAAATTTTAAACAGCAATAAAATTAACCTGAGGTTTTATCACCCAAATAAAGTTATAATTAACATCTTAGCCTTTCTCTATATTACTGTTACCAAACAGATTCAGCTGCTTGCCATTCAAAAGCCAATACTCAAGAGACAACTATTGGTTGGAAAAGGAAAGACTGCTTTACTCAGGAGGCCAGCAAACTGGAGAGACGATAGACTCACTTACAAAAAACAACTCTGAAGATTCTGCTCAACCATGAAAGTTTCAAAAGCAAGAAAGTGACGTTCATCATTTTGGGAGTGGGTCAGTTTTCATTATCTTCCACTTTGTGCAAACTTTCTTCTGATTGGTTGGTGGTGAGATAACAGGGCGGTGCTCCAGGAATCTTGTTCTCAGCCTGAATTTACCATCCTCTATCTGGATGGAAGTCTTAGATGCTGCAGAAGAAATAAAAGCTATTGCTCTGTCTATTCCCTGAGAAGGAACAAGGACCCTGTTTTATCATCGCATTCTTGGGGTTTTTTTGTTGTTGTTCCTTCCTTGTTTCTGCATTTTCTCCCTTTCCTGATAAACAACCCTTTGCACCTGACCTTTGGAACTAAAAGAAGGGCAAAGAAGCTGAATGAAACTCTTTCTTACAAATGAGATACAGAGGACATGGAAAGGATTTGTACCTGGGAGGACCACAGGGTCCTGCTGCCTTTCATTGTCTCATATATTTGAGAAAGTATGCTTATAATTTTATGACTCTATAGAGTGTCCTATGGGAAACACTTCCTATGAAAATCTGGGTGAAATATATCTTACCTCAAAATGCTAACAGGACTTCTCATTTCTGTTATGGCAAGTCTACACGAGTAAGCCTTTCTCCTTTAAAAAAAAAATATTTTACTTACTATCTAGTCTGTCTTCCTTTATTGTTGGTGCTCAGCGGCATGTCATGTTCAACTCTCTCTATATATACATAAATCACATAATTCTTTCATACACATGAAGAACTACCTAATTTTATGATACTTTTCTGAAGTAATTTCCTGAAACACATAAAGCAGAAAAACAATCTAAACAGAAGGGAAGAGAAAATAAAAAGATATATATTGATTTAAAATCTAAAATGCTAAATATCAATTGTTATTATAAAGACTGTTGACAGGTGATATTCCAAAACAGTTTTGTCAATAGAATGTAAACAGAGTCTGCAAGATAGTATAGCCGTTCACCTCTTCCTGCTTGAAACACTGATATTTAGAAGTGTAGCAGTAGTTTCATGATCTTGATGTGACAGCAATAGCATAAAAATAAACAGAATGTTGATGTTGGAGGAGAGAGAGAAAAAAAATCCTATTTTATGAAAGCATCACTGAGAATCTGTAGCCATCACTGGATTTCTACCTCTGGATGTCTGTTTGCCTGAGAAAAATAAGCCATTTTTTGTTAAATTTATTGTAGGCAGGTTAATTTATTTTCAGTGAAGATCATTTCTGTTGGATGCAAATGTGATGCTATATACATATACACATATATGTATATATATTACTTAATTATGGTTTACAAGAATGTAAGGGACTCTGAAAACTTAGTAATCTTGTGTTTTTATAAATTTTGTTTTCTATTTTTCCATCAGATATCAGTTCTTGTTTTTCATTATTTTAGTTCTCCCATAATTACTACCATAGTATCTTGCATTTCTCCATCTCAGTTATAATTTAGTCTTATTTATGTTATTTCTTATTTAATATCTGTTTTATCTATTAGATATCAGTCATTTCTAATGAACTTTGGAACACAAGATATTCCATAACGTTTACTTTAACATAAATGTAACACAGTAATATACAAATTTGTTCCCATGTTTCTTTATGATTGTTTTCAGTGTGTAGATAGTATCCTGATTGTCAACAATTCTTTAGCAAATTCATAGACTACTCAAGTTATATGCATCCTAAATCAAGTGCACAAAATATGATAATGCAAAATAGTATATGTTTAGAATTATGGAATACATCTTTTGAAGAAAAAAATAAAACAGTTTGAACAGAATGAGAGATTCTTTTTTTTTTATCCCTTTTTCCCTCTCCCCATCTTTTTTTTTTTTCTTTCAAGTTCCACTAGGCAGAAGAGCAGAATAAAAATATTTTGAGACAGGAAAACATAGTTGCCTAATATGTCCCTAAATTTTATTATTCAATGTCCCTGCTGCTTTATTTTCTTAATATAATGGATTTTGTTTCTAGTAACTCTGACTATAATCTGTACAGATAATAAATTATCATTTTCAAAAAGTTTTCAGTACTTTTCAGATAATACGCTTTTCAGGAAATTAAAACTATCACCCTCATACAAATACAATATGATGACTATTTTATTCAGATCATTAATTAGGTAGGGACAATAAGATGTCAAAGTACCTTTGAGATACAGGGATTTTGAAAAAGTATTTTAAAATGTTAGAATAAAAGTGCTAGGTTGAATATACACAAGCTTATTATAGTTAGTATCTTACAAGGTAATGAAACCATAACCTTTAGGGGAATCTTCTCTACTGGATAGAAATCTACAGGTTAACCTGAAGGATCAAATACAGGTATATTCTCTTGGAGAGTTCTTGTGAGGGTTTGTTAAACTATGTCATGGTGTAACACTAAAAGAACATATTTTCTACTATTTATTTTGTTTCATTTTCCTGAGTTTTGACTAAATGTAAGATATTTAATTAATTAGTATATCTTATTTAATGTAGTTAATAATCTTTAAAATCTACAAATGTGCTGATTTTTAAAGAAGTTCCTTTGAGACTTGAGAGATTTTGTTTCCTAAATCATTTTAGTGTTATCAAGGCAGAGTTAAGATTCTATCTCCTATTTTCTGATAACATTTCATCAGTGAGACTGAATCGAAATATTGAATGATCCATCCCTCTAAAATTCACAAAATTAAAAGCTAACCTGACAAAAATGTAAATTAATTGGAATTTCAAGTTTTATATTATTTATAAAACATTTTTTAAATTTTGCTTGTGTTATGACAAACTTGACACATGTTCTTTATATTGTTTATTACCATATTTTTTTGAAGAAAATTTATCTGAAGATCATTGGTTTTACGTTTTGAACTTTAAAACTAATTTCAAAACTGGGATAAGAGTGGCTAGTGAGTGTGGGAAGACAGGTATCATTTTGTTTGTGAGTGAATCTTTTGTTCTTGAGCCTCCTATTATTGTTCTTTAGGCACTAATAGTACTTGCTGGAGGACTAATTACTCAAGTTTAATAAGGATGGACATGTGCTGGAGCTGAGGAGTCTGTTCTTCCTGTTTGTTCTCCTTTTTAATAACCTTACAAATCACCCAGGCAGAATGTGTTTCTGAGAAAGAAGTAAGCCTTCAGTACTGACGTCCGACAAAGAGTCTTTATTACCAAAAGTGGCAGAGTCATTCCTGAGTAGCCCTTACTTATTTGATGATGATATTTTAAAATTACTTGTTTTGGGGAAAAAAATATCACACTTACTAATAGGTTATCCTCAATCCTTAAAAATACTACCTGGGACTTTTTCAAGAACTTTCACAAAGAGATTTTAGGATTTTAGCTCTTTAAAAAAAATTGAAGTACAGTTGGACTATAATTATATGTTGCAGATGCACAGTAGTGATTCAATACTTTTATAGTTTGTGCATCACACACATTTGTAATAATATTATTGACTATATTCCCTGTGTTGTACATTGTATCCCAGTTATATATTTTATAATTGATAGGTTGCATGTTTTTAATCCTATTCGCCTATTTCACCCAGCTATTAACATTCCTTACCTCTGATAACTTCTGTTCTCTGATCTCTGAGCCTGTTTCTGCTTTATGTTCATTCACTTATTTGCTTTTGTTTTGTTTTAGATTCCACATATAGTGAAAACATACAGTATTTGTCTTTCTATATCTGACATTTCACTTAGCATAATACCTTCTAGGTTCATCTTGCTCGTATACATATATATATATATATATACACACACATACACACACACACACACATGCTCCGGCTGCTAGCTGGGCGCAGTCGCTCTGGCCCGCAGAGCAATCAAAGGGAGCTCCGAACCCACCTGAAAACGGATGAAAGGGTTGGGATAAGAGGTGCAAAGAACAGCAGCAAGACAAAGGTTCTGATCAAGCTGCAAAACTTTATTGAGTGCAAGGCGATTATATATGGGGAGGAAGGGAGGGAGGGGGAAAAGGAAGGGGGGAGCTCTGACGGGCATGTAAGGAATACGTGTCTTGTGGGTGATTGGCCTGTCGGATCCTTTTGGTGATTTGCCAGCTGAATGTATAGCTGGCACGTAATCAGCGCCTTATATGGCAGCAGGCTTGTAGTGTTCCGACCGTAACGGCACTGGCTGATCGCATCAGCTGGCCAGGCCCCAACACACACACACACATATATATACATCTTATAATGTATTACTCAATTTAGTTTGCTAGAATTTTGTTGAGGATTTTTGTATCTATCTTTATCAGTAATATTTGTCTATAATTTTTCTATAATATTGGTCTATTGTTTTCTTGTGTTATTTTTGTGTTGTTTTTGTATCAGGGTAATATTGGCCTTATAGAGTGAGTTTGGAAGTGTTCCCTTTTCTACAATTTTTAGAATAATTTGAGAAGGATCAGTATTAACTCTTCTTTAAATGTTTTGTAGAATTCCCCATGAATCAGTCTGCTCCTGAACTTCTGTTTGCTGGGACTTTTTTGATTACTGATTAAATTGCATGACTGACATTCAATCTTTTCTTATTTTCTATTTACTTTTTATTTAGTCTTGGATTTGTATGTTTCTATGAATTTACTCATTTCTCCTAGGTAGTCCAGTTCATTGGAGAACAACTGTTTAGAGTGTTTCCTTATGATTGTATTTCTGTGTCATTGGTTGTAACATTTTCTCTTTTAATTCTACTTTTATTTGCTACTCTGTGATACAGAGTTTATTTGCTTAGCTTTATCAATTTTTCTGAGCTTTTTGAAAAAAAAAACAGCTCTTAGTTTTATGGATCTTTTATAGTACTTTTTGTTTGGTCTCCAAGCAATTTTTTTATTTATTTTTTATTGAAGGATAATTGCTTTACATGTAGTTTATTTCACAATGATATTTATTATTTATTTCCTTCTGCTAATTTTAAGCTTTGTTTATTCTAGCTCCTTTAGATGCAAAGTTAAGGGTTTATTTGAGATTTTTTCTCATTTTCTGATATATGCTTATATTACTGTAAACTTTCCTCTTAGAACAGTATCCCATACATTTTGGAAAGTTGTGTTTTCATCTTCATTTGTCTCAAGGTATATCTTTATTTTCCTTTTTATTTCTTTGTTGACACAATGATTTTTTAGTAGTATATTTTTAGTCTTGAATTATTTGTGTTTTGATTATTTTTTCAGTTTTCTTCCTGTAATTGATTTCTAGTTTCATTCCATTATGGTCAAAAAAGATTAATAATATTTCATTCTTCTTAAATATATTGAGACTTATTTAGTGCCCTAATACATGAACTATCCTTGAGAATGTCTGCATACATTAAAAAATAATACATTCTGCTGTTTTCTAATAGAATGCTGTTCAGTTATCTATTATGTTAAAGCATCTGGTCTAATATGTAATTAAACATTATTACTTCTTTATTTTCTGTCTGGATAATCTGTTCATTGATATATTAATAAATGGAGTTTAAAGTTCCCCACTATTATTGTATTGTTGTCAGTTTTTCTTTTTATGTCTGTTTATATTTGCTTTATATATTTAGGTGTTCTGATGTTCTATGTTATAAACATATATTTTTATGAACATTATATTCTCTTGTTGAATTGTCCCCTTTATCATTATGTAGTGTCTCTAGTTGTCATTATCTCAGTTTTTGTATTAAAGTTTATTTTGTTTGATATGACCATTGCTACCCCAGTTTTCTTTCCATTTCTTTTAGCTTGTTATATCTTTTTTTGCATCCTCTCACTTTCAATCTGTCTGCATCTTCAACTCTAAATTTTCTCTGATAGGCAGCATTTTAATGGGTCTTTTTGTTGTTGTTATTGTTGTTTGTTTGTATTCTTTAATCTATTGGATCACTTTGGTTTTGGATTTGGGCTTTCAGTTCATTTACATTTAGATTGATTATTGATAGGTATTTTTAACATTTCTTGGAAGAACAGTTTACCGGTGATGAACTCACTTTTTGCTTCTTGGGAAATTTTTTATCTCCGTCACTTTTGGATGATAACCTTGTTGAGTAGAGTACCCTTGGTTGAAGGCTTTTGTACTTTAAATATATCATGCCACTCCCTTCTACCTCCATGATTTCTCCTTAAAAAAAAAAATCATCTGTTAACTTTATGGGAGTTCTTTTGTATGAGACTCTTTTATCTTGCTGACTTAAAAATTCTCTCTTAATTTTTATTTTTTAACATATTTAATTATGATATTTGTCTTTACATGAGTCTCTCTGGGTTCATCTTGTTTGGGACGCTTTGCTTCCTGGCCTTGGATATTTGTTTCCTCCTTTAGGTTTAGGGGAATTTTCAGCCATTATTTCATCAAATAAATTTTCTGTCCCATTTTCTCTTTCTTGGAACCCTAGAATGTGAAAATATTAGTGCCTAATGTTGTCTCAAAGGTACCTTAAACTATCCTCATTTAAACTTTTCTTTCTCTTTTTTGCTGTTCTGCTTGAGTGAATTCCACTACTCTGCCTTCCTGATTGTTTATCTAGACTTCCGTACTTCTTAATCTACTGTTGATTGCCTATGGTATATTTTTCGTTTTAGTTATTGCATCTTGATTGCTCAGATCAGTTCTTTTATATAATTCTAATTATTTGTTGAAGTTCTCACGGTGTTCCTTCATTTTTCTAAGTTCAGTGAGCAATTTTATGACCTTGGCTTTGCACTTTCCTGGGTAAACTACTTTATTAGTCCCACACCCCCAAGATTTTATCTTGTTCTTTTATTTGGAACATATCCCTTTGTTCCGTCATGTTGTTTGATCTTCTGTGTCTGATTCTATGGTATTAGGTGAAACAGTCACTTTTACAGGCCTTGAAAGCATGTCCTTTTGTGGGAGCATCCCTATGCAAGCTGTGTATGCCTGGTGGTTTGCTGGGAGTGCTGAATCTGAAGCTAGCACAGACAGTGGTTTACCCTGGCGCAACTCGGAAGCCAGCATCTTGGCTGGGTAATGAGAATTGGAAATGGAGCCTAGCAGATGTCAGGGCTTTTCTCAGGATGTGTCAGAAGCAACTTTCTTAGCAGAGTTGGGGAGGGTGGGCAGAGCCAGAGCCCAGTGTAGACCAGGGCTTCTCCCAGAGAGGGTTGGAAACTGTCTTTAGGGGACAGTAGGGTAGAGTTGAGTAGCATGCAAGCAGAGCTTTTCCCAGGGCATGCTTGAGGCCACCTCCTTGGGGTGGGGTTGGAGCCAGAGCCAGGAATAGGCCTGGGGATGTTTTGGCAACCTTGCCAAATGCTTATCATTCTGCTGCCCCTGTGCTGTGACTGGGAGTGAGTTTGTTCATGGGTCCTTTAAGTGCAGTGTCAGTTTCCTACAGTCCTCAGGTACTCCCAGTGGCAAGCCTTGCTGGGTTTCCAAACAAGTAAAAGGAATCATCTTCAGCACTTGTCCCCAGGGCTGAGGTACCCAATCTGGGGCTTAAGCTAGTCACCCCTTAAGGACTGATATCCCTTTTCACTTTCACTAAGTTTGTGACACACCCTTTCTCAGCTGGACTGCCTGCCAGGGGTGTGGGCCCTGACTAGTTTACTTCTCCTAACATACTCTGTGTGGTTCTTTATATTCTTGATTGTAGAACTGCTGTTCTACTAGTCTTCAGGTTGTTCTCAAAGAGAGGCGTTCTATATGTAGTGCTTGTATATTGATGGTAGGTGATGAGAGCTTTTAGCTTTAGATAAATAATAGATGAATACACAGCATCAGAGTTTTGTTTGTTCATTTAACAAAAGCCTCACATTTTTTGCTTTTAGGACAATCATTATTTTACTCCTGGCTAAATAAATGAATATCTATATCAGAATCTTAGTTAGTGGATAGGCAAGTAACACTTTTCCCAAAATTGTTTTGGGAAGTTATCTGGTATAATGAAATGAGGATATTAAGAAAGAAAAAACAGGCTAATCCTATGTGAGTGATAACTTAGTATTAATATTTAGTCTGAGGTAATGGAATTCTGTTCACCTATAGGAAAGAATTATTGGCAAGCAGTTGAAAAATTGACAGTTGTAATTTTTAATAAATAAGAGTGAAAAATTTCTTCCTGTAAAGATTTTCATCTATTTCTAGTAGTTCTAATTTTCATTTATATTTAAAAGTACATTTATTTTTATGTTATTGGTTAAATAAAGAATGCCCTGAATATTCTACAATATTCATATGAGCACATTTGGTAATGCACAATTATGAGTTTCAAAAATTGATTAAAAAAACTAATAATATTTTTGGATTCCAATAGTTACTAACATTTGTAGATTATACTGGAAATAGTTCAGTTCAGTTCAGTTCAGTTCAGTCGCTCAGTCGTGTCCGACTCTTTGTGACCCCATGAACTGCAGCACGCCAGGCCTCCCTGTCCATTACCAACTCCCTGAGTCCACCCAAACCCATGTCCATAGAGTTGCCATCCAGCCATCTCATCTTCTGCTGTCCTCTTCTCCTCCTGCCCTCAATCCTTCCCAACATCAAGGTCTTTTCCAGTGAGTCAACTCTTCGCATCAGGTGGCCAAAGTATTGGAGTTTCAGCTTCAACATCAGTCCTTCCAATGAACACCCAGGACTGTTCTCCTTTAGGATGGACTGGTTAATCTCCTTTCAGGCCAAGGGACTCTCAGGAGTCTTCTTCAACACCACAGTTCAAAAGCATCAAATTTTCAGCACTCAGCTTTCTTTACAGTCCAGCTCTCACATCCATACACGACTACTGGAAAAAACATAGTCTTGACTAGACAAACCTTTGTTTGCAAAGTAATACTCTGCTTTTTAATATGCTGTCTAGGTTGGTCATAACTTTCCTTCCAAGAAGTAAGCTTCTTTTAATTTCATGGCTGTAATCACCATCTGCAGTGATTTTGGAGCCCTCAAAAATAAAGTCAGCCACTGTTTCTACTGTTTCCCCATCTATTTGCCATGAAATGATGGGACCAGATGCCATTATCTTAGTTTTATGAATGTTGAGCTTTAAGCCAACTTTTTCACTCTCTTCTTTCATTTTCAAGAGGCTCTTCAGTTCTTCTTCACTTTCTGCCATAAGGGTGGTGTCATCTGCATATCTGAGGTTCTTGATATTTCTCTCAGCAATTTTGATTCCAGTTTGTGCTTCTTCCAGCCTAGGGTTTCTCATGATGTACTCTGCATACAAGTTAAATAAGCAGTGTGACAATATACAGCCTTGACATACTCCTTTTCCTATTTGGAACCAATCTGCTCATTCTTGTCTAGTTCTAACTGTTGCTTCCTGACCTGCATACAGATTTCTCAAGAGACAGGTCAGGTGGTCTGGTATTCCCATCTCTTTCAGAATTTTTCACAGTTTATTATGATCCACGCACAAGATAATACTGGAAACAGTACTATCTTTCTAAAGTTAACAATTTTCCTTGTAGCAGCAGAGGCCCAAGAAGAACCCTCCTAGAATGTGACACTTATAGGTCATAGATAATCCTTTTATTTTCAAAGAGGTAAAAACTGAATGTAAACTGTGTTTCCAATCATGAAGCTCGGAATAATTAAAATTTAAATATTTTTCTTCTAGTGTATCATCTACTCCGAGGATTGACTTCATTTTATTAATAAAAAAAATTAACTATACTTGGTTATTCCATTGTTAGCAGTTGGGCTTCAACTAATTAAATTTTCACTTAATAATGTTTTCAATCTGCTGCCATTTCTCATAAAGCCTTTTTTTCCCCTTCTTTTATCTTCATTAGCATCACATACCTTTTCACCTTATATTGAGAAATTTAATGAAATACAAATGAGACTTTAAGATTCAAAAGAATGCTTGAAATGTTATTTTCCAAGACATTTTGAATAAAGAACTGTAATTGCACATCATTTTTCCTTTGGATAACTGACAGCTTTTCCTAAAAGACATGTTTTTATTTCTAAACAAATGAATAAACTGCCATTGTTAATACTTGTGGTGTTTTTTCTGATGAAGTTCAAGGGAGACAATGTCTAAGTCATAAAGGGAAATGGGCTTCCCTGGTGGCTCAGAGGGTAAAGAATAAACCTGCAATGCCAGAGACCTGGGTTTGAGCTCTAGGTTAGGAAAATACTCTGGGAACAGCTACACAGTCCAGTATTCTGGCCTGGAGAATTCCATGAACAGAGGAGCACTTGTAGGCTACAGTTTATGGGTTGCAAAGAATAGAACAAGACTGAGTGACTTCCATTTTCACTTTAAATGGAAATACTTGTATGTATTCAAACCTTGGCATCATTGTAAATACTGTTGTTTTCTTTTTTTGTCACAAAGACTTTCAATGGAGCTTATGCTTGTTCAATCCTTGAAAATATTTTCTATGTTGTGGACCTTACACAAAATTAAGTCCCAAATATCCTCATTATTTCTACAAGACTTATATAAAAATCAACTTAAACACAAAAATAAAGTGCTCATACATTTTCACTGGATATTCTTTAATCACTCCTAATTATTCTTCAGCAATTGTGTTATATCGGTTTTTATAGAATAAAATAATTCAAAATTTTCTCTAGCATCATTGATTGAAAATTGTTTTTGCTGTTGTTACTTTAGAAACATCTATTTCATCCTTGGTAATGCTATACAATTCTTTAGGAAGGTTATCAGTCTTTTTGATTTTTGCCCTAGTGTTCTGAGTGTTCCTGTTCAATTCTCTCTCTTCTTCCTCAAATCTGTTAAATTTTAAATTTTTTTCTCAAAATTACTTAATTTTGTTCTTTGAAGTTCTTGTCCAGAAGAATCATCATCTAATTATTTGAAGTGTCAAATAGTAATGGGAAAATAGATAAAAGATTAAGTCAAGAGGAATGGGTAGGAATTATGGTGAATCTTGAAATGTTTGTCCTACCTAAAAGGCATTGAAGTTTTCAAAATGTACTAAAACTTTCTGTCCACCATAAAATTTCTCAAAAAAAAAAAAAAATCTTGGTTAGAAGTTGCCCAGTGGTCTACCAATGTGTGACTCTTTTAAACTGACAAAGACTCTGAAAATCAGAATTTTAAGTCCTTTGCTTACTATCACAATATATGTTTGAGCTGTGAATTGAATGTAGATTTACCATTTAAAAAAACTTTGTAACTTGATAGTACATTACTATATTATATTGAGCAGTTAAAACTGGGACCTTTTAATAAGGATACTGTGGGTTCGTTGATGTGAGACAATATGAACAAGATGTGTTTTAGAAGGAAACTTTGTTTAGAAGGAAACCATACTAAAAGGTGGATTGTAGACTTAAAGGTGGAATGTGGTTTCATGTTAATATATCTTGTTAGGACTTGTGGTACAAGCTATCAGAAATTTAGTAACTTCAAACAATATCCATTTATTATCTCACAGCACTTAGATCAGAAATCTGACTACCACTCAAAATTACCGCTGTATCTTCTGTTCCTAATAATATCATTTCTTTCTATATTTTAGGGCTTATACCAAATACTTTATTTCCTTTAACTTATTTAAATCTCATAACAACTCTACAAACTAAAGTTTTAGTGTTATGTCAATTTTATAAGGGAACACAAAAGTGGTGATCATTGGAATTAATCCATCAGCATTTGAGTATTTCTACCATTGTGTTTCTTTAAACATTTCACATATATGTGGAGAGTAAAGAATTTGCAGGATGAAGAAAATAATAGAGAAAGTCACTACTGTGCTGAGTTTTTCCCTCTCCCTGACCCCAGTGTACCAGTGATGTCACTTCAATTTAGCTAAACTAGTATTGTCCTTTCGCTCCAATATGCAAGACTAACCTCATAAAAAATCTTAGTGTATCTCTCATCTTCCATGCAGGAAAACTAAAACCATCATAAATATTGAAAACAATTAGAAATACTTTGTTACAAAAGTTTCAGGACTATTGGAGGAAGCAGGAAGTTGATATATCCTTGATATTAATAATGATCAGAAGCTCTTTTTATACTGTCAGAGAAAAAAAAAAAAGAGTGAGGACATCAGAGTCCAAGAGCAGCTCTACACTGCTATCCAAAGTCTCTGATGCTCTGTCAAAACTTCAAAGGCCACTCAAGTCTCAGGCCACACACTGTTGACAACATAATAGACAGATACACTACTAGGAGCAGAAAAAAAAAAAAAAAAAGAAAAGAAATTCCTCCCTCACGCTTCTGCTTTCTTCTAGAGCTTTCCATTGGTGAGACTCGAATTAATCCAGCATGAAGGGAAGTCTAGGAAATGTAACTTTTGGATTTTCCAGGTCTTTGAGATATAAAGCAGAATAGAAAGAGCCTGAAAAGTGGCAACAAGCAAACTAGTAAGATGACTAGCATACTGAGGAGCCAGCTGTGGAAAGTTGATCTAGTTCTTTTTTAATTAATTAATTAAGTTGCACTGGGTCTTAGTTGTAGCACACATGACCTTTGTTGGAGCATTTGCAATCCTTTTGAGTTATGACAGGCAGGATCTTTTTGTTTTTGTTCTGCTGTCTGTGGAATTTTTAGTTATGGCAAGTGGGAACCTAGTTCCCTGAGCAGAGATCAAGCCTGCATCCCCTGCTTTGGGAGCTCAGGGTCTTAGCCACTGGACCACCAGGGAAGTCCCAAGTTGGTGTCGTTCTTGAAGTTCCTTGTTTCCACTCTTCACCAGTTCCACTCTTCTCCATCAACCTTGGGTTTTCCTCCTCTCTTACAGGGGTTTTGGTGGAAGGAGGAATACGTTTATTTTCCAGGGGTCCTCTCCTTTGCCTGCGTAGAATTTCAGCCCTGTCTGCAGTTGCTGGAGATTTCCTGCTTCCTAGTATGGTCCCATCACAATCTCTGGTCCCATTCACAGCACCTATACGTGGCTACTCTGCCATAGATCTTACTGCTTTTAATTTGGGAGTGAAAAGCTATAAATTCTTGGATTAGTTTGTTTTGTTGAAATCAGAATTTTTTATTGAAATAATAAATATCAAAATGTTCAGTTGTTAAAATGTTCTCTTGCATTTTCTACAGAAGCTTTGCAGTTTTGGCTTTCACATCTATACTCATGAGCCACCACAAACTAATTTTTATGTATGAAATAAAATGGGGTCAAAATTCATTTTTCCAATAAATATATTTCTGTTGTAACAGTGTCATGTGTTAAAAAGCATTATTTTCCCATTTATTCAGCAAGATACTTGAAATATTCATTTTTCACTTTTGAGAGTCTTTTAGTTATAGTTAGCTTTTTTATGATTGTAGTTTTTAATAAGCATTTTTAATTGTGTCTCATAAAATATACAGGGGACAAGCACTGAAGTCTTACAGGCAGAGTCACACTGAGTTGCTTAAAGTCCTGTTATGTCACAATATTTCTCTTAACACACACATCACATTTTTTCTCATTATAAATCTTGTGGCTCCTTTAAGCTTTTTGTTACATTTTTAATTTTGTTTTAATTCATACTTTTTTTAAAGCAACAGAGTGTCATGAAATTATAACTAATGATTGCCATTCTCAGGCTTAGTCACATATCTATATTTATGTGACTATTCTGGTTAGAATATAGTTACTAATACTAACAATATAAAATGTGTAATTCCTTATTAGTGTGAAGATTATGTACATTTTACCTTAAGGTTCAAACTTAAAAGTCTCGCAGTACTTTTTCTTGAGTCAAGGTTTTATTAAAATTTCCACTTCTTGCCATCCAAAAATTGTCCTTACAAACTAGTTGGAATGGGTTGTATTTTTTTTAATTGAGATATAATTGACATAGGACATGGTATTAGTTGCAGGTGTGCAACATAATGATTTAATATTTGTGTACACTGCAAGATTATCATCAGAGATCAGTTCATGTGTTACGTATTTTTTTTTTTTTTGAAATTTGAGGTTTTAAAATCTTCTCTTCTAGCAACTTTCAAATACACAGTATAGTGTTGTTAACTATAGTCACCATGCTCAGTAAGTCCCAGAACTTACTGAGTTTATACCTGGAAGTTTACCTGTGATCTTCTTCATCTATGCATCATCTCATCTTCTGGCAAACACCAAGCAGTTTGATGGTTCTATGAGATTGTTATTTTTAGATACCATATGTAAATGAGATCATATAGAATTTATCTTTCTCTATATGACTTATTTCCTTTGGTATTGTTTTTATTCAATTGCTCAGTTGTGTCCAACTTTTTGAGCCCCATGGACTATAGTATGTCAGGCTTCCTTGTCCTTCACCATCTTCCAGAGCTTGCTCAAACTCATGCCCATTGAGCTGGTAATGCCATCCAACCATCTCATTCTCTGTCATTTCCTTCTCCATCTGCCTTCAATCTTTCCCAGTATCAGGGTCTTTTCTAATGAGTTGACTCTTCATATAAGGTGGCTAAAGTATTGGAGCTTAGCTTCAATATTAGTCCTTCCAATGAGTATTCATGGTTGATTTCCTTTAGGATTGACTGGCTTGATCTCCTAGCAGTCCAAGAGATTCTCAAGACTCTCCAGCACCACAATTTGAAAGCATCAGTTCTTCAATCCTCAGCATTCTTTATGTCCGACTCTCACATCCACACATGACAACTGAAAAACTCATAGCTTTGACTATACAGACCTTCATTGGCAAAGTACTACCTCTGCTTTTAATAAGCTGTCTAGGTTTCTCAAAGCATTTCTTTCCAAGGAGCAAATGCTTTGAATTTCACAGCATTATGCCCTCAAGATTCACATATGTTGTAGCAAATGGAAAGATTTTCTTATTCTTTAAAGATATATCTTTATCTGTATATAGATATAGTGGAAACAGTGACAGACTTTATTTGGGGGGGCTCCAAAATCACTGAAGATGGTGACTACAGCCAAGAAATTAAAAGATGCTTGCTCCTTGGAAGAAAAGTTATGACCAACCTTGACAGCATAATAAAAAGCAAAAGTCCATCTAGTGAAAGCTATGGTTTTTCCAGTAGTCATGTATGGATATGAGAATTGGACTGTAAAGAAAGCTGAGCACTGAAGAACTGATGCTTTTAAACTATGGTGTTGTTACCATCTTTCTAAATTCCATATATATGCGTTAGATGGTAACGATAACCCTGTATGCGAGACAGCAAAAGAGACGCAGATGTATAGAACAGTGTTTTGGACTCTCTGGGAGAGGGCAAAGGTGGGATGATATGGGAGAATGGCATTAAAACATGTAAATTATCATATGTGAAATGAATCGCCAGCCCAGGTTTGATTCATGATACAGTGTACTCAGGGCTGTTCCACCAAGATGACCCAGAGGGATGGAATCGGGAGAGAGGTGGGAGGGGACTTCTGGAAGGCGAAACACATGTATACCCATGGTGGATTCATGTCAATGTATGGCAAAACAAACACAACAATGTAAAGAAAAGAGTCTTTCTTGAATTTTTTACAAAAATAATAATAATAATAATAAAATAAAATAAATAAACTATGATGTTGGAAAAGACTCTTGAGGGTCCCTTGGAGTACAAGGAGATCCAACCAGTCCATCCTAAAGGAAATCAGTCCTGAATATTCATTGGAAGGACTGATTCTGATGCTGAAATTCCAATACTTTGGCCTCCTGATGTGAAGAACTTACTCAGTTTTAAAGACCCTGATGATGGAAACGATTGAAGGTGGGAAGAGAAGGGGATGAAGGAGGATAATATGGTTGGATGGCATTACTGACTCAATGGACACGAGTTTGAGTAAATTCCAGGAGTTGGTGATGTGCTGCAGTCCATGGGGTTGCAAAGAGTTGGAAACAACTTGACTGAACTATTATCTGTATCTATATCTATCTAACTCAGATCTTTATTCATTTTTCTGCCAAAGGACACTTGGCTGCTTCCGTGCCTTAGCTATTGTAAATAATGCTGCTATGATCAATGAGAGTGTGCTTATCTTTTTAAACTACTGTTTTTATTTCCCTCAAATAAATAATGAGAAGCAGGAATGATGGATCATATGGTAATTCTATTTTGAATCCTATGAGGAGCTTCCATAGTGTTTTCTACACTAGCTGCACCAGTTTACATTCCCATCAATTTTGCACAAAGGTTTCCTTTTCTCTACATCCTTCACAATATTTGTTGCTTGAACATCTCATATTTAATACATACTCTTTAAAATTTTATGAAATGAGTTTCCAATGGTAACATTTAAAAATATTAATGTCATAATATAATTTTATTAGGATATATTTATATATTACTGATACTGCTTTTTGTTACCTATTATCCATGTATTTTAAAAATAAAATTCTGGAGAAAGTGATAAAAGTCACATTGAAAATTTATCTGAGTTAGGAAATGAATTACTATAGGGATTTTTATGTAACATAAAATACACACATGCAGTATAAGCACATGTGAATATGTACAAGTTTATCATTTGCCCGTTTGCCATCAATCACAGTTTTGCCATTTTGCCTTATCTCTCAGCGTGTGTGAATCTCTATCTAATCTGCAGTAAGATGTTGAAACACCATGTGTCTTCTCTAAACCCATGAAATAACAAACAAATAAATAATAACTCTGTTAACATCTCTGGAAAGATATAAAACAGAAAAACAGATTTAATTAGGTAGTTCAGAGGACAGACTCTGGACTTTGACTTACTACATCATGGCTGGATGAATTTATGTATGGCTAAAATCATTTAAAATGACTAAAATCATCACTCTAAGTTTCCTCATTTTTCTCCCTACAAATGGCCGAAATATTGAACGTAATTCCTCTTCTTCTCCTTCATATTTTTATCTTCATCATCTCCATCACATCATCATCTTCATCATCACTATGATTCACTGTTTTCAAAGGAAGTCAAGTACCACATGACACCACAGTTATATTCTCTCTTCTCAAGGATTTTGCTCCATTGTTTTTCTATATTATTTCCTTGGTCTTTACCTTTCTATTTTTCCTATAAATATTTTAAAAAGTTGTATATCTTCTAATTAAAAAAAGTCACTTAAATCTACCTCTTCCCTGTCACTCTAGAGTCCTTCAAAGCAAAATTTAACAAAAGAATTGACTAAAGGTCATCTTTTATTTCTTTATACCACTTCTGACTCATTAGTTTCCAATGGCTTCTGAGTTGGACAAATTCTCCAGCTGTGTTTAACCTTTACTTACACAAACAATACTTGTGTCAGCAGATGTGTGTGTGTGTGTGTGTGTGTGTGTGTGTGTTTTCCATACACCAAGCATTCTCTGTGACTGAATTGCCTACAATTTAATTCATTTCTTACACTAACAGAATTTAGTGCAGACACCACAGGTTAGGGACTCTGTCTTATGTCTGCCCTCATTTCAGCTGCCAATTGCAAGTAGTACCCCTGAACATTCCCATTTTCTTAAGGTTCACTACTGGGCTTACCTATTTTTAACTCTGTTAATCTACTCTCATAGTATTAAAACTATCAATATGCCAAGATATGCTAATATTTGTATCTGAACTTAATATGCCCTGAACTGAACTCTTGATCTTTCACATCTAGATTCTAATTTTCTCCATTTTAGTTTATGGAATCTATATTCATGCCATTGTTCCTGGTAGAAAATGAAGAGTTAGTCTTGATATCTCTTTTTCTCACCTTCCCCTACATAACCTGCCATGCCACTCTGTCAATGCTACACCTAAAATGTTCTGTAGCTTTAAGCCATCAACTCCATTTTCATCAACTTAAACTTCTCTTCATCTTCAGAAAGTGAAAGTCACTCTGTCGTGTCCAACTCTTTGTGACTCCATGGACTAAACACTCCATTGAATTCTCCAGGACAAAATACTGGAGTGGGTAGCCTTTCCCTTCTCCAGGGGATCTTTCCAACCCTGGGATCGAAACCAGGTCTCCCACACTGTGGATGGATTCTTTACCAGCTGAGCCACAGGGAAGCCCAAGTATACTGAAGTGGGTAGCCTTTCTCTTCCCCAGTAGTTCTTCCTGACCGAGGAATCAAACCAGGGTCTTCTTTATACCAACTGAGCTATGAGGGAAGCCCATCAGAGATGCTGGTAAATGATCCAAGCCCTCTCACTTAAGCAAATGTAGTCATTTGTCAAATGTAATCATTAATCAATATGTTTCCACTTTTGCCTCTTTTTAATCAATCTCCATACTGCAAGCAGAGTGCTATATCAGTTTTTATTTACATATTTTTTAATTTACAACTGAAATCTGAAATAGTACAGCAGACCTTTTTTTTTTTTTGGCATTACTCATGGAAGGATAATTTTTAAGAAAAAACTATAAAACATTTAATTATATAGAAGTTGCTTAATCAAAATGTTTATTTAACTAAATCATTTCAGAGTCAATAACCACTTGTTTCCTTCTTTTAGTCATTAAGATACTTATCATCATTAATTATAAATTGCACATGAGACTAAAATTTTCTTCTAGAGGCCACTCAATAAAATTAAGATATTTTTCATATTAGCAAAATATATCAATTACAGATACATGTTAAATGAAGAAGACTGATTATAGGAGAAGAGGCAGTGACACGTGAAGGGAAAAAACAATTCGTAATGCTATATTTCTAAAACGGGAAAAATTAAAATCATTCATATGATTAAAATGTTTCCCAAGAAGACACAGTAACATTTGCTTCCTCACTAGGATTTGCTTGCATATCATCAGTTAGGTATAATTGCCATTCTCTCAAGCTGGACAAATGATAAGGCAAGAGAGAAAAAATAAGACTCTTTACAGGTTATCAGATAAGAACATTGCAATGAGTGGGACAAAATAGCTCTTGTTTTGTTTTACTTTTGGGGGTCTTTCCTTAATCTCCATAAATCTATATCTCCTTGCCTGAATTTTGGCCACTTTTTATTGCAAAATTTCTAGAAATATATGTCCCAAGGTAGCCTTGTGTTATCAGAGACTATAGGACTACTAATCCAACCCACCTCCACTTTCTCCTGGGTACACAGCCAGATTGTCTGTCCCAGACTCAATGAAATTATGTAGGACTGAGCTCTGAGCAATGAATTCTGAACTTTATTTTATTTTTTTTAATTTTCTTTACTTTATTGTGTTGGTTTTGCCATACATTGACATGAATCCACCATGGGTATACATATGCTCCCCCTCCAGAACCCCCCTCCCTCCTCCCTCCTGATTCCCTCCCCCTGGGTCATCCCGGTGCACCAGCCCCAAGCATCAACCCTGAGTTGGTGATGGATTTCACATATGATAATTTACATGAACTTTAAACTGTGAAAAGATTCCAGCCTTGGGTCATATAAATATCTTTGGTTGATTTTTGTTCTTTCTGAGGTTTGATATATTGGTGAGCATGGAAATCTTGGAAACCACATTTTCATCATGGCAGAGTTATCAATTAGAAGAAAATATTCCTGATTTACCAGCTGGAGGAGAATCATCTAATCAGGAAGAGCAGTTTTGCCCTTGAATTGAGCAGAGGAACTAATGTTAAGCCACTGAGATTTTGGGAGCTGCATCCATTAAAATAGCATCACTAAGGAATGTTAATGCCATAAAATGGTAACCTAATTCTCTTATTTTTCAGTTGAAGCGTATAATAAAGGAAGTTTTTAAATGTCCAGTTTTCATTATGCAAAACTTTTACTCATTTCTTTCTTCTGAGATAGCACTGTTTTTATCTGATAGCACCTGTAAAGCTTTTAACCTTTTTGCACTTGCTTAATCATCTGTTCTGTTTATGGGGAATGGCAGTCATCTCTAGACTGTTGGAATGTTGGGCAAAAAAAGTGGGAAAACAAAGGTTACCATGTCTCCTTGGGAGAGATCTTTAAATGTCGTCTAGAAACTGGACTCGGATTCAACTTAAGTTAAACTCTGCAGTTGGCCCCTGAAGGTTCAGCTTTAGGGGAAACTCCTTCCTAGAAGCTTAGGTCTGGGCACTAAGTAAATCTCATATTTCCCAGTTTGCAATGGAGGCAGAAAGAGACAGAAAGAATCTAGCCCAGGGAATTTGAATAAGCCATGTTTCCTCCATAAAGCCCCTTAAACACCTTCCCACTGCATCTGAGTCAAATTATTCAACCTTAATGTGGCCCACCAGGCCCTGGCCCCTGCCTGCCTTTCTAGCCTCTCCTCAGGATTTTTTTATTTTGTTTTATCCACTCTGATTATTTCATTCATTGAAGATACTGGGCTCACTGACATCAGGGATTTCTGACAAAAATTGCTCCGGAAATGCTTCTTTCTGAAAACCTTTGCTCAGAGGTTCTTCTCTTCAAGGCTCTCATTAAGGATCACATTTCGTGCTATCTCTCTTAGTCTCACTCAAAATTGTTTCTTTATTTAATAAGTTTTCTTTATAAAATCTGCTTTTCCTTCATTGAAACTATCACAATTTGTATTTGTAAATTTACTTTGGGATGATTTAATACTTCCTGTTTTATTCACATCTGCATTTGTTCCCATTGGCTGTAAAGTAGTAGGAACTGTTCTTAAAATGAACAGATGAATGAAGTTAATACAGAAAACTGACACTCTAATAAATTTATTTATCAACAATTGACTAAACACTTCCAAACTGGCAGTGCTATACTAGTGTTGTCATATTATACAGGTGTATTGGGAAATAATGATTCTATGAATTCTAAAATACAAAATGACGACTTGTTATGGCATTAACAGTATTATTAAGAACAACCTTCCTCTACTCCTCCTCTCCAAAATAAATCAAGGAGGAGAAGAACATTCTATTGTAGAATGAGTTTATACAATAAATGCTTAGACAGCCTGCATATATTAATAGCAAGTTCTCAGGAAATTTTAGCTATTATATCCTTGTTACTAAAATTTAATTTGTTATATATGCCTCATCATAATGGTAAATTATAATTTTTATTTGTAAAAATCACAATGTTAATTATAATTTAAAATGTTTTCCCATATTATAATTTGCATTGTATTTTTTGTTTTGTGATTGATTTAAAATCTCATTTTTGTATTACTATTACTCATTAGTAATACATGACTAATGTAACTACATTAGTAGTTACTACATGTAGTAGTAGCATGTAGTAACATGTAATACATGTAGACTACATTGCAATTAAATATATGTATAACATATGATGACCTATGTAAAAACTATAGCCTAGTTCTTAGAAATAATTAATTTTTAAAACAATAAGGGACTGATTCAAAGGAGTTTTATGACTCATTGGAAGATAAATAGACTTTAATTGAAAAAAAGATGAATGTGGAGGCTGTGTTGTATATGTTAAGGGGCAAAAGTTTCCTTCTTTTATCTTCCTAATTCTTAGTTGATGTCTGAAATAGCAAAGCATTGTGTTTACAAATTTTTGGAAATTGAAGCTTCTTTTAGTAAGCTTAATTATCTTACTAATCTTAATTAGTAAGATTTTATGGAGCAACTTTGGCCCTGTTCAAGAGGAAGTAAGCCAATGGTATAAAAATTGTCCTTGGCCTATGTAGCTTGAAATAAAAATTCATCACTTCTTATTTTTACTTCTTACCAAAGATAACTGGGGCGAGGTGTCATGCTATTTTAGTCTTCAAACCAAAAATCTAACAATCTAGAATTTTGTTATTGTTCATTTACTTAGTCATGTCCAACTCTTTGTAACCCCATGGACTGCAGCACACCAAGCTCCCCTGTCCTTCACCATCTCCTGGAGCTTGGTCAAACTCATGTCAGTTGAGTCCTTGATGCCATGAAACCATCTCATCTTCATCCCCTTCTCCTCCTGCCTTCAATCTTTCCCAACATCAGGATGCTTTCTTATGAGTAGACTCTTCATTTCAGGTGGCCAAAGTATTGGAGCTTCAGCATCAGTCGTTCTAATGTATATTTAGGGTTGATTTCCTTTAGGATTGACTGGTTTGATCTCCTTGTAGTACAAGGGACTCTCAAGAATCTTCTCCAACACCACAGCTCAAAAGCATTAATTCTTTGGCATTCAGCCTTCTTTATGGTCTAAATCTCACATCCATACATGACTACCTGAAAAAATATAGCTTTGACTATATGGACTTTTGCTGGCAAAGTAATGTCTCTGTTTTTTAATATGTTGTCTTGGTTTGTTGTATTTTTTTTTTCCCAAGGAGCAAGCATTTTTTAATTTCAAGGCTGCAGTCACCATCTGCAGTGATTTTGGAGCCCAAGAAATTAAAGTCTGTCATATTTCCATTGTTTCCCCATCTATTCACCATGAAGTGATGGAACCAGATACCACATGGTCATAGTTTTTTGAATGTTGAATTTTAAGCCAATTTTTTCACTCTCTTTTTTCACACTCATCAAGAGGCTGTCTAGTTCCTCCTCACTTTTTGTTGGAAGGGTGGTGTCATCTACATTTCTGAGGTTATTAATATTTCTCCCAGAAATCTTGATTCCAGCTTGTGTTTCATCCAGCTTGGCAGTTTGCATGATATACTCTGCATATAAGTTAAATAAGCAGGATGACAATATATATCCATGACATACTTCTTTCCCAATTTTGAAGCAGTCCACTGTTCCACTCAATCTAGAATAGAGTAACTCATTTACAATTTTCAGTCTTGAACTTAATTTTTATGTTTACCATATTAAATCTGAGCCTATTGCTAACTAATCAATTCAGTTTCATAGCTTCAGAAATATAACTGTGTAATATATCATTCTAAAATTTTTATCAAGTTGTGTACTGTGGTTAGATTTTTAGTTTTCTTTGCTTTCCTTTCTTCCTGCTTTTGATTTATTTTCATATCCCTTTATGGTTGTAGAGATATCTTATAGTAGTTTAGGTTAATTGAATTTCAAGAACAATTAGATTTTTTTAAGTACATAATTATGAGTCACTGTTTTAACTGGAGAGTCAGAACAGAGGAATCACATAAACGTTTCAAATTTCTAGCAAGCATTTCAAAGAAAACAAACAGAAGCCATTGCTTCATAACATCATCAAACTGCCCTTGGATAGACAGGATTGAACTATGTGATTACTCATTTAGAACACTTTTGGATGTTTTAAATTTAGAGAGAGACTTAAAGTCTTTCTTCTTATACATAATCTTATTCCTGATGAAAAGAGACTGGAGGAGGATGATTTAGAGCAGGGTACCAGGAAAGTGCCTTCTCTAAATCATCCTGCTCCCAGGCGCCAGCAACTTATCCTGCACAAACTTTATTTTCCTCTTCCAAATGCATATATCACTGGGTTGTTATAAATAGGAAAAAATAAATAAATAAATAAAAGCTCTTTGCCCAGTTTGGGAACATATTGATTGCTCAATATATTACTGCTCAATAAACTCTGGATATTATTAAGTACTAAAATGTAGCCAGCTTTAATATACAGATTATTTTTCATATTGTCAATGATTAACAGTGTAATTAATTCTTAGGTATCAGTTTATATACAAATTTAATAATGAGGTTTTCAGTTAAGATTTAAAAAAGCTTTAGTCTTAAATAAGATTTTCATCTTAAGGAGGGAATTCAATAAACCACTAGATAAAATTAAAATGTGTCCTCAAAAAAGATATTCACTGCATTTGGATAATTTCCATTTTAAAATAATTGGATACTATCTTATTTAACTTTGTTTATACTAAAAGAAATTGGGTTTCTTGACTGCACAGAGACATCTAAATACTGGAATAGTAGGAGAGAATTTCGTGTTGTAAAAGTAGAATTAAATATTTAATGCTCCAATTTACATTTACAAGTCCTTGAGGAAATTGCCTTCTGACAAAGCTGAATGAGGCTGGACGTGTTGCTGCAGAGAAAGCCATGAGTCCCTAGCACGGGACATCATTTTGACACCTCCATCGTTATCTTTGCCATTCTTTTCACAGCCTCCACCATCACTGGCTTTCTGACATCTGTCATAAGAGGTATTTTCAGAATTCCAATGTTCCTGAATCAGACAAGCTTGTCACATATTTTGTTAAGCACAAAGTTTTTAAAACAGAATGGTTAGATATAACTGGGTCATTGCTGCTGAATGGTGAATGACACAGTTAATGTCATTTTTCACTGACAAAATCTGCCCTGTATTTACAAGGAAGTATGACTCAGAGAAAATGAAAGGCTCATATTATTTCCCCTCTTCTTAGTTGACTCCAAGAACAAAGAATTGTATGGTGATTTTTTAAAATGGGTTATTCTATGGAAGTACGTTTCTAAGGTCAGGAGGAAAACATTCCTGACCCCAGTTTCTATCAGTGAAAAACAAGGTTGCTGTTGTTTTTTGGCTGCCTTTTTATGTCGATTTCTAATGCTTGTTCTTTTAACTATGTTCAAAACGGTGAACAGCCAAAATGTATCATCTTTTGCTTTGAGGGAATGACATTTGGGGAATTTTCCACTGAACAAAATTTAATGCAAGAAACTTATTTAGCACCTATCAACTGTATCTGGGCACATGAAAAAACAATAGAACCTTGCCCTCATATCTAGTGGGGGAAGTATGACCTCAAAACACTTACGAGTGGTGGGAATAGATGCCAGAAGACTTACATGCAGACACCAAAGTGATGACTCTAGAATATATCAGATCTGTTAATACATAAATATGTTATTGCTTATAATTGAAGTTAACTTATCCATGGGTTTGTATTTAAACATGATAGTTGAATAAAGTTAATTTTACAAGTCAATACAATTCAGAGCTTCCCATTTACATGTCTGTCTCAGCATTCTTATCTTTTCTATTTGCTCCCAAATGTCCCCTCACCAATATGTCTATTCTCAGAGAGGGTATTTTTTGCCAATGTTCCAGACTAAATGTAAGGCAAATCATTGTGATTTTCAAAATCCTCCAGTGATGATCAATTTTATGTGTCAGTTTGGCTGGGACATAAAAAATCAAATCAGATCATTGGTCAAATATTATTCTGGGTATTTCTGTTTTTGATTAAAATTTCATATTGAGCATGTGATTAACAATGTTATGTTATTTCAAGAGTAGAAAAACATAATTCAGTTATATATATATACATGCTAGCTCTTTTTCAAATTCATTTCCCATTTAGTTTATTACAGAATATTGAGCAGAGTTCACTGTGCTATATAGTAGGTTCTTGTTAGTTACCTATTTTAAATATAGTAGTGTATACATGGTCAATCCCAAACTACCAATTTACCCTCCGCTCATCTGGCCCCCAGATAATCTTAATTTAATTCTCTAAGTTTATAAATTTGTTTGTTTTGCAAATAAGTCTATTTGTATTTTTTTTTTTTTTAGATTTCACATATAAGAAGTATCATATGGCATTTGCCTTTCTCTGTTTACTTACTTCACTTAATATGATAATCTCCGTGTTGTTGCAAAAGACATTATTTTATTCTTTTTAATGGTCGAGTAATAATCCATTGTATAAATGTACTGCATCTTCTTTATTCATTCCTCTGTTGATGGACATTTATGTTTCATCCATGTCATGACTAGTGTAAACTGTGCTGCAGTGAGCATTGTGGTACATGTATCCTTTCAAATCATGTTTTTCTTTGGCTATACGCCCTGGAGTGGGATTGTTGGATCATATGGTAGCTCTATTTTTAGTCTTTTAAGAAACCTCTATTCTGTTCTCCATGGTGTCAGCAACAATTTACGTTCCCACCAGCAGTGTAGGAGGGCTCGCTTTACTCCATATCCTCTCCAGCATTTATTGTTTGTAGACTTTTTTTTTTTTTTAATTGTTTTTGCCATCTTTTGATGATGGCCATTTTGACTGGTGTGAGATGATAGCTCATTGTAGTTTTGATTTGCATTTCTCTAATAATTAGTGATGTTGAGCATCTTTTTCTTCTATTCTGGGTATTTCTTTGACAATGTTTTTGTTTGATATTAACATTCAAATTGGTGACTTGGAGTAAAGTAAATTGTTCCCCATGTCTGTTTGTGTGTGTTGGTGAGGGGCCCGGGGAAGGGGGCGTTCTGCCAGTTAGCTGGAGCCCTGAACATAACAAATACTGACTGCCCTGAGCACAGAGGAACTTTGCCAGCAGATTGCCTTTGGATTCAAACTGCAAGTTTTCCCCGAGTCTCTAGCCTTTCAGCATAGACCATCAGATTTTGGACTCGCCAATCATGTGAGTTCATTCCTTAAAATAAATAAATACTGTTGGCCGTTTCTCTGAGAAACTCTTACTAACTCACTTCCCCTAACCAGTTTAAGTTTCTGTGGAGTTTTATGTTGACTCTTACTCATCCCTTGATCCTAAGGAACGGATACAACAGAGCAGGATGCCATACAACCATTCTACAAACTTCTTTCTCTTGCTTCTCTAGATCCTTCTACAGTACAAAAAGTTCTACCTGCCTATCTGTCCTTCCTCCCCCCACCACCTTTCCTTCCTCTCCCTTTCTTTCTTTCTTTCTGGCTGCATTTTCATATTTTCTCTTCTTTGTTATTATTATTTTTGCTTCTCTACAAGCTTTTGACATATAGACTATTCTAAAAATCCCATAAACCCCAATAAATACTTGATTGTAGGAATTAATATCCAGGTCTTTCAAGACTAGTGCCTTATTGTTGTAGGAACAGGTCCCCTTCCAGGGCCTGAAACTGGGCTCTTGTCTAACACTCAGAAATGAATTGTCCAAGGAGCCACATGCTGACAAAGCAAGAGATTTTATTGGGAGAGGGAACCTGAGTAGAGGGCAGTAGGGTGAGGGAACCCAGGATAACTGCTCTGGCATGTGGCTGGCAGTCTCGGGTTTCATGGTGACCGCATTAGTTTCCAGGTTGTCTTTAGACAGTTATTCTGCCTCTGAGTCCTTCCTGGTGGTGCATGCTCTGTTCAGCCAAGATGGATGCCAGCAAGGATTCTGGGAGGTAGTCAGATATGTGGTGTCTCCTTTTGACCTTTCCCAAACTTTTTTGGTTGGTGGTGGCTTATTAGTTCCGTGATCCTTACCAGGATCTCCTATTATAAAACAGCTCATCCAAATGGTTACTATGGTGCCTGGCCAGGGTGGGCAGTTTCAAGTCAGTGTACTTTCTCTAACAATATCAAGACAGAAGAAAAGAAAAGTGGGAAACCCAATACACTCCCTTGCCCTCTGAGTCTGTGTTTGTGTTTGTGTGTGTATGTACTTGTGTGTCTCTGTTTTGGTTTAATGGTGAAACAGGAATAGGTGAAAATGAACTAAGAGAATGAAAATTATGTTGATTACTTCAAAATAGTGTTCCTTTAGAATTACTTAGGTTGCTTAAGGAAATTCAAAAGGATAAATATGTAACTTAGTTTTAAGCATCTTGATGAATCCTTTTATGTTCTGCAGATGACATAAGCAAACATATGGAAATATTTACAATCTATGATCATTGTTATGTGGGAACAACAGAAGGAGGTGACAGGATGTAAAGCAGCAAACTACTGTGGCAAAAGAATAGAGTTTAGTCAGACAAAATTGGATTTAAATGCTGATTCTGCTTTGGACAGTTACTTACATTGAGTTTACATATATGTATAAATAAGATGGAAATACATATTAGCTTGATAAAGGTTTTTGGAAAATTTATTTTTATATGTTCTAGTCTAAAAATGCCTACCAAATTATACCACATTTTGCTTTAAGTGATTTATTTCCTTAAGAAGGATTAAGACAATTTATTTCCTATAACCATAACCCATGAACTACTTCCTGCTCTGTAACCATATTTCACCCCACCTTTACCCAAATATCTATGAATCAGCCATATAGAAAAGTTTTAGTTTATGAAATCTACCACATTGTCTCACCTTTGGATTTTGGTGTAGACTGTGTCCTTTGCCTGAAACTCTCTTGAACCATCATAAAGAGATATCTTAAGGATATATCTTAGAAAAGGCAAGATTATCTTCAGATCATCTCAGAATAATGATGTTTCCTCGGGCAGATTTCCCTGACCCCTAATCAAATCCACTCCGCAAGATGTAGGCTCCCATACTGAAATATTTCCCTACACATCCCTCATAACCCATGACATTCTTTGTTTCATGTTTTGCTTCCCTCTAAGTTGATCCTGAAATATTTTTCCTCTGTCACCACTGTATTCCTGGAACCTAGTCTCTGGACATGAATGCTCAAGTAATACCCACCTGTTTCAGTGGGTGAGATAATTCTTCATTACCTTTTCCCTTCTCTCCCTAATGTTTTGAGAAATACATTTTATATTGCATATTTAGCAAAAAGAATTACAATCTTCTATACCAAGGAATTTGGACATTAAATCCAAACTATCCTTTTCTCAAAGTTCTAAACGTCTGCCCTTATATTTGTTCATTTCTATTCTTCACCATTGAAATGACACCACTGTCCCTCTAGCTCAAACCAAGAATCAAGATGTTGTTCTTAATTCTCTTTCTTCCTTGACTCTCATTTGCAATCCATTAACAATTCCTTTTGACTTTATCTTTTAATTCACCATCATCTCTTTTTTGAAATCCACTATCTTGTCTTGATGGTACTAGTACAATAGTCTCCCAACTCTTTACCTGATTAAAAAAAAATTGATTTTTTCCAAAGCAGTCTTTTAAAATGTAAATCAGGTTTCATGCTGTGAGAAGATGTCAGGATCATTCTGTCATACTAAGATAAAGCCCAAATGCCTTTTGGTGACTGTAAAGTCAGAAGAGTTTCAGCAATTCGTATCTCCTCCTACCACTCTTTCCTGTGGCTCACTCTTTTGAGCCAACCTGTGTTGTTTTTTTGTTTTTTCTAACCATATCCATCACTGCTGCCTTGTACATTTCCAATGGTTATTCATTCGGCCTGGAAAGCTCTCTGCCCAGGGAGAGCCCAGTTCCTACCTTCTCAGGAAGGTATTCAAACACCTGTCTGCATGACCTCCAGATGCTTTCTATAACATCATTTTGGGTTTTCTTCTCTTCCTACCATTTGAAATTACTTATTTTGCTTGCATATTTATTTTTCTACTTATTCTTACTGAGATATATAAAATCCATTAAAATGGGGATCATTTTGGGTTATTTACCATTGTAAACTCAGTGCTGTGATTGTAGAAGACTACAACTTTTATAGAATAAATTCTTGAAGAAATAAATCATTTTTGTACAAAGATATTTATGGAAGCAATTTAACTGAAAAACTTTTGCTCCTATCTTTTCATTTGACAGGAGAAACTAAGAACTTGGTAGCAAAAAGAAACACAGAAATATTTGATAGAACTGTACCTTGGAAGATGAATGGAATTGAACTACTTAGGGAAGAAGTACATGCACAAGGAATAGGTATGAAATAAATTTAGAAAATGGCAAGTTGCCATCTGAATGTAACTCAGAGCCTGACCCATTGGGAAAGATTTGGTAATCATAAGTTTATTTTCTATGTGTGTGTTTCTGTTCTGTTAATAAATTCATTTGTATTTGTAACTTTTTAAAAATAGGTTTCACATACAAATGATATCATTTAGTATCTTTCTTTCTCTTTCTGAGTTACATCAGTTCAGTGAATCAGTTGTGTAGGACTCGTTGCGACCCCATGAATAGCAGCACTCCAGACTTCCCTGTCCATCACCAGCTCCTGGAGGCCACCCAAACCCATGTCCATCAAGTCAGTGATGCCATCCACCAACTCATCCTCTGTCATCCACTTCTCCTTCTGCCCCTAATCCTTCTCAGCATCAGGGTCTTTTCCAATGAGTCAGCTCTCCGCAGGACGTGGCCAAAGTATTGGAGTTTCAGTTTCAACCTCAATCCTTCCAATGAATACTCAGGATTGATCTCCGTTACGATGGACTGGCTGGATCTCCTGGCAGTCCAAGGGACTCTGAAGAGTCTTCTCCAGCACCACAGGTCAAAAGCATCAATTCTTCAGCACTCAGCTTTCTTCACCGTCCAACTCTCACATCCATATATGACTACTGGAAAAACCAGAGCCTTGACTAGAAGGACCTTTGTTGACAAAGTAATGTCTCTGCTTTTAAATATGCTATCTAGGTTGCTCATAATTTTCCCTCCAAGGAGTAGGCGTTTTTTCATTTCATGGCTGCAATCACCATCTGCAGTGATTTTGGAGATCCAAAAAATAAAGTCTGACACTGTTTCCATTGTTTCCCTATCTATTTCCCAGGAAGTGATGGGACCAGATGCCATGATCATAGTTTTCTGAATGTCGAGTTTTTAAGCCAACTTTTGCACTCTCCTCTTTCACTTTCATCAAGAGGCTTTTTAGTTCCTCTTCACTTTCTGTCATAAGGGTGATAT
>ML660816.1:1897399-2011884 GCA_007570785.1 Antilocapra americana | reverse complement strand
AGAAAAAGGTGAAATTCCTTGTTTTGGGGTGGAATGACCTATAGATATCAATTAGGTCTAGTTGGTCTATTGTTTCATTTAAAGTTTGAATTTCCTTGTTACTTTTCTGTCTAGTTGATCTATCCATTGGTGTGAGTGGTGTATTAAAGTCTCCTGCTATTATTGTGTTGTTGTTGATTTCTTTTATTTTTATTTTCCCTTTTTTTTTTTTAGAAAAAAAATTTTTTTTAGAATTTTTAAGTCCCCTATAACCTTGTTATTTTCTTTTTTTTGCCTTTCTTTTCCTTTATTTTTATTTCCCCCTTTTTTAATCTCCTCTTTCTCCCTTATTGCATTCTCCGTCCTATCTCCTTTCTTACCTTTTATATCTCCACTTTATTCCCCTTTTTTTAAATTTTTTTTTTTTTTACTGATTTTTGTTGTTGTTGGTGGTGGTGTTGTTGTTGTATTTTCTTCTTTATCATTCTTTCTTTTTTTCATAACAGTACTTTTGAGAATCCAGTCTTTACTCTAGATTTTTAATCTTTGCTTATTAGTATTTGGTAACAACTTTGTACCTTTAAGGATCCAAGCTCCAGTACCCATTGCTACCTGGGAGTGAGATCATTGCCTTGACTGCTCTCTCCCCATTCTTATTTCTCCTCTTTTTTTTGTTTTTGTTTTTGTTTTTGTTTTTCTTTCTCTTCCTTATCTTTCTTTCTATCTTTTTCTTTGTAATAGTATTTTGAGAATCCCGTCTTTACTCTAGATTTTTAATCTTTGCCTATTAGTATTGGGTATCAACTTTGTACCTTTAAGGACCCAAGCTCCAATACTCATCGTTACCTTGGAGTGAGATCAGTGGCTTGACTGCTCTCTCCCCATTCTTGTCTCTCATTTTTTCTTTTTTTTTCTTTTTCTTTTCTCTTTTCTTCTCCTACCAAGACACCTTAAACGTCCTCTTCCTCTGTATATTCTCTACCCAACTCTGGGACTCTGCTTGAGAGTTACCAGCTGTGAAGAACACTGAAATAACTGACCACTGGCTGGATCTGTCTCTATCCATCTGACTCTCTCCTTTCTCTCTCTGGTCAATTCTGTCTCCTTCCACACTCTTCACATTTCGATATAACTCTGTGAACATCTCCAAGGGATCCAGGCTGTGGAGGGCACACAGAGGAGCAATCACTGGCCACTTCACTCCCTCACCATCGGATTCCTCTCTTCTCCTTCTCGTCCATGCCATGTAACTTTGTGTACCTGACAGAGTGTCCCTCACTGTGAAGAAACTTCTCATCACTAAACTAGAGGTTCTGCCACCATCAGTGCAGAGATAAAAGAGCCCTGAGGCTACTGGAAGACAGGAGACTAAACCCAGACCCTGAGAATTCCAGAAAACTCCTGGATCCAAGGGTTAATTAATCGATAGGAACTCATCAACCTTCTCCATACCAAAACTGAAACTAATCAACCCCCAAGGGCCAACAAGCTCCAGAGTAAGATATACTAAGCAAATTCACCAGCAACGTAGGAACACTGCCAGGAGCTTCAATACACAGGTTGCCCAAGGTCAAACCAAGTCCACCGACACCTCAAATCTCTTTACTGGACACTCCATTGTTAGTTACAGTGAGGAAACCCAGATCCACCCACCAGAACACCACACAAGCTTTCCCATCCAGGAAACTTCTACAAACCACACATCTAACCCCTCCCATAGTGAGGAACCCCCACAATAAAGGGGCAACACAGCAAGATAAACAAGATGAAAAAGCAGAGAAATACCCAGCAAGTAAAAGAACAGGATAAATACCCCCTAGACCAAACAAAAGACGAAGAGATAGGATGTCTACCTGACAAAGAATTCCGAATAAGGATAGTGAATATGATCCAAAACCTGGAAAATAAGTTGGAGCTGCAGTTCAATAACCTGCAGGCAAGGATTGAGAAGATGCAGGTAAGCTTTAACAAGGACTTAGAAGAAATGAAAAAGAGTCAAAATACAATAAATAATGCAATAAATGAGATCAAAAACACCCTGGCGGGAACCAACAGTAGAATAACAGAAATAGAAGACAGGATAAGTGAGGTAGAAGACAGAATGGCAGAAATAAATGAAACAGAAAGGAAAAATGAAAAAAGAATTAAAAGAAATGAGGACAATATTAGAGACTTCTGGGACAATATTAAACACACCAATATTCGAATCATAGGAGTCCCAGAAGAAGAAGACAAAAGAAAGACCATCAGAAAATCCCTGAAGATATAATTGTTGAAAATTTCCCTAAACTGGGGAAGCAAATAGCCACTCAGGTCCAAGAAACACAGAGAGTCCCAAACAGAATGAACCCCAAACGGAACACCCCAAGACACATATTAATCAAATTAACAAATATCAAATACAAAGACCAAATATTAAAGGCAGCAAGGGAGAAGCAAAAAATAACTCACAAGGGGAATCCCATAAGGATAACAGCTGATCTCTCAATAGAAATGCTTCAGGCCAGAAGGGAATGGCAGAGCATTCTTAAAGTCATGGAAGAAAACAATCTACAACCCCGATTACTGTACCCAGCAAGGATCTCATTCAAATTTGAAGGAGAATTCAAAATTTTCTCAGACAAGCAGAAACTGAGAGAATTCAGTAACACCAAACCAGCCCTCCAACGAATGCTAAAGGAACTTGCCTAGATAGGAAACACGGATGGGATAGATAATCTGGAACCCAAAACAATAAAATAAATGGCAACAGGACCATACTTATCAATAATTACCTTAAATGTAAACGGGCTGAATGCCCCAACAGAAAGAAAAGGATTGGCCGACTGGATACAGAAACAAGATCCCTATATATGTTGTCTACAAGAGACCCACCTCACACCTAGGGACACATATAGACTGAAAGTTAAAGGCTGGAAAAAGATATTCCATGCGAATAAAGACCAAAAGAAAGCAGGAGTGGCAATACTCATATCAGATAAAGTAGACTTTAAAATAAAGGCAGTGAAAAGAGATAAAGATGGACATTACATAATGATCAAAGGATCAATCGAGGAAGAAGAAATAACAATTATAAATATTTATGCACCTAACATAGGAGCTCCACAGTATGTAAGGCAAATGCTAACAAGTATGAAAGGGGAAATCAACAACAACACAATAATAGCAGGAGACTTTAATACACCACTCACACCAATGGATAGATCAACTAGACAGAAAAGTAACAAGGAAATTCAAACTTTAAATGATACAATAGATCAACTAGACCTAATTGTTATCTATAGGTCATTCCACCCCAAAACAAGGAATTTCACCTTTTTCTCAAGTGCACACGGGGCCTTCTCCAGGATAGATCACATCCTGGGCCATAAATCTAACCTTGATAAATTCAAAAATATTGAAATCATCCCAAGCATCTTTTCTGACCACAATGCAGTGAGATTAGATATCAATTATAGGAGAAAACCTTTCAAAACTTCCAACATATGGAGGCTCAACAACACACTGCTGAATAACCAACAAATCGCAGAAGAAATTAAAAATGAAATTCAGTTATGCATGGAAACGAATGAAAATGAAAACACAACAGCTCAAAACCTATGGGACACTGTGAAAGCAATGCTAAGGGGAAAGTTCATAGCAATACAAGCTCACCTCAGGAAACAAGAGAAAAATCAAATAAATGACCTTACTATACACCTAAAGCAACTAGAAAGGGAAGAGATGCAGAAGCCCAGGTCTAGTAGAAGGAAAGAAATCTTAAAGATCAGGGCAGAAATTAATGCAAAGGAATCAAAAGTGACCATAGCAAAAATCAACCAAGCCAAAAGCTGGTTCTTTGAGAAGATAAAATTGACAAACCGTTAGCCAGACTCATCAAGAAACAAAGGGAGAAGAACCAAATCAACAGAATTAGAAATGAAAACGGAGAGATCACAACAGAAAACACAGAAAAGAAAAAGAAAATAACAAGGTTATAGGGGACTTAAAAATTCTAAAAAAAAATTTCTAAAAAAAAAGGGAAAATAAAAATAAAGGAAAAGAAAGAAAGAAAAAAAAAGAAAATAACAAGGTTATAGGGGACTTAAAAATTCTAAAAAAAAAAAAAGGGTATAAAAAAGTTTTAAAAATTTAAAAGATGTTCCTAGTACAGTTATAACTAAGGCTTTCTCTGGTGCTGATGCGTACTGGGAGGGGTCAGTTTACTTTTCAGACAATTCCTTGGGTCCGGCTTGTACTTCTCATGGTCTATAGACTCCAAACCTGTTGCCTCTGCTAGCTTAAGCATCTTCTGTTTGCTGGTCTTTTATGTGTCTATTCAGCACTCTGGGGTTTGCCCTGCTCCTGCTGAGTGCGCTTCCCCCGCCCCTTCTGCTCGGCTCTCTGTCGTCCGCCCGGTGCAGTTGGGGAGTGCGGCTTCTCCCCTCCCCTGGCCCAACCGCTCGGCTTTCCCGACGTGCAGCTAAGCATGTCTTCTTAGGTGTGCAGAGCTCCGATCCGTCCAGAATCCCCAGTAGTCTTGGTTAGCACCTAGCTCTGTTAGCAATTTGGCCGAGGAAGCCTCGCCGGGGCTGGGCTATGCCCGCTGGTCTCGGGCAGGGGTTGGATCTGTCCGCAGCCCGAAGGCGCCCAGCTCCGCCCAGCCGGCCGCCTCCCTGCCGACTCCGCCTCACCCTTTGGTCTCACAGAGGCTGGGTTATGCCCGCTGCACTCGGGTGGGGGCTGGGCTGGTCCGCAGCCCACAGGCGCCCAGATCTCCTCGGCCGGCCGCCTCCCTGCCGACTCTGCACGCCCTTTGTTCTGTGCCACCCGGCCAGCCGCCTCTCTGCCGACTCCACACCTCTCCTTGTTCTGCGTGGGCCTGGCAGGGGGGCTCTTCCTGGGGAAGGCTACTTCTCAGTCTATCTCCGGTTAGCCCCCTGGGTTGGGTCGCGCAGGCTGCTCCGTTCCCTGAGCTCGCGGCCCGCCCCTCCCTGAGCAGTCCGCTTTGGCTAATGGGGGGTGGGGCGTCCGCCGCCGCTTCCCTGTTCCTTCGAGCCAGAAATGTAGCTTGCAGGGCTTAATTATTACTCTGCTTTTACTCCCAGCTATCTTGCTCTCCAAGATTCACCACAAATCCGCCCGAGAGCATGCTCCCTGGTATTCGGAAACCTTTCTCCTCTTTTTTTTTTTTTTCCCCTCTTTATTCCAGACTCCCCTTCTGGGACGGATCCCCGCCCCCAACTCTGTCTCTCCCTTTACTTTTTTCTCTCTATTTTTTCTTTTGTCCTACCTCCTCTCGTTGGCAATGGGCCGTCCCTTCAGATGCCCGATGTCCTCTGCCAGCATTTAGATCCTGTTTTATGGAGTTTGCGCGGTCTTTAAAAGTTCTTTTGGTGTATTTATTAGGGAGAGAGTGGTTTCCCCGTCCTATTCCTCCGCCATCTTAGTTCCCCTCCAATGTCTCTGCTTTTAAATATGCTATCTAGGTTGCTCATAATTTTCCCTCCAAGGAGTAGGCGTTTTTTCATTTCATGGCTGCAATCACCATCTGCAGTGATTTTGGAGATCCAAAAAATAAAGTCTGACACTGTTTCCATTGTTTCCCTATCTATTTCCCAGGAAGTGATGGGACCAGATGCCATGATCATAGTTTTCTGAATGTCGAGTTTTTAAGCCAACTTTTGCACTCTCCTCTTTCACTTTCATCAAGAGGCTTTTTAGTTCCTCTTCACTTTCTGTCATAAGGGTGATATCGTCTGCATATCTGAGGTTATTGATATTTCTCCCAGCAATCTTGATTCCAGGTTGTGCTTCTTTCAGCCCAGCATTTCTCATGATGTACTCTGAATATAAGTTAAATAAACAGGGTGACAATATACAGCCTTGATGTACTTCTTTTCCTATTTGGAACCATTCTGCTGTTCCATGTCCAGTTCTAACTGTTGCTTCCTGACCTGCATACAGGTTTCTTAAGAGACAGGTCAAACGGTCTGCTATTCCCATCTCTTTAAGAATTTTCCACAGTTTATTGTGACCCACATAGTCAAATGGTTAGCTTAGTCAATAAAGCAGAAGTACATGTTTTTCTGGAACTCTCTTGCTTTTTTGATGATCCATTGGATGTTGACAATTTGACCTCTGCTTCCTCTGCCTTTTCTAAAACCAGCTTTAACATCTGGAAGTTCATGGTTCATGTATTGCTGAAGCCTGGCTTGGAGAATTTTGAGCGTTATTTTACTAGTGTGTGAGATGAGTGCAACTGTGCAGTAGTTTGAGCATTCTTTGGCATTTCCTTTCTTTGGGATACGAATGAAAACTGAACTTTTTCGGTCCTGTGGCCACTGCTGAGTTTTCAAAATTTGCTGGCATATTGAATGCAGCACGTTCATAGCATCATCTTTCAGGATTTGAAATAGCTCAACTGAAATTCCATCACCTCCACTAGCTTTCTTTGTATCGATGCTTTCTAAGGTCCACTTGACTTCACATTCCAGGAAGTCTGGCTCTAGGTGAGTGATCATACCATCGTGATTATCTGAGTTGTGAAGAGTTTTGTACAGTTCTTGAGTTTTGTACAGTTTTGTATAAAACAGAACTAAGTTTTGTACAGTTCTTCTGTGTATTCTTGCCACCTCGTCTTAATATCTTCTGTTTCTGTTAGGTCCATACAATTTCTGTCCTTTATCGAGCCCATCTTTGTGTGAAATGTTCCCCTAGCATCTCTAATTTTCTTGAAGAGATCTCTAGTCTTTCCCATTCTGTTGTTTTCCTCCCTTTCTTTGCATTGATCACTAAGGAAGGCTTTCTTATCTCTCCCTGCTCTTCTTTGAAACTCTGCATTCAAACGGGAATATCTTTCCTTTTCTCCTTTGCTTTTCACTTCTCTTCTTTTCACAGCTATTTGTAAGGCCTCCTCAGACAGACATTTTGCTTTTTTGCATTTCTTTTTCTTGGGGATGGTCTTAATCCCTGTCTCCTGTACAATGTCACAAACCTCCATCCATAGTTCATCAGGCATTCTGTCTATCAGATCTAGTCCCTTAAATCTATTTCTCACTTCCACTGTATAATCATAAGGGACTTGATTTAGGTCATACCTGAATGGTCTCGTGGTTTTCCCTACTTTCTTCAATTGAAGTCTGAATTTGGCAATAAGGGGTTCATGATCACAGCCACTGTCAGCTCCTGGTCTTGTTTTTGCTGACTTTATACAGTATTCTTGCCTTTAGAACCTCATGAACAGTGAGAAAAGGCAAAAATCTAGGATACTAAAAGATGAACTCCCCAGGTCAATAGGTGCCCAATATGCTAATGGAGATCAGTTGAGAAATAACTCCAGAAAGAATGAAGGGATGGAACCAAAGCAAAAACAATGCCCAATTGTGGGTGTGACTGGTCATAGAACCAAGGTCCAATACTGTAAAGCACAATATTGCATAGGAACCTGGAATATTAGGTCCACGAATCAAGGCAAATTGGAAGTGGTCAAACAAGAGATGGCAAGAGTGAATATCAGCATTCTAGGAATCAGTGAACTAAGATGGACTGGAATGAAGTACTTCACTTAGTATTTTAATTTCTAGGTACATCCATGTCCCTGAAAATGACATTATTTCATTCTTTTATGACTGAGTGATATTCCAAAATGTCCTTATCCATTCATCTTTATTATTTTCATTTTAATGTTGTAGATGGACTTGTGGGAAGTGGAACAAGAGAGTGAAATTCAGTATCAGTCAGATGTTTATTGGATGGTTGTGTACAAGAGAACGTTCAAGGTCTGAAACCCACTAGTTAGAGCTGGTATGTACAGAATAGAAATATTTAGGAATAATTAGACAAATTTTGAGACATTGTTTACTTTGACACAGTTTGCTTAAACTCATTAAATTATCTAGTGTTCTCTTGCTATGTATAAGTTATAGGTTTGGAACATGCAATTGATCTAAGCTCACAAGACTTCAGCAATCTGGATAGGATTGTTAAATCCACAAAAATTTTATGCTGGAATTTGGGATAATGTTTAGTTACTATTTCCCATTTTGTTTGAATACTTCTCACTTTCATGCATTGGAAAAGGAAATGGCACCCCACTCCAATATTCTTGCCTGGAGAATCCGAAGGACAGAGGAGCCTGGTGGGCTGCTGTCTATGGGGTCACACAGAGTCGGACACGACTGAAGTGACTTAGCAGCAGCAGCAGCAGCAGCAGCAGCATTGCTCATATCTTTACAATAAGCATTTCAGGACATGTATTTCTTATTGATTCCTGCCCAAGGCCACAGTTGTGAGGCCTTGTACCAAAGCTATAGAAGCAGAGCCCAGAACCAAAGTCACCTCCTAAACTGACTGAGCCCATTTGTAGCCTTGCTAAAAGCCCCTTGACAATCACTAACAGGCTCTCTGACTCCCAAGGAGGCAAATATGTCTACTCTGGTAAATACCCTTACTGCTCCCTGACCAATCACATAATGCCAGTCCTCCAGTAAGAGCTTTCTTTGTCTTGATGCTATAAAAGTTGGCTATTAACCCATGAAAACTGTCTGCTCTCTCTGGTCTAGCCTGCTGTGCTTGCAGTGCCCACTTTATCTCTGCTCTTTTTTCTTATTCAATCTCTTCTGAAATACTCTGTGTCTGGAAATTCTTTTCCAACCCACACTCAAACTGCCTCAACATTTGTATTTGCCTAAAATTGTAACAGGGCTTCCCTGATGGCTCAACAGTAAAGAATGTAACTGCCAATGCAGGAGATGTGAACTTGATCCCTGGGTCGGGAAGATCCCCTGGAAGAGGAAATGGCAACCCACTCCAGTTTTCTTGCCTGAAAAATCTCATGGACAGAGGAGCCTGGTGGGCTACAGTTCATGAGGTCACAAAGAGTCAGACAGGACTTAGTGATGAAAAAACAACAACAAAATTCTAACAATTTAGTTCTATGCCTCTCCCTTTGGTTATGGTATATAAGCTGGGACAAAAGGACACTTCTTTTCTTAATTCACGATTCAAAAATTCGAACAAATAAAAGCACCCCATGTGGTTTATCCAAGACTTTGGCATTATTTACTGGTGGAAATAAGGCTTAGACACTAATTCCTCTCTAATAGAGTTTCTATTCTCGGTGAACCAATGTAGTAAGTAACTTCTCTTCTTCCTGAATGTTTTCCCCTAAGTCACATACATCTGTGAAAAAATATCTTAGAAAAATATTCTTTTTAAATATAGCATGTTCAGTAAATATAGTATATATTCCTAGTACCTGTTCAGAAAGATCTGAGATTCTTACAAGAAAACAGATGAAAACCAGTAATATTATTTTCTTTGCTTACTAAAAACAAAGAAATCTCAGAAAGGAGGAAATTATCTCTCTATAATTGATATGTGTGGCTTTTTAATTTTACTCCTATATCCTTTGTCATATATAAAATAGCGAAATATTTTGGTTTTTAGGTAAAATTGGACAAATACAATTGAGATCACATTATAAGCGAGAAATGTAGAATTCATGATATTTTATAACACTTCAATTACCAATTACAAATCAGTCTCTAATTTTGAGTTTTTCTGAAAGATTCTCAATCAAAAAAATTAAAAACCTATATCATAAGGTATTTTTAAAATCAGCAATGAAGGACACATTTAGCTTTTTAGAAGATGATTTTGGTATTTTATTTATTCTCTCACTTGAGAGGAAATCTCACCCAAAAGATGCCTTTCCTATTCACTCTATTTATTGTCTATTATGTATATAATTTGGCCACCTGATTCAAAGAACTAACTCATTGGAGAAGACCCTAATGTTGGGAAAGATTAAAGGCAGGAAGAGAAGAAGATGACAGAGGATGAGATGGTTGGATGGTATCACTGACTCAGTGCACATGTGTTTGAGCAAACTCAGGAATATAGTGAAAGGCAACAAAGCCTGTCTTGCTGCAGTTCACGGGGTCACAAACAGACCCCGTGATGACCGTGATTGAACAATAACAACAATGCCTCTATTCAGGTCAGTTTTCATCTAGTGTATAGATTCAGAGATAAATCATCCTGTTACAGGTTTCTAAAATTAAGTCAGTGAGTATTTATGAGGAATGACTCACTGACAGCAGATTAGAGAAATATTTCCTGTTCATTCACAAGTCATCATCATGGATAGCAGGTAACATTTCTTATTATTTCCAGTCACACAGAGCTTCTTACAAGGCAGGTTTTATGCTAGAATAATTTTTCTGCTTGACCATGTTACCTGACAATTCCTTAACACATGAAAGTGGTGAATATTAACTAAGAAAGACTCTTTCTAGAACATTCGTATCAATTATCTTTTTTCTCACATTTCTTCTTTTCTTTACCTTTTTTAAAATTTTTTCTTGTTGAGGAAAAGACGCTACAACCCAATTAGCAATCCTTGCTTCTGTTTTCAAGTAAAATAAGCTTTGTGATAAAAAGAAAAATATGGAGCAAAAATAAATCCTAATAAAAATGTCTCTGAAAAGATCAAACAAATTATAATGAACTTATTGCTAAAGCAAACATATTGTACTTTTTTGAGAAAAGAAAGTATTGTGCTTTATAAATGTTTTTATATTTTTAAATGATCATTCATTATGCTAAAGAAAGTATACTTTTTATATTAATAAAAGTAAATTATTTAAATGATGTGAAATCAGTGTGCAGAACTAATGAGGCATCCTTAAGGATATTACACACACATGTTTTTAGCAAAAAAAATGTGTGGGAAGGAAATACCTTGAAAGATATAAATAGCAGTAATCTATAGTAATAATAATAGCAATTAGACACTATGTTCTAACTCAGGACTTCATCAGTGATACCTTTACCAGTCAAGGTATTTATTAATGTATCAAATATTGGAAAATTACAGCAGTACAACTATATTACAGTTAAAGTTTCATCATTGAGTGCACTTTTTTCCTTCTTTTTTTATTTTGTTTGTTATTGGTGACCTCAATAAATTCTAGTTATAAGGCAATTTTAGTTTCAATACCACATTTCAGTAGCTTTTAATAAGTCACTTAAGTTATACCACATGTAAAAATAAAAGTTTATAGCATTTCAGTAAAACTCAAAAATAGATTTCTAATTTTTGAAGAACTGAAAATGTAGCAAGACTCTAAATATTTGAAATATTGCAAATCTGTAGATCATGTATCATATATCAACGAAAACAGAACCAGGAGCTGACTGTGGCTGTGATCATGAACTCCTTAGTGCCAAATTCAGACTTCAATTGAAGAAAGTAGGGGAAACCACAAGACAATTCAGAGATGACTTAAATCAAATCCCTTATGATTATACAGTGGAAGGGAGAAATAGGTTTAAGGGACTAGATCTGATAGACAGAGTGCCTGATGAACAATGGACAGAGTTCATGACATTGTATAGGAGACAGGGATTAAGACCATCCCCAAGAAAAAGAAATGCAAAAAAGCAAAATGGCTGTCTGAGGAGGCCTTACAAATAGCTGTGAAAAGAAGAGAAGTGAAAAGCAAAGGAAAAAAGAAAGATATTCCCGTTTGAACGCAGAGATCCAAAGAGCAAGGAGAGATAAGAAAGCCTTCTTCAGCAATCAATGCAAAGAACAACAAAATGGGAAAGACTAGAGATCGCTTCAAGAAAATTAGAGATACCAAGGGAACATTTCATGCAAAGATGGGCTTGATAAAGGACAGAAATTATATCGATCTAACAGAAGCAGAAGATATTAAGAAGAGGTGGCAAGAATACACAGAAGAACTGTAGGAAGAAAGATCTTCAACACTCAGATCATCACGATGATGTGATCACTCACACTCACCCAGAGCTGGGCATCCTGGAATGTGAAGTCAAATTGGCCTTAGAAAGCATCACTACAAACAAAACTAGTGGAGGTGATGGAATTCCAGTTGAGCTATTTCAAATCCTTAAAGATGACGCTGTGAAAGTTCTGCACTCAGTATGCCAGGAAATTTGGAAAACTCAGCAGTGGCCACAGGACTGGAAAACGTCAGTTTTCATTTCAATCCCAAAGAAAGGCAATGCCAAAGAATGCTCAAACGACCGCACAATTGCACTCATCTCACACACTAGTAAAATAACGCTCAAAATTCTCCAAGCCAGGCTTTAGCAATACATGAACCATGAAATTCCTGATGTTCAAGCTGGTTTTAGAAATGGCAAAGGAACAAGAGATCAAATTGCCAACATCCGCTGGATCATCAAAAAAGCAAGAGAGTTCCAGAAAAACATGTACTTCTGCTTCATTGACTATGTCAAAGCCTTTGACTATGTAGATCACTATAAACTGTGGAAAATTCTTAAAGAGATGGGAATAGCATACCGTTTGACCTGTCTCTTAAGAAACCTCTATGCCGGTCAGGAAGCAACAGTTAGAGCTGGACACGGAAGAGCAGAGTGGTTCCAAATAGGAAAAGAAGTACGTCAAGGTTGTATATTGTCACCCTGTTTATTTAACTTATATGCAGAGTGCATCATGAGAAATGCTGGGCTGAAAGAAGCACAACCTGGAATCAAGATTGCTGGGAGAAATATCAATAACCTCAGATATGCAGACGATATCACCCTTATGACAGAAAGTGAAGAGGAACTAAAAAGCCTCTTGATGAAAGTGAAAGAGGAGAGTGCAAAAGTTGGCTTAAAAACTCGACATTCAGAAAACTATGATCATGGCATCTGGTCCCATCACTTCCTGGGAAATAGATAGGGAAACAATGGAAACAGTGTCAGACTTTATTTTTTGGATCTCCAAAATCACTGCAGATGGTGATTGCAGCCATGAAATGAAAAAACGCCTACTCCTTGGAGGGAAAATTATGAGCAACCTAGATAGCATATTTAAAAGCAGAGACATTACTTTGTCAACAAAGGTCCTTCTAGTCAAGGCTCTGGTTTTTCCAGTAGTCATATATGGATGTGAGAGTTGGACAGTGAAGAAAGCTGAGTGCTGAAGAATTGATGCTTTTGACCTGTGGTGCTGGAGAAGACTCTTCAGAGTCCCTTGGACTGCCAGGAGATCCAGCCAGTCCATCGTAACGGAGATCAATCCTGAGTATTCATTGGAAGGATTGAGGTTGAAACTGAAACTCCAATACTTTGGCCACCTCCTGCGGAGAGCTGACTCATTGGAAAAGACCCTGATGCTGAGAAGGATTAGGGGCAGAAGGAGAAGTGGACGACAGAGGATGAGTTGACTGTATGACATCACCACACCGACTTGATGAACATGAATTTGGGTAGACTCCGGGAGTTGGTAATGGACAGGGAGACCTGGCGTGCTGCGATTCATGGGATCTCAAAGAGTCGGACATGACTGAGGCACTGAACTGAACTGATATATCATGTTACTGATACTTTCAATTGTCATATCCATTTAATTCTGAAATTCTCTATCTTTTTCAATGATAACAATGAGACTATGAGGATTTGAATTTGAATCTTGGGCACAGGACAGAGAGTTAAAGAATTATCATGAAGGCACAGACTGCAATCCTGGGCCCCTTATGCTACACAAAGGGAAAATAATTTTCTGTTTTTATGTGTCTTGGAAATTGTTGGAAAAATGTTTTGGAGATCTTAAGGCATATACTTAATTTCACTTTGATTTACAAGTCTTGTTAACATTTTTAGTATCTTTAATATGTTGTATCTCTTTGAAAGTATGACTATAAATATGTATGTTTCTATTTAAGTTGTTAAATATTTTCTTATTAGTAGCATAAGAAACCTGAAATTTTACACTTAATATGATATTTGGGAAAACACTTTCCTTTTATTCTTTTAGTACATTTATGCTTGTTTCATGAAAATAAGTGGTTAGACATTGATGGAGGTGTGGCTACAACTAAAAAATTAATTGTTGCCTCACTCAACTTAGAATGGAATGCTATAAAGAAAACACTTTTTCTTTTAACAGTCAGCAAGGTTTTCAGGTGTGTACATTGGTGCATCAGAGTTCAGTATAATATAAACTCTCTTAGAATTTATGAAATATTAAAATTTTTAAATTTACTATTTGATACTGAGTGGTTAAAACCATGCTTTTCTCCCTTCTTGTGAAAATCCATTAAATGCTCATAGAACATGGCCTTTTGTATGTAAGTCAAGAGTATCCTGATAAATTTTGTCATGAAATGATGGCATATAATTAAGAGACAAAGAGAGTGAGAATGAAAAGTTAATTAACTTCAAGATTTAATAGACATCAAGAAATTCAAAATTAAAATTAAAATAGGTCTTTTAAAATAGAAGTATGTATTATTTCTTGTGGCAATACTTATAAAAATGGAAAGGGATGTTTTTAATTAGCTAAATTTGTTTATCCATCATGGTAGTTCTCACGTCTTGCTCCCAGTGAAGTCATAATGCACTTCCCACCTGCAGCACCTTTAATCTGTTCTGAAAGCAATTTTAGAAATTAGAATACTGCTGTAGCATTAAAATTTAATACTTTGCTGGCACCATAGGCTAAATAAAAAACTACAAAATGGAAACTAAAATTGTTTCTTTCTCTGTTCATATGTATATATATATATATATACATATATATATATATATATAGTCATGAGGACAATTTAATTTATGACTTATTCTTTTGCCCTAAGATTATTGGCTAAATGTCATTATATCTCAGCCTCAGTTTCCTGTTATTTTTATTTTGTTGATGATTCTGATTAATTTCATCTATTTTTGGAAAAGAAAGCTTATCCTTGTAAATCACCTGAGTATCAGGATCCTTGAAGTGAGTTTTAATCTAGTGCATACTGAAATCTTTAGATCACTAAAGGCATTGATTTATAACTCTTATCTATAAAAACAAAATTTCTTGGAGTATGTAACCAAGAGCCATTTTCTTCTTCTTCTTCTTCTTCTTCTTTTTAATTTATTTTTTTATTGTAACAAATTCAAGAAAGACTTTTTAAAATTAATTTATTTGTTTTTTCCTTTACATTACTTTGTTGGTTTTGCCATACATTGACATGAATATGCCATGGGTATACATGTGTTCCCCTTTCAGAATCCCCCTCCCACCTCCCTCCTGATTCCATCCCTCTGGGGCATCCCTGTGCACCAGCTCTGAGTATTCTGTATCATGCATCAAACCTGGGCTGGCGATTCATTTTACATATGATAATTAACATGTTTCAATGCCATTTTCCCATATCATCCCACCCTCGTCCTCTCCCATAGAGTCCAAAAGACTGTTCTATACATCTATTATCCTTTCTTTTGCTGTTTCACATACTGGGTTACCATTATGATCTTTCTAAATTACATATATATATATATGCATTAGTATACTGTATTGTTGTTTTTCCTTCTAGCTTACTACACTCTGTATAATAGGCTCCAATTTCATCCACCTCATTAGAACTGATTCAAACGTATTCTTTTTAATTGCTGAGTAATATTCCATTGTATATATGTACCACAGCTTCCTTATCCATTCGTCTGCTGATGGACATCTAGGTTGCTTCCATGTCCTGGCTACTGTAAACAGTGTGGCAATGTACATTAGGGTACACGTGTCTCTTTTAATTCTGGTTTCCTTGATGTGTATGCCCAACAGTGGGATTGCTGGGTCATATGGCAGGTCTATTTCTAGTTGCTTTAGGTGTAAAGTTGGGTTATTTTTTTTACTTTAAGCCTGTATTGTTATGAACCTGTATTGTTATGAACCTTCCCCTTAGCACGGCTTTTACAGTGTTCCATAGGTTTTGGGTTGTTATGTTTTCATTTTCATTCGTTTCTATGCATATTTTGATTTCTTTTTTTTGATTTCTTCTGTGATTTGTTGGTTATTCAGCAGCGTGTTGTTGAGCCTCCATATGTTGGAATTTTTAAATGCTATTCTCCTATAATTGACATCTAATCTCACTGCATTGTGGTCAGAAAAGATGCTTGGAATGATTTCAATTTTTTTTTAATTTACCAAGGCTAGATTTATGGTCCAGGATGTGATCTATTCTGGAGAAGGTCCCATGTGCGCTTGAGAAAAAGGTGAAATTCATTGTTTTAGGGTGGAATGTCCTATAGATATCAATTAGGTCTAACTGGTCTAGTGTATCATTTAAAGTTTGAGTTTCCTTGTTAATTTTCTGTTTAGTTGATCTATCCATTGGTGTGAGTGGGGTATTAAAGTCTCCCACTATTATTGTGTTATTGGTAATTTCCCCTTTCATACTTGTTAGCATTTGCCTTACATATTGTGGTGCTCCTATATTGGGTGCATATATATTTATAATTGTTATATCTTCTTCTTGGATTGATCCTTTTATCATTATGTAATGTCCATCTTTATCTCTTTTCACAGACTTTATTTTAAAGTCTAATTTATCTGATATGAGTATTGGTACTCCTGCTTTCTTTTGGTCTCTATTTGCATGGAATATATTTTTCCAGCCCTTAACTTTCAGTCTATATGTGTCCCTAGGTTTGAGGTGGGTCTCTTGTAGACAACATATATAGGGGTCTTGTTTCTGTATCCAATCAGCCAATCTTTGTCTTTTGGTTGGGGCATTCAACCCGTTTACATTTAAGGTAATTATTGATAAGTATGATCCCGTTGCCATTTATTTTATTGTTTTGGGTTTGAGATTATATACCCTATCTGTGTTTCCTGTCTAGGGAAGATCCTTTAGCATTTATTGGAGAGCTGGTTTGGTGTTGCTGAATTCTCTCAGCTTTTGCTTGTCTGTAAAGCTTTTGATTTCTCCTTTAAATGTGAATGAGATCCTTGCTGGTTACAGTAATCGGGGTTGTAGATTATTTTCTTTCATGACTTTAAGCCATTCCCTTCTGGCCTGAAGCATTTCTATTGAGAGATCAGCTGTTATCCTTATGGGGATTCCTCTTGTGGGTTATTTGTTATTTTTCCCTTGCTGCTTTTAATATTTGTTCTTTGTGTTTGATCTTTGTTAATTTGATTAATATGTGTCTTGGGGTGTTTTGCCGTGGGTTCATCCTTTTTGGGACTCTCTGGGTTTCTTGGACTTGGGTGATTATTTCCTTTCCCATCCTTTCCATTTTAGGGAAGTTTTCAACTATTATCTCCTCAAGTATTTTCTGATTGTCTTTCTTTTTGTCTTCTTCTTCTGGGACTCCTATGATTCAAATGTTGGTGCATTTAACATTGTCCCAGAGGTCTTTGAGATTGTCCTCATTTCTTTTAATTCTTTTTTTGTTTTTCCTCTCTGTTTCATTTATTTCTACCATTCTGTCTTCTACCTCACTTATCCTATCTTCTGTCTCTGTTATTCTACTGTTAGTTCCCTCCAGGGTGTTTTTTATCTCATTTATTGCACTATGCATTATGTTTTGACTCTTTTTCATTTCTTCTAAGTCCTTGTTAAACCTTTCTTGCATCTTCTGGATCCTTGTCTCCAGGTTATTTATCTGTAACTCCAATTTGTTTTCAAGATTTTGGATCATTTTCACTATCATTATTCAGAATTCTTTATCAGGTAGATTCCCTATCTCTTCCTCTTTTGTTTGGTTTGGAGAGCATTTATCCGGTTCCTTTACCTGCTGGGTATTTCTCTGCCTTTTCATCTTGTTTATACTGCTGTGTTACCTCTTTGTTGTGGAGGTTCCTCGCTGTGGGTGGGATTGGACTAATGGTTTGTCAAAGTTTCCTGGTTGGGGAAGCTTGTGTTGGTGTTCTGGTGGGTGGATCTGTATTTCTTCTCTCTGGCGAGCAATGAAGTGTCCAGTAAAGAGTTTTGAGATGTCAGTAGGCTTGGTATGACTTTGGGCAGCCTGTGTATTGAAGCTCCAGGCTATGTTCCTGTGTTGCTGGAGAATTTGCATGGTATATCTTACGCTGGAACTTGTTGGCCCTTGGGTGGTGCTTGGTTTCAGTGTAAGTATGGAGGCGTTTGATGAGCTCCTATCAATTAATGCTTCCTGGATTCAGGAGTTCTCTGGTATTCTCAGGATTTATGCTTAGGCCTCCTGTCTCTGGTTTTCAGCCTTATTCTTACAGTAGCCTCAGGACTCCTTTATCTATATAGCGCTGATGGTAGAACATCTAGGTTAATGATGAAGTTCCTCCACTGTGAGGAACACCCAGAGAGGTACACAGAATTACATGGAGAGAAGAGGGAAGAGGGAGATAGAGGTGACCAGAAGGAGAAGGGAGGAATCAAATGGGGAGAGATTGAGCTAGTCAGTTATCACTTCCATATGTGCTCTCCACAGTGTGAATCCCTCAGAGATGTTCACAGAGTTATACTGAAACGAGAAGAGGGAGGAAGGAGACAGAGATGGCCAGGGAGAGAAAAGGGGGAGTCAAAAGGAGAGAGACAGATCCAGCCAGTAATCAGTTATCTAAGTGTTCTTCACAACTTGTAACTCTCAATGAGATTCACAGAGTTGGGTAGATAAGAAAAGGGGGAGGAGAGAGATAGAGTGACCTTGCGGGGAAAAAAGGAGAGTCAAAGATGGGGAGAGAGCAGTCGAGCCAGTGATCTCACTCCCAAGTAAAAATGGGTACTGAAGATCTGGTTCTTAAAGATACAATGTTGATAGTAAATATTAAAAAGCAAAGATTAAAAATCTAGAGTAAAGGTTAGATTCTCAAAGATACAATTTAAATAAAAAAGGAAAAAGGGGGGGGAAGCAATTGAACAACAACAACAAACAAACAAAAGCAGAGTCACAGAAATTCTTACATATCTACATATGAAGTTTGCTTAAAAAATAAGGTCTTTTTTTTCTTTTTTGGCTAGGTAATAGATGGTTATAAAAACGAAATTTGAAGGAGTTATAGGGGACTTAAAAATAAAAAATAAAAATATAAAAATTAAAAAAATAGTAATAACAAAAGTTTTTAAAACTTAAAAGACTATCATAGTAAAAATATATCTAGGGCTTTCTCTGAAGCTGTTGCATAGAGTGTGGGGTCAGTTCATTTTCAGATAGTTCCTTGGTCCGGCTTGTACTTCTCAAGGTCTATAGGCTCCTTCCTATGTAGTCGGTGCTAGCTGCAGGGATTTAATCTGTTATTCCTGTCACTGACAAAGCAGTTCCCTCTGCTTATTTTAGCCTCTTCTGTTTGCTGGTCTCTTCAGTTTCTATTTCCCACCCTGACACAAAGGGGGCGGTGGTGGTCACTTTTTAGGCTCACTTGTTCAGTCGTGCTGTGAGTGGGGAGGAACACTGCAAACAGATGTCACTGGCATGAGCTCACAGTGATTCAGCCACTCTGAGGGTTATCCCTGCACAAGGCGTGTGCGCTTAACTCATCCACACTGCTCAAGCTCCAGGTCGCTCCACCGGGAGCAGCCTTCAGTGGGCCTCTCGAGTTGCCTGCACTTCCCAGGTCCGAGCCAACCGGTGCAGCTGGGGGCTGTGACTTCTTGCCTCTCCAGTCCCAGCTGCTAGGTTTTTTGGGTATGCAACTGGACGTGCCTTCTCAGGTGTATGTAGAGCTGATCTCTGGTGGTGACAGTCCAGAATCCCAAGAAGTCTTGGTTAGAAGGGAAGTCTGCCTGCAGTTGGGTAGAGAATGTGTCTCTGGGGCCACAACTGTGCCGGTGACTCTGTCTGCCCTCGTCTGCTGGTCTCCGGTGGGGGATGGGCCAGTCTGCAGGCCGCAGTGACAAGCTCCTAGCAGTCCTTTGTTCTGTGCTCAGGGCTGGAAGTGGCTTTTCCAAGGAAAGCTACTCCACAGTCTAGGTTGCTGTCTCAGGTTAGTTCCCTCGGGTCGCCCTCAGGGCACTCAGTCTCAGTCCTCACCCAAAGCAGTGCAGCCCGCCCCTCCCTGACCGGCCCAAGCTTGCTAGTGAGGGATAGGGCGTCCTGGCTGCTGCTCTGCTGAGAGTTGTAGTTATGTATGTAATCTGTGGGGTTTAATTATTTATTTATTTTTGCTCCCGGTTATTTTGCCCTCTGAGACTCGCCACAGATCCTCTGGGGACAATTTTTCATGGTGTTCGGAAACTTTTCCCTTTTTTAAGACTTCCTTTCTGGGACGGATCTCCATCCCTACCTCTTTGGTCTCTCTTTTTATTTTTTATATTTTGTCCTACCTCCTTTCAAAGACAATGGGCTGCCTTTCTGGGTACCTGATGTTCTCTGCCAGCATTCAAAAGTTGCTTAGTGGAGTTTGCTCAGCTTTTAAATGTTATTTCTGTGTATTTGTTGGGGAGAAAGCGGTCTCTCCATCCTATTCCTCCACCATCTTAGGACCGCCCGCCATTTTCTTCTTAAAGAATTTGTTTACTGTAAAGCTTTTAGTTTGGGATTATCTGAGGGATTAGACTATTGCCTTGAATGTTACAGATCTCGTCAAAGAACTCTAATCAGGAAGGGCTGGATGATCCACAACAGCATTTATTCATTCACCAAATATTTACTGAATGTTAATAACATGATGATTATCATCCTAGCACTGAAGCTGAAATAATAGACATGGTGTCTACCCCTAGAGAATATCCATGATGTTCAATGTGAACAAGAATTAAGTAAAAATATAGAAAATGAATATGTATCATTAAGTGAGTGTGATTATGGTTATTTCAAATGAACCCATTTAAATCTGGGGAAAATAGGAAATAAAATTAATACTATAAAAGTTGGACTAAAAATCACATTTCCACTATCAGTTCAGTTCAGTGACTCAATCGTGTCTGACTCTTTGCGACCCCATGAATCGTAGCACGCCAGGCCTCCCTGTCCATCACCAACTTCCGGAGTCTACCCAAACCCATGTTCATTGAGTCAATGATACCATCCAGCCATCTCATCCTCTTTCATCCCCTTCTCCTCCTGCCCCCAATCCTTCCCAACATTAGAGTATTTTCCAATGAGTCAACTTTTCACATAAGGTGGCTAAAATATTGGAGGTTCAGCTTCAACATCAGTCCTTCCAATGAACACCCAGGACTGATCTCCTTTAGGATGGACTGGTTGGATCTCCTTGCAGTGCAAGGGACTCTCAAGAGTCTTCTCCAACACCACAGTCTAAAAACATCAATTCTTCGGTGCTCACCTTTCTTCACCATCCAACTCTCACATTCATACATGACTACTGGAAAAACCATAGCCTTGAATTTGATTAATTCTGCAAGTATATGACGAGAAGGAACAAACCTGAGTCATTGCTCAAAACAGCACTTCTAAAAGCATAAATACAGATAAATAACACAATTTCTAAGAAATTTATAGACAATTACAAGGTAACTTCAAATATTTTACTCAGAGTAAAAGTAGCACAAGCAAAATTTCTTTGCTAAATGATACTACTTAGTGCCAGGCTTCATTAATTGTGTGCATTGTAGAAAAGTAATTGCATTTTAGCTTATATTCCAACAGACATTTGATTTTGTAACTGGATTTATCAATTGATATACAGATTATGAGTCAGCTCTGGACAGGTGTATAGAATATGAGAAAGGGGTGTTCAGTGGTGATTCAGCCCTATCTATATGAGGATTAGGAAAGAACATAATCACTTTGAAATTTTAATTACATTGAATTTTAATTATATTGCATAATGCATATTGAAGGAAATAGTGAAAATGGTATTTGACCCAGTCATTACCACCGAATACTATTCTTTTCACTATGCTAAGAGAAATATGTAACTTTACTTGTCTACTCTGAGGTTGGTTGTGTACTGAAAATAATGATAATCTTGAATGTTTGGAAGGAGAGGAAACAAGCAAACAAAATTTTAAAAAATTAAAAACAATTGCTTTCTGATATAAAAACACAGATAAAGAGAAGTTTTACAATTTTCAAGTTTTGCAATTACAGTTTTAACATGTCCCAAATTAACTATCATAGTAATGTATCCCAAGCCCTTCAAAGCCTATACCTATTTGTTTAAGACTGAAGGAGGAAGATTCTTACCATGTTGATATGACATCAGGATTTCATATGGAGACACAAAAATCAAGAATTTGACAGTGTCCTACCTGATTAAACTTAAAAGCTTTAACACAGCAAAGGAAACTATAAGCATGGTGAAAAAACAACCCTCAGAATGGGAGAAAACAATAGCAAGTGAAACAACTGACAAAGGATTAATTTCCAAAATATACAAGCAGCTCATACAATTCAATACCAGAAAAACAAACAACCCAATCAAAAAGTGGGAAAAAGACCTAAACAGACATTTGTCCAAAGAAGACATACAGATGGCTAACAAATACATGAGATGATGCTCAGCATTGCTCATTATTAGAGAAATGCAAATCAGAATTACAATGAGATATCTCACATCAGTCAGAACGGGCATCATCAAAAAGTCTACAGACAATAAATGCTGAAGAGGGTGTGGAGAAAAAGGAACACTCTTACACTGTTGGTGGGAATGTAAATTGATACAGCCACTGTGGAAGATGGTATGGAGATTCCTCTAAAAACTAGGAATAAAACCACCATATGATCCAGCAATCTCACTCCTAGACATATACCCTGAGGAAACCAAAACTGAAAAAGACACGTGTATCCCATTATTCATTGCAGCACTATTTACAATAGTTAGAACATGGAAGCAACCTATATGTCAACCAACAGATGAATGGACAAAGGAGTTGTGGTACATATACACAATGGAAAACTACTCAGCTATAAAAAGGAATGCATTTGAGTCAGTTCTAATGAGGTGGATTAACTTAAAACCTATTGTACTGAGTGACGTAAGTCAGAAAGAGAAAGATAAACACCGTGTTCTAATGCATATATATGGAATCTAGAAAAATGGTACTGAAAAATTTATTTACAGGGTAACAATGGAGAAACGGACATAGAGAACAGACTTACGGATGTGGGGAGAGGGGAGGAAAGTGTGAGATGTATGGAAAGAGTCATATGGAAACTTAAATTACCATATGTAATATAAGTAGCCAATGGGAATTTTCTGTATGGCTCAGGAAACTCAAACAGGCTCTCTGTATCAATGTAGAGGGGTGGAATGGGGAGGGAGATGGGTGGGAGATTCAAAAGGAAAGGATATATGTATACCTATGGCTGATTCATGTAGAGGTTTGACAGAAAACAACAAAATTTTGTAAATTAATTATCCTTCAATAAAAAATAAATTAAAAAAAAAACAGAAAAGAACTTGACAGTGTCCTAAACTCTATAAATTCTTCTCTTGAGAGTGTGTGTTTATAAATGTTTGGACATATGCAAGAACAGTAATTAAAGGTAGCTAAGGCATGGGGAGACATAGTTCCAGGGCTGTCAGCAGTCAAAAATCAGATCTGAATTATATACACTGCCCTTTCTCCTACAATAAAACCTTCAGTTTTCTGGTTTTGAATGTGCCTTGCTCACAGATTTTGCACCTGAAGGAGTGTTGCAAATGTCCCTTGGTGAGAAAACACTCATAATTTCTTAATCCAATCTGGGTATTTGGCAGATTTTTATGGTGACAAAGATGATTACCACTTGAAGAAATAAATGTTAGCAGATTAGACTTTCTAATTTGTGAAATTAAAGAGAAAAGATGTTTAAGTTGACAGCAGGTACAAGCTCTCTGCCAGTGAGAAGGCCAAATGTATCTTCCTTAGTGAAAATGATTATAAACAGTATAACTCCTATTATGTGAAACATTTGTGACTAGTAATTGTAAAAGACTATGCTTTATTGCTAAACATTATATTAATTTCTTTTAATTCTCCTACAGTTAAGAATCACATTGTCAAGCACCCAGAAGGTACTGACATCAGCACTAGTGCAGTGGTGGGCTGACTTCCCGGGCTCCATCGAGTAATGATGGAGGTGGCAACCACCTGAATGGCTTAGTCAATTTATTCCTCATGGCACAGCAGGCTGCAGGAGCTTCATGTTCATTTTCATGCCATTTGCCGATGCAGAGAGGCCAGATTGACGGGTCTTTGTTACAGTGAGGAGGTCAGGAAATCCCTGACTTGTTAAGGGACTGCTACTCAATCTACTGGTCCCCTACTTCAGGGAGACAAATGATCTATCTGTTTTCTAACCCAGGGAACAAACTTTCTGCATCATCCTGTAATATCTTGAGAGAGGTGAAGAGCTTCACCTAATTCCCCTTCTACAGAAACAAATCTGCTCCTTCCCCACAGAAGTTTTGAAGATGTCCTTGAACAAAAACTGTCAAAGCCCTCCCTCAGATGTGTGGAACCCCGGACAACCATCTCTCTGCCAATGTACCTTCACTGTCTATAAATAGTGCCTGCACACTGAGAATCTGAGCAAAACTTGATGACAATAGGAATATGCACTCAGGAGATGATTGCTTTAGTCATAGTTTCAGGTGATTTGAAACCATTTCAGGTCATATATTTTTTTTTTTAATTGAAAACTTCATATTTACTGATTTACAAACAGAAATGCAACTTTGATCCACTTGAACACCCTCGATGTAGGCCAAAGCCTTTGGATCACCCCCAACTCCACTCATCCCACTAATATTGAAATTACACCACATAACTGCAAGGCCCTGTTCACAGGTAACAAACTGTTATAAATAAAGTGATAACACCAAACTATTTAAATGGAGAAAGAGAAAAAAGAACTCTTCTAAGACTCCCTAAGTAGCTCAATTTGACCTGAAGCTCTTACTCATGTGAACCCCCGACCCAGAGGTGTATGAAGACACAGATTTGAACAGATAGTAGTTTTTAATTATATGTGGGAGAGTTCTTTCTGTCCTAAGATGACACTATTTCCTCTCTGAAGAGGATGTGACAAAAGCATAGAAAGGAAGAAAATCTCCCATCCAAACTAGAGCCCAGGAGATGTACTGATCGATCCACAGGGTGATCATTCCTTGAATGACAGTTGGTGGAAGGATGTTCGAAGCAAAGTTTCTGTTCTCAGAATTTCACACAAATGGGTCACATGATTAATGATGATACACATTATCTTAGGAAGAGTGAGTGAAAGATACCCAGTCGTGTTCGACTTTTTAGGACCCCATGGACTATACAGTCCATGGGATTAAACAGGCCAGAATAGTAGAGTGGGTAGCCTTTCCCTTCTCCAGGGGATCCTACCAACCCAGAGATTGAACCCAGGTCTCCCGCATTGCAGGTCTATTCTTTACCAGCTGACCCATAAAGGAAACCCAAGAATTCTGGAGTGGGTAGCCTATCCCTTCTCCAACAGATCTTCCTGACCCAGGAATCAAACCAGGGTCTCCTGCATTGCAGGTGGATTATTTAACAAGTTATCAGGGAAGCCCTCTCTTAGGATGACAAGGTTTTAAAGGGAATTAGTCAGTTCAGTCACTTAAATGTGTCCAACTCTTTGTGACCCCATGGACTACAGAATACCAGGCTTCCCTGTCTATCATCAACTCCCAGAGCTTGTTCAAACTCATGTCCATCGAGTCAGTGATTGCATCCAACTATCTCATCCTCTGGCATCTCCTTCTCCTCCTGCCTTCAATTTTTCCTAGCATCAAGATCTTTTCAAATGAGTGAGTTCTTTGTATCAGGTGGCCAAAGTATTGAAGCTTCACCTTCAGCATTAGCCCTTCCAATGAACACTCAAGACTGATTTCCTTTAGGATGGATCTCCTTGCAGTCCAAGGAACTCTCAAGAGTCTTTTCCAACACCACAGTTCAAAAGCATAAATTTTTCAGTGCTCAGCTTTCTTTATAGTCCGACTCTCACATCCACACATGACTACTGGAAAAACCATAGTTTTGGCTAGACAGACATTTGTTGGCAAAGTAAAGTCGCTGCTTTTTAATATGCTGTCTAGGCTGGTCATAGCTTTTGCTCCAAGGAGAAAGCATCTTTTAATTTCATGGCTGAAGTCACCATCTGAAGTGATTTTGGAGTCCAAGAAAAGAAAGTCTGCCACTGTTTCCATTGTTTCCTCATCTATTTGCCTTCAAGTGATAGGATCCTATTCCATGATCTTAGTTTTCTGAATGTTGAGTTTTAAGCCAGCTTTTTCACTCTCCTCTTTCACTTTCATCAAGAAGCTCTTTAGTTCTTCACTTTCTGCCATAAGGGCGGTATCATCTGTGTATCTGAGGTTATTGGTATTTCTCCTGGCAAACTTGATTCCAGCCTGTGCTTCCTCCAGCCCAGCATTTCTCATGATGTTCTCTGTATATAAATTAAATAAGCAGTGTGACAATATACAGCCTTGATGTACTCCTTTCCCTATTTGGAACCACTCTGCCATTTCATGTCCAGTTCTAACTGTTGCTTCCTGACCTGCATACAGATTTTTCTCAGGAGGCAGAAAAGGTGGTCTGGTATTCCCATCTCACTAAGAATTTTCCACAGTTTGCTGTGACCCACACAGGGATTTTAAAGGGAGAACCATGCACCAATATAACAATTGATAGAGTCAGCTTTTATACACTTGAGGAGATCCTGAACACTGTGGGGCTTCAGGATTATTTCATGTTTCCAGGGTTATTTGAAACCACCATTTATCCTATTAAATCCTCAGCTAAACTAACAGACTATCAGGAGAAAACTTATATGGTGGCCTTAAAATTTTTTAGTATATGGTTTTACTGTCTCCACCTATATACAAAGAGCTATAGTGTTTTATTCTGAAAAATAAATGACTTGTTTTAAAAATCATTTGATATAGTCTCACATCAATGAAGAATAAAATGATTTATTTAATCTCCTCAGAGTTTGCAACAAAGATTTGTATAAGTAGCTCTTCCTTTAAAAGAACCAAGTCTCACATGACATGAAAATCAGTAGGAAATTTAATTGTTGAAAATATTGCTTTTAATCAATTCTTATTTCTCTAAGAACTTAATGCTGCTTCAAAGTGTTTACAATTCTATAATAAAATTTGTTGAATTAACACATGGTAACATTCCATAAGACCTTTTTGTGGTATGTGGAGCTTAGAAACTGGTCAACCCTGGAAAGAAATTTCCCTAGTGAAGTTTTTGAATATTAATTGCATTACTCTTGTAATTTAAATAAAAGCTAAATTCAATTAAAAAAAACAAGCATTCAGCTAAATGCCTTCATGTGTCATATGTTTATCACCAAATGTCAGCTTTAGAGCCTTGGTCAAAGCTAATTTCATATGCTAATACAAAATAAATCTAAGCCAAGCAGAAATAAGCTTCAGAGTAGGATTTTATATGGTACTTTTTGCCCACTTTACCACCTATACTGAATAGCTAAATACAATTCTTAAAAAGTGTTATGAGGGCAACATAACTTTTGTTTTGAATTTTATACTGTTTAATACAATTTTTCAAATTTTGTTTCATTTTATTAGTTTTATCTTTTAATTTAAAAACTGTGCTAAAATATATATGACATAAAATTTACCATTGTAGCTCTTTTCATGTGTATTCAGTGGCAATAAATATTCTGACTTGTATGCTGTCATCATCATCATCCACACCCAGAACTTCTCATCTTGTGATACCACTATTTTTGTACAACACACTCTATGCAGGTTTTGGTGTTAGGATCCACCTCATAATTGCTAAGAACTTGGGCTGAGCTGAAATCAAGGGGAAAATTTTGATCAAGCTCAGTTCCCTCTGTATACCAAGTAATCAGCTCCACATCAAAATCCAGTGTTGCTTCAGGGGCCATTCCATCAAGGCAGTTAATGTTTCATGATTATATAAGCATATCATTTTGTACTGTTTTCATCTACTAACTTCTAGGTAAGGCTTTGTGTGAGTGTTAAGTCACTTCAGTCATGTCTGACTCTGTGCAACCCTATGAAGTATAGACTGCCTGCCTCCTCTGTCCATGGGATTATCCAAGCAAGAGTACTGGAGTAGGTTGTCATGCCCTCCTCCAGGGTATCTTCCTGACCCAAGTATCAAACCTGGGTCTCCTGCATTGCAAGCAGATTCTTTACCAATAAGCCATGTCTACAGGATGGTGTGAATCTTCGCTTATGACTGAGTCAGCATTTTCAGTGCTGCCTGTACCCGTCTGTGTACATAACAATGGATGTGTAACTCTACATAAAAGGGTGATTCTCTCTTTGTTTTGGAGGCTAAAAGTGGATTCCCAATCATCAAACATATAAGATGGAAAACTTACATGAGGTGAATAGTGAAATCATAAAGCTAATGTCTGTTGGAGATATTAGTTTATCAGCTTATTTCAAATCAAATTTTGCAAGTTGATACCTACAATCTGTGGGTGGTGGGGAGAGATGGCATCTGTAAATTGAAAGCTAAAGAATATTTTTAGGGGAAAATTGTAAATTCCAAGTGATTTTCCACAAGTCATACAGCAATTTGTTTCCTGATAGTAATAGAATATTGTGCTTTACATTTTATTAGTGAGTATCTGACCCTGTTATACTGAGCAAACATCTATATCCAAACCTCAGTTTTTCCATTCCTAATGGTTTCCCATCACTCTCAGGACAAAGTCCAGACTCCATACCTGACTTTCAAGATTCTCTGCCAACTCGCTGGAACCTTCCACATAAAACTCTTCCTGGACCATCTCTTCTTTCTTTCTTCCTTTCAAGTCTCTCTCTCCTTCAAGTGACTGACAATCAGGAATTTTTTCTTTCATACTTCCAATTAAATGTCACTTTCTCATGAAGCTTTTTTTTTTTCCTAATTCCTAGCCTACACTAGATTTAAATCTCCCTGATCTATGCTTCCACAAGATACTGGACTTTATTTCTCATGAATTTCACTTCATTTTACGGAATCAGGTTATGATTACTTCTTTCTTTGTTGTATCTTATATTCCATGATAGTGTTTACCCGCCAATCTTGTCAGTACTCCACCATCCAGCACAACAGCTGGCTTCTGGCATCAGCCTGGAATACTTCTGGTTCCAAAAGTGAAGGTACATGTAAAAAATGTGACTATAAAGACCCTGGAAAAAATCACAGAATATTGCCTTTGTAACATTGGCATAAGAAGGCTTCTTTAATTCTGATTCAAATTTGAGAAGACTAAGAAAAACAATCGATGGTTTTGACCAAAGAAAAATGAGAAACATGTATATAACAAGAAATCCCATAAACAAAATGAACAGATGAATGGTAAACTGGGGGGAAAATTGTACTATAATCACAGAGTTACAAAGAAATAAAACAATATCTCAGTGGATCAAAGAGTAAAACATTTAAGCAAATAATTCTTAGATATAATGGTATATATATAGAATTGGGAAAGTGTTAAGTTTGATAATGATAATATACTCCTTTGGCAAAACTGTGGGGAAACAGGCTTTTTCATATCTTCATGTCGGGGTGTATATTTGAAACTACTCTATGGAGGATAACTTGTCAATAACTTAAAGTTGTAAATTCACTCTATAATCTTGTGTTTGGGAATTTAACTTAGAAAGAAGTTATACAATTGAAGAATGACATAGCACTATTCATTTTAACAATGTTTTTAAGAGTAAAAGTTTAGAAATAAATCAACTGCCCATCAATAGGGCACAGGTTGGTTCAATGCAATGAAGTATGTAGGAGAGAATGAAGAAACTCTGTTTTAAATCGAACAGGTTTCTAAGTTTTACTGCTTAAATTAAAAACTAAAGTTTCAAAATTGTGTTAGCTTAGGTATGCGTGTGCGCAAGCTCGTTCACTACAGTCGTGTCTGACTCTTTGTTACCCAATAAACCTTATCCTTTCTGGATCCTCTATCCATGGAATTCTCCAGGCAAGAATACTAGAATGGGTTACCATGCCTTCCTCCAGGGGATCTTCCTCACCTGGGGATTGAAGGCACTTCTCCTCCACTGCAGGCAGATTCTTGACCATTGAGCCACTAGGGAAGTCCTATCTTAAGAATCAGTTCAATTCAGTCACTCAGTTCTGTCATACCCTTTCCAAACCTATGGACTGTAGCATGACAGGCTTCCCTATCCATCACCAACTCCCAGTCCTTCCTCAAACTCATGTCCATCCAGTCAGTGATGCCATACAACCATCTCTTCTCTGTTATCCCCTTCTCCTGCCTTTAATTTTTCCCAGCATCAGAATCTTTTCCAGTGAGTCAGTTCTTCATATCAGGTGACCAAAGTATTAGAGCTTCAGCTTCAGCATCAGTAGAGGACTGATTTCCTTTAGATTGGCTGGTTTGACCTCCAGGCAGTCCATGGGACTTTCAAGAGTCTTCACCAACACCACATCTCAAAAGCACCAATTCTTTGGTGTCATCTTTCTTTATGGTCCAATTCTCACATCCCTACATGTCAACTGGACAAGCCAAAGCTTTGATTAGAGGAACTTTTGTTAGCAAAGTAATGTCTTTACTTTTTAATATGCTATCTAGATTGATCATAGCTTTTCTTCCAAGGAGCCATCATCTTTTACCTTCATGGCTGCAGTTATGATCTGCAGTGATTTTGGAGCCTAAGAAAATAAAGTCTGTCACTGTTTCCACTGTTTCCCCATGTATTTGCCATAAAATGATGGGATCAGATGCCATGTTTTTAATTTTTGAATTTTGAGTTTTAAGCTAGCTTTTTCACTCTCTTCTTTCACTTTCATCAAGAGGCTTTTTAGTTCCTCTTCACTTTCTGCCATGAGGGTGGTGTCATTTGCATATCTGAGGTTATTTATGTTTCTCCTGGCAATCTTGATTCCAGCTTGTATTTCATCCAGCCTGGCATTTTGCATGATGTACTCTGCATATAAGTTAAATAAGCAGAGTGAAAATATACAGCTTTGACATACTCGTTTTCCCAGTTTGGAACAAGTCTGTTGTTCCATTTCCAATTCTAATTGTTGCTTTTTCACCTGCCTACAGATTTCTCAGCAGACAGCCAAAGTGGTCTGGTATTCTCTTTTTAAGAATGTCCCCCAGTTTGTTGTGATTAACACAGTCAAAGGCTTTAGTGTAGTCAATGAATCAGAAATAGATGGCTTTCTGGAATTCCCTTGCTTTTTCTATGATCCAGTGAATGTTGGCAATTTGATCTGTGGTTTCTTTGCCTTTTCTAATTCCAGATTTAACATGTGGAAGTTCTTGTTCAAATACTGTTGAAGTCTAGCTTGGAGAGTTTTCAGCATTACTTTGCTAGCGTGTGAGATGAGTGTGATTGTGTGGTAGGTACAGGGAGGAGTAAATGTATCCATTGACATGTAATGGTTTTACATATAGCATCTCTAGAATAATATTGCAAATATGTAAACTATTCTTTATACAAGAACATAAAAAATGGTAAGGTTACATAGAGTAAATGGAGGGATGCTGGGTGGATAGGATGGAATTCAGTGTGGGAAGTAAGTTTTTCACATTCAACATTGACTACACTTTAACCTTTTAGACTTTGAACACTGAGGTCATGTCACCTATTCAAATTCAGTAATAAAGCAATTAGAGGATGGAAAATATTTAAAGTTTTAAAAATATGAGGAAAGCATAGGAAATGGACTAGTTTATTCCAGGCAGAGGAAAGATAAATTGGCAAGAGTCTCCGGGCTTAAGGGCTCTGGCTCAGAAATGGGGGTTTGGGTCTTGATCTCTTGGTCTCTCCAAATTCAGAGACATGAAGGGTTTGGCATGAAGTGTTTTTCTGTTTGTTTTTTAATAAAAAGTGTTATATTTTCTCTCGCCATTAGGTACAGCTTGGAGCAATGTGGGTTTAAATTTTCAAAGGAAAAATACTATGTTGGATTTGGGAGAATTTCAAATTATTCATCTCTGATAAAAGAAGTTGACTTACATGTGTCCAGCATTTCTACATAATTGACTTTGAGAGTTTCTTCTTTTATATAAAATTGACATATTTAATTTTCAATGATAGATAATGATTGTTGTAAAACCTCTGTTTTATACTTTATACTACTGTATAAAAATGTATAAAGTTAGGAAGAAATGACTTCAGCTTCTTCAGTCTTTCTACTCATGGTATTGTAGTTGCTTTTGTTACACATACATCAGACTGTTTTTAAAAATCTATGTATATACATTAAAATGTGTGTATTATATATGAAAGAGAAAAAAAAAAGAAAAGTGGCAGAATAGGTTTTCTTTGCAAAAAAACAAAGCTTATATTTTTCCAAGTTTCTTTTTTCACTTACAAAGTGGCTTATTTAATCTTTCTGATACCTTGCCAGCTACCTCAGAAGACATGGTCATTATGACTTTTGCTTTTTGATATATATATATATATATAATTTGTGTCTTAAAGTGCTCAATTTGTTTTTGAAAATATTATATGGAAACTTAGTAAGAATTCACAATTAACTATATGTTTATTAGTCAAATATACTTATTATATTTTGTAATCCTCTCTACATCACCCTTCCTTTTATCACCTTGCTAATCTGTGGTCTTTTCTCACTGCACATTGCCCTCCAGGGTAGTGCACTAGAGAGACATTGATTTGATACAAGTTTTAATATCTTTATGATTGCCTTTTTAGTGTCGTATAGGTATTAGTCATTCCATTGCCAGTGAAATGTCTATCTGTGGATTTTGTTCTTTAGTTCATTTTAAAGCATTTCTGAGAAAAGAAGAGCAAACATACCTGCTACCTGAAGGATAGGTTGCATGCAGGATTGCGTTCCAAGAGAAAAAACTAATACTGGCAAATAATCTAATTCTGTTTACATTCAGGGAATTTGTAATGTGATACGGAAAAGAGAATTTCAAGAAGCTGTGACACAGATTTTAGCAAAAATATGTTAACATAGAATTTAAAAATAATATCAGTTGTGTTGCAACAATGCATAAGGAAATTGACAAATATAAAGAACAATAATCTATTTTATCTGTAGAACATCTTTGTTAGGAGCCATAATGTTATGTTCTCAGCAGCACCTAGCCCTTCTATTTGATGGCACTAAAAATATAAGCGCATTCCCAAATAAGCATCATGATTTAGCACTGTTCATTATAGAAAATTTATCAAAAAACTGTCATGAAAATAAATGACTTGGAAGTGACTTTAATTTACAAGATTTCAGACTTATTTTATGATGTCTCTTTTGTGACCTCAAATTTGAGTTCTTTCTTTTGACCATTTTATTCCATACCATGGGATTATTTGTAGCTCTTGCACATAGTTCACATAATTTATACTTTCAGGCCTTATTATGTGCCAAAAATTAGGTGTGGAAATAGAGATAAAATCTTCATGAAATTTACAGTCTAGAAGAGTCAATTTATATTTATCAAATAATCTCATATGCATTATATATGTATATAATCAGTATGCTTCCCAGGTGGCTCAATGGTTAAGATTCTGCCTGTCAGTGAAGGAAATGCAGGAGATGCAAGTTTGATCCCTGGATAGGGAAGATCCTCTAGAGTAGGAAATAGCAACCCACTCCAGTATTTTTGGGTGAAAAATCTCATGGACAGAGGAGCCTGGTGGGATACAATCCTTGGGGTCACACAGAGTCAGACACAACTTAGTGACAGAGGGTACACATAACCTCTCTATCTTATATTTGTCACTATGTGTGTCTCTGTGTGATAGGCACATAAATGTTTATACAAAAGTATACAAAAGATACATGAGACTATGCCAGGAGCTAAATTGAAGGTTGAGTATGAGTTAACTAGTCAACGAAAGAGGCTCATATATTCTAGCAGAGGGAGTATTCCAGCAAACAGTTTGAAAGGAAGAAACATTGGTGGGGATGAGAAGAAGCGGGAGGATTAGGGAGCTGGCATGTGAGAGGTGAAGGGACCCCAGTATTACAGGAACTGGCAGGCAATACTAGGATGTTGCTTTTGTTTTGAGAGCAGTAAGACTCTAGTAAACCATTTTAAGCAAGGAAATGAGATGAAGATTTTACTTTGAGAAGCTCTATCTGGTTACAGAATTTAAACTACGTCTTAGGGAGGCAAATGCCGCCTAAAATGGGTGCAAGTAGCTTAGAAAGATCATTATGTGATTCAGGTGAGAACTGGCAGGTCGGGTTAAAGCAGTGGGAATAGATAGGGTAAGTGCCCCTCGCAGTCCTAATGTCATTCGGCCCTTAAACATTGAGTTCCACTTAACTGCTAAGTGCTGCTACGTCGCTTCAGTCGTGTCCAACTCCTTGTGACCCCATGGACTGCAGCCCACCAGGCTCCTCTGTCCATGGGATTCTCCACGCAAGCAGACTGGAGTGGGTTCGCATGTCCTCCTCCAGGGGATTTTCCCATTCAGGGATCAAACCCATATCTCTTTTGTTTCCTGCTTTGGCAGGCAGGTTCTTTACCGCTGGAGCCACCTGGGAAGCCCTTAGTTCAGTTTAGTTCAGTTCAGTCACTTAATCGTGTCCGACTCTTTGCGACCCCATGGGCTGTAGTACAGCAGGCCTCCCTGTCCATCACCAACTCCTGGAGTTTTCTCAAACTCATGTCCATCGAGTCAGTGATGTCATCCAACCACCTCATCCTCTGTCGTCCCCTTCTCCTCCCACCTTCAATCTTTCCCAGCATCAGGGTCTTTTCAAATGAGTCAGCTCTTCGCATCAGGTGGCCAAAGTACTGGAGTTTCCGCTTCACCATCAGTCCTTCCAATGAATATTCAGGACTGACTTCCTTTAGGATGGACCGGTTGGATCTCCTTGCAGTCCAAGGGACTCTGAAGACTCTTCTCCAACACCACAGTTCAAAAATATCAATACCTTGGTGCTCAGCTTTCTTTATAGTCCACAATCATATTCATACATGCTTACTGGAAAAACCATAGCCTTAACTAGACGGACTTTCGTTGGCAAAATAATGTCTCTGCTTTTTAATATGCTGTCTAACTTTGGTTATCACTTTTCTTCCAAGGAGTAAGTGTCTTTTAATTTCATGGCTGAAGTCACCATCTGCAGTGATTTTGGAGCCCCTAAAATAAAGTCTGCCACTGTTTCCACTGTTTCCCATCTATTTGCCATGAAGTGATGGGACCAGATGCTATGATCTTAGTTTTCTGAATGTTGAGCTTTAAGCCAACTTTTTCACTCTCCTCTTTCACTTTCATCAAGAGGCTCTTTAGCTCTTCTTCACTTTCTACCATAATGGTAGTGTGATCTGCATATCTGAGCTTATTGATATTTCTCCCAGCAATCTTCTCCCAGATATTTCTCCAAGGAAGCCCTACTTACTAATTGTTTACTTAATAAATGTTACTTATAAAACAGTAAGATTTAGAATAATTTGTAAGAGCCTTAGTAACTTAACTTGTCCCTGAGGTGGGAATGGATTTAGGATATCTACACACATATTTTCTGTCTTAATGTAAATAAATGTTTGGTATCTGCTTGAAGATGTATATCACTGTTTCTTCTGCTGCATTCATGCTTGCTTGCATGTTTAGTCACTTCAGTCATGTCTGACCCTTTGTGAACCCATGGAATGTAGCCCTCCAGGCTCCTCTGTCCATGGGATTTGTAGAGTGGGTTGCCATTTTCCAGTCCAGTATTCTGTTTCCTCTGTTACTCCACTTCTGCTACATAAGCCTCCTTATAAACTAAAGGTGCTTCAGACAGTTACCATATTTTTATTTTAATTTTTTTTTAATTTTATGTAATTGCAGTTGATTTGCAATGTTGTATTATATTCTATTATACAGCAAAATGTTCAGTTACATATATATATATGTGTGTGTGTGTGTGTGTTTATGTATACTCTGTTTAATATCATTTTCCACTATGGTTTATCATAGGATATTGGATATAGATCCCTGGGCTATACAGTAAGGCCTTGTTGTTTATCAGTCCTATATTTAATAGCTTCCATCTACTGATTTCAAACCCCCAATCCATCCTTTCTCCACCCCCTGCACTTTAACAATCATGAATCTGTTCTCTATCTCTGTGAATCTGTTTCTCTTTCATAGGTAGGATCATTTGTATCATAGTTTAGGTTCCACATGTAAGCAATAACATTTTGTATTTGTCTTTGTCTGACTTACTACATTAGTATAATAATCTCTAGGTCCATCATGTTGCTATCAACGGAATTATTTCATTCTTAGTTTTGAGGTGAAGTAGTATCCTATCATATATATGTACCACATCTTTATTCATTCATCTGTCAATGGACATTTAGACTGCTTCCATATCTTGGCTATTGTAACTAGTGCTACTATGAACATTAGGGTACATGTATCTTTTTGAATTAGAATTTTCTCTGAATATATACCCAGGAGTGGGATTCCAGGAATACTTTGGAAGGTACTTACCAAATTCCAACAAAACTTATACCTCAAAATATTTTATGGTCTCCAACTGCTGTATAATTTTCATGGTCAATGTAACTTTGAATTACAATTTAAAATTATTAAATATACGTTAATTGAAATGCTAGAATGCTTCTAGATTGCAATCTTATATAACTGACAATTGGAAAGGTTAGCCGTGCTAACAAATATTCACTATTGGGCAAGAGCACTTTTAAAATCTTGTTTAAAAATTAAATAACATAAATGTATTTTCAAATTTTGCACACTCTGAATTTATCTAGTAAATCTGTATTTATCATACCTAATAAAATTCTGACCAGCATGTAAGCCATAACTCACTATAAATTCTTATTTTAAATGTATTTATTTATTTTAATTGAAGGATAATTACTTTACAATATTGTAATGGTTTAATGCATAATATGTGCCTAATCATAACATTATTGATAGCTAAGCTTTGAAAAATTTTATTTGCCTTTTAGCTCATTGCTTATGACTTTTATCAGCATTTTGTGACTGCTAACAATTTAATGGTGAATAAAGCAAAATATTCAACATCAAGGGTTTTATAACCTAGAATGATATTTTGCTATTTTGTCCTTGTTGTAATCAGTCAGCCAGTAAATTATCCTCTCTCTAGAAATTACTGAAATATTCTTACAGTGAGAAAAACTTTCTTCTCAACACTGTCCCCATTTTGTTTTGGCCTTTTTATAGCTTAGAGACCAAATAATTATTTGTATGTAAATCAAATTTTTCTTTTAAGGGAAAAAAAATAAAATAACAGTCTCCCAGAGATTTTACCAGATGGAGGGTAATTATCTGCAAATGAGAAAGTGTATTAATAGTATCTTATAGAAAGGACATTTGTCATAATAGCTGATAAGAATAATGTAAAAGATTTCCTCATTTAAGTGTCCTTTACTGTGTGTGTGTGTTTTAATTCCAGGCAATTAATTTTTATGGTTGACTTTTATTTATTTACTAACACAGATTAAGAAAATTACAGTTTTCAATGGTTTCTCTACCACTTTGGAGACATGCTGTGACTTTGAAGTGATTTAATAATATTATGCTAATATATTATGTCATTTAATTCATATAACGTGGTACTCTTTTACTTTTATTTGTTCAAGTATTGCATACTTCTCCATGAAGACATGACTATGAGAAATTGATGCAAAAAGAAATTACAGAACAAGGTTATTGACAAGTGGTGCTTATTATACACGTAATTTTAGATTAGGTATAATGAGAGTTAGCTATGTTTAAGACCTGTGCTAAGTGATTTTCTCAAGAATTATTTTATTGAATACTAAATAGAAGAGACCATGGCTCCCTCCTTACATATCACTTGCTGCTTCTGTTCCCTGGGGTTACCCTCCTGGTAGGTCAGTGGTTGAGAAACCACTTAAGTATCCAAAAGACTCTTAGATCAGTGTCAAGAAAAGAAATTATCTCTTCCTGAATACACCTTCATCTACAAAGGAGCAGCTGGTGTGGTGTTCTTTTCTTTTCTGAAAGCAGAGGCCTTGAATTTATTCTGTAGATAACATTGTCTCACCTTAAAAACAAACAAACAAAAAATCCAGCAAGCAACTGTGAGGCAAAATCATTCAGTTCATGGGAGAAACAGTTCTCCATGCTTCTTTAATTGTCATTTTCCTTAGGCCTGCAGCATGATTATCTTATTATTACATTTCAATTTTTATTTTTGCCTAGAGTAATATTTCTTTCTTTAACTCCTATGTTAAGTGGACCATTACTTTTGAAATAGTCAAAATTGTATCATGATTTGACATAAATTTTCATTGTAAAAGAGAACACACCAACTTGTCTAAATATGGTATTGTATTAAAAATTGCTATTGTTGTTTAGTTATGTCCAACTCTTTGTGACCGAATAGACTGTTGCCCATCAGGTTCCTCTGTCCATGGGATGTCCCAGGCAAGAATACTGGAGTGGGTTGCCATTGCCTTCTCCAGGGGATCTTCCCAAGGTAGCGATTGAACTCATATCTTATGCATTGGCAGGCAGATTCTTTAGTGCTGAGCCCCCAGGGAAATCATTAAATATTACAGTAATATATAAATCTTCATATACAGAATAGCATCATCTGTAATGAAAGATTTATTCTGGGAATGTACATCAATTACTGCTTAAACTCATTAAGTCTTATTGCAAGTACTTAAATAATTGTAATTCTTTTTCTGTTATCTCACTAGCTCAAATTTTTAAATGAAAGAGGGTGAGGAAGCCTCACTTCCGTTATATCCATTTGGAACCCATTATATGCAGCTTGATCCAAACTTTACATTTTCTGCAACCAGGTTGACTCACCCATCTTCCTCTAGTGAAGCCAAATCTCTCCTAGACTGATAACTTTGTTCCTCCTCCTCCTCCCTCCCTCTGTCCCACATTCCAGCATCTGTATAAGTGTTCTCTCTTTTCCAGAAGCCTTTCCATTTACTTGGGCTCCCCTGGTGGCTCAGATGGCAAAGAATCTGCCTGCAATGCAGGAGACCTGGGTTCAATCCCTGGAGAAGGGAATGGCCACCCACTCCAGTATTCTTGCCTGAAAAGTTCCATGAACAGAGGAGCCTGGCAGGCTGCAGTCTCCAGGGTCTCAAAGAGTTGGACATGACTGAGTGATGATCACTTTCCCATTTCCTCTGGCTGGATCAGCATGGTCTTGGCATCTCTAAGCTATAGCTAAAAGTTACAAGAATTGATGCAGCTTTACTGTAAAGGAGTGTTTCAGTTTAGAGGCATGCATTACATTTGAATTATGAATGTAATTGAGTTCAAGGATGTATTTTCAGAAACCTGAAGAGTTATTTGCGAAAGTACACACCCATGCTCTGTTTTAGATCCACAAGAAAAAGTGTTCTGTGACATCCCTCAGGGTCAGAGTGTTCCGACTGAAGGACACTGGACAATGAAATTACTGTTCTTCCCTGACCAATCAATGTGAGTGCAGGGCTTATTTATGATTTGAGTGGGGGAAGCAGCATTTTCCATATAGCTATATTCTCTGTCTCTCTCTCTCTCTCTCTCTCTCTCTCACACACACACACACACATACACATACACATCTGCTTGTATGTTAGCATGGTATTCTACCTGAATTTGTGAAAATAGCAGCCCTTAGTTTTCCCAAGGATTGGGACTATCCATTTCCCTAGTTAACAAATGCAGTGCTTCCTAGGTGTTGGCTTTAAAACTTACTTTTATTTATTTATAATTTTGCTTATTTGTTTTTGGCTATGGGAAGCCTTTTTTGTTGCATAGGCTTTTATTTAGCTGTGGAGGGTGGGGCTGCTCTCTAACTGCATGAGTGGACTTCTCATTGTGGCAGCTTCTCCCGTTGCAGGGCCCAAGCTCTGGGCACTCTGATTTCAGTACTTGTGGCACATGTACTCAGTAGTCGTGGCTCCTGGGCTCTTTAGCACAGGCTCAATAGTTGCCGCACATGGGCTTTGTCACTTCAAGGCATGTGGGACCTTCCCAGATCAGGGATTGAACCCATGTCTACTGCCTTGGCAGGCAAATTCTCTTCCACTGAGCTAACAGGGAAGCCCCAAACTTGCTTTGTTAAATTCTTCATTAAAGGATGCACTTTGTTAAAGGGAGAAGAATTTGTTCCTAGTTGTGTCTTAACACTAGAAATGAGTCTATATTGAATCTGAAACACTGGACATTTTCTTCTTTACACATTCATCTCTTTTGGCAGTTACAAACTGTGTATTCTTAGTGCATGGTGATTGCATGGCTTTGGGATTGGAAGTCAGAAACCTTGGGTTCTGTATTCAGTTCTGCCTTTGCTAATTGTGTGATTTTGGTAAATAACTTCACATCTCTGTCTTGGTTTACCTACAGAGTGATCTTTCTTTGACTCACAGGGAAGTTACTTGTGGGAAATAATGCATATGAAATTATTCATGTATTTAGCCATTTGATCAGGATTTATGAATAGCTTCTATGCGCATGTCAAGTCCTAATCCAGATTCCCAAGAACCAGGGTAGACCAAGATGAAGGTCCCAATCCTCACTAGCTTTGTTGCAATACACCTGATACTTCAGTACTATACAAAGGTAAATATTAGAAAAAGCTGTCTTTGGTGTATATTATTAATGTGAATATTTATGCAGTCTTCTTAATTGAATTCTTATTTCCATTGGGTAAGAAACATGCTTTAATTCTGTTGTATCTTATGCTATATATATATATACAGCAAATTAAATTATAGCTAGTTTTTAAAAAGAGAAACTTTTCTCTAAATTAGAAACAATAAGCTATCAATGCCTTCAAAAGAGATAACTCTTTCTTGCTCCTTAATAATTCATCAGAATTAGTTTTCTTGGTCAATATTTTCTATGCAAACTGTGTAGATAGTAGTCACAGCTATACAACTGTTTACTACTGTATCTAATTTTAAAGAGCTATTTTAGAATAGAGTACTTTCAGTTTGACTTTGAAGCTATGGGGAAAAAAAGTAAAGCCTCATAAGCTCAAGAAAAACACTTTACTGACATTCCATAACATCTTGAGAATGAATGCCTGGAGACAATCTCAACAGATCCAAAAAGAAGGCTGAGTTTGCTCTACAAATCTTCTAAATGTCTCATCACTCCTTACCTCATACCCATGGCTGCAGTCTTTCCCAAGCCTTTTCTGTTTGCCAAATAGCATTACAGTTGTGTTTCTAATGCTTTACACAGTGTATAGTGCTGTCAGTAATTCTAGAAAGAAAGGAAGGAAGGAAAGAACAATATTCCTAGAAACACATACTTTTTAGCTCTGCATTTTCTTCACTTTTTTTGTAGCACTCTTTCTGGTGTAATCGGCCTTCTAGCAGCTGAGAGATGCTGGAGAAGGGATCAGTATGATGCAGTTGATGATACTATCTTTCCAGCTCTCTTACAATATTAGAAGATTGAGGGACACTGTCACGTTAGGTGATTTCTGAAGAGTAATTGCCTGTGATAATGCATATATGGGGAATCTAAAAAAATGATAATTCTGTTCTACAGTTATGCATAAGACAGAAACAGATCACAAACAATAGAAAGCAAGCATGATTAACAAGCAGGTAGGTGTGGGAGGAAAACTGGGAGTTTGGGATTAGCATATGCACACTACTATATGTATAGATAAACAATGAGGACCTACTGTATAGCACAGGGAGCTATAGTCAATATTCTTTAAGAACCTATGTGGGAAAAGAATCGAGGAAAAAGAACAGATACATGTATATGTATAAAGAAATCACTTTGTTCTACAACTAAAACTAACATAACATTGTAAGTCAACTACACTTCAATTTAAAATAAATAAATAAATTTAAAAAAGAAACCTCCCCCCAAATTCCCCATAGACATAGAATGACTGGTTAGAAATCCTGCTTCATATTTCTTGGGAAGCAAGTTTAAGGATAAGAAAGAATGAAAATTGTGTAATTTTAATCTGTAACTTTAACCTGACAATGTATCTGATCCACTATTTTTAGAGTAAACTATATTGATGATATTCAGTGCAAATAGTCAACCTCATTCAGTTTTGGTTGGACAGTAATGACTAGAAAAACAAGTCATAATAAGGTGCATTTTGGACCAAGTGAAATTGGAAAGCCAGTGTTATGATCAATTGTCAATTTTATTTGTTCTCGTTTAAACCTGGTAATATTTGCCAATAGATTTTCTTAGAATAGGCATCAAGGAATAATTCCTTTTCAGGTTCAAAGATTAATTTGTTCTGGAACTTTAAAAACATGCTCTGAGAAGTCTAAATGAATATTAAATGCAAAATCTAAGTATTTGGAAATAAATAGTTGGTTTCTTTTTCACTCATAACTTTAACATTATATTTTGTCAATTTTTAGTCCATTAGATTTCAATTTTAAGAATTATGTAAAATAAGCACATTTTAAAGATTTGGTTTCATATAGTAATCTGTCAGGTATACAAAAATAATAGAACTTTAAAATATTCATATATAGATTTTTTACCTTAATTTTTTATAAAAAAATATCTACAGAGTCCACGAGTCTATTCTATACATCTGCATTCCTTTTGCTGTCTCATATGTTGGGTTCTCGTTACCGTCTTTCTAAATTCCATATATATGCATTAATATACTGTATTGTTATTTTTGTGGATGAGGGTAAGGGTGGGATGATATGGGAGAATGGCATTGAAACATGTTAATTATCATATGTCTAATCAATCGCCAGCCCAGGATTGATGCTCGGGGCTGGTGCATCGAGATTTCCCGGGGGGAGGGAGGAGGGAGGGAGGAGGGAGGGGGGTTCTGGAGGGGGAGCATATATATGTAAACCCATGGTGATACCATGGCATTGTATGGCAAAACTAATAAAAAAGAAAAAAGAAAAAAAAGAAAACAAAGGTAATCGATCAACTATTTAAAAATAATAAAAAATGAAAAATGCCCAAAAAAAATCTATTCTTGTATAGGATTAGAGACAGTGAGTTGTGCATCCTGTGTATGTGATGAAGAGAGAGGGAAATATAACATTATATAATGTGTAACTTACAAATCTCTCTCTTCTATGATTTAATATTTGTTCTGGATATAAATTATAGACTTGGAAGTGGAAAATTGACTTTTAAGTCAAAATTTGAACTTGTGTGTTATTGGAGATTTATTATTATTACTCTAAAAATAATTTGCCATTGCCTAGTCTGTATATGGGCTTCCTGGGTAGCTCAGCTGGTAAAGAATTTCCCTGCAATGCAGGAGACCCTGGTTCAATTCCTGGGCTGGGAAGTTCCCCTGGAGAAGGGATAGGCTACCCACTCCAGTACTCTTGGGCTTCCTTTGTGGCTCGGACAGTAAAGAATCCACCTGCAATGTGGGATATCAGGGTTCAATGCCTTGGTTAGGAAGATCCCCTGGAGGAGGGCATGGCAACCCATTCCAGTGTTCTTACCTGGAGAATCCTCATGGACAGAGGAGCCTGGCAGGCTAAAGTACATGGGGTCACAAAGAGTGGGACATGACTGAGCAACTAAGCACAGCACATTCTGTAAATGGGCTTTCCAGGTGGTACTAGTGGTGTAGACTCTGCCTACCAATGCAGGCACAAGACTGATCCTTTGATCAAGAAGATCCCCTGGAAGAAGAAATGGCAACCCACTTCAGTATTCTTGCATGGAAAATCCCATGAACAGAAAAGCCTGGGGGGTAGGTATAGCATAGAGTCAGACATGACTGAGCATGCATACAGCACACAGTCTGTATATGAGGAGACATCGAAACATGTTAACGGCATTGAAACATGTTAATTATCATATGTGAAATCAATCACCAGCCCAGGTTTGATACTCAGGGCTGGTGTATCGGGATGATCCAGAGAGAGGGAATCAGGAGGGAGGTGGGAGGGGGGTTCTGGAAGGGGAACACATGTATACCCATGGCAGATTCATGTCAATGTATGGCAAAACCAACACTATAATGTAAAAAAAAAAAAAAAAGTAGTAGAGACAGGGAAAGCATCTGACATAGACATCAGAAGAAAGAGTTCCCACTTGTTAGCTTTTAGTAAGGCATTTTAGGTCTGTTAACAAGCCACTAATCAGATAAGAGAGACATGTCAAGGCTGAGGGAGTTTCACCAGGCCTCTCTCCCAGGATATGCATTTTTGAGACAGGATGGAATGAGATGTGTCATCCCGCCACCCCCACCCCCCAATCAGCCATAAAACAGTTGACTTGAACACTGGTTTGTTGAGCCATTATCACCCCAAGATTTGAGAAAAGAAAAAAAAATGTTAGGCAGAACTGATTTCATCAATAAAGAAGGGAGAAAAAAAGAATAAACTTAGTAAACTCAATGAGCTTAGAATATTTTGAGAGTCACTGGGCAAGGCTTATATTTTTAAATTTTGTATGAGAGGAAAAAAATTAGCTTAGGTCTCTGGTGCTTAGAAAATATTACTTTATAATACTCATTTCAACTTAACAAATATTTAAGTGATTGCTGGAAATGGTGTACTAGTTCAATTTCCTTATGGGTTTCCTGAACTAATTTTCTTGTCCTCTCCCTTCTAGGCATTAAGGGAAAGAAGAGTCATCACAGATGATAAGTTGTACTTCTGCTCCAACAGATGAGAGAGAATGGGGGATGGGGAAGTGATGGATAGCCCTGAGTTAGACAAGAAGGAATGTTTGACTAGAGGGGAAAGAAGTGATCAGTATAAAGGTTCCATGCTGGAACACAGAGTTCACTTTTGGCATCTTTATTCTACCCATGGGAGACTGATGGCTGAGGTGGAGACCGTGGACCAGGCCAGATGGATGGAAGTGATGGTACACTCTGCCGAATAGAGTGGAGTAGTCCCCAGTCAGATCAGAATGTCATTCTTAATTGAATCATTGAGAAATATTTGATTTGTTCTAATGACATTGTTTTGTTAAACTCAAATTTACATATTGGTCGGGAAATCTCCAAAACAGCAAAGTTTATACAGTTTAATGCATTTTTATTTTTTCAGCACTCATTCCCAATATATTGAGGCATTTTAGTGATGAGAAGAGTCAATATATTTATTTAACTTATTATTCTTTACAAGTGTACTTAAATTCCTTTTAGGCTTTTCAGTTCAGCACTTTTCTTTTCTTAATAAGTTTTGGGAAAAAATAATGTACTCTTATTTTTTCCTTTTAATGTCACAATAGCATAAATTGGATAAATTTTCTTATTTTTAACTATTATTTGAGAAGTAATCATTCCTAGAATCACCCAATCACTTAAATAATTCACTTAATATAACACCGTATAAGCATAGTAATAATTTGTGGTCACTGGGCAATGTGCTTTAAAGACAGGTAGATAGACATAAACAGACACATGTATATTAATAATATTATTACTCTATTGTGGATCTTAATGCTGCTTCATTACATAATCATTTTTCTAAATCAAGAATAAGTTACAGTAATGGAAACACTCAAGATCATAAACAATCACTCTTTCTTTGAATCATTTATGATGATTAGAATTTGTAAATTTTTCAGTATTCACACTGGAAAAGAAATCTTGAAATAAATGGTAAGGCATTTAATGTTTACTGAAAGGGCAAAATTACTGTGAGGTGTAAACACATACACAATGAATTTTTTTCTGGTCGCCCAGTTAGACTTATGACTCAATTCACTGCAATATTTATTGACTGAAGGAATAGGCATCTTAAAACATTGGTTATATGAAAGGATATTTTTTTTTCCAACTGGTGGCTCAGCAGTAAAGAATATGCCTGCAATGCAGGAGAAGCAAATAATTCAGGTTCAGTCCCTAGGTTTGGAAGATCCCCTGGAGAAGGAAATGACACCCCACTCCATATTTTTGCCTGGGAAATCCCATGAACAGAGGAGCCTGCTGGGCTACAAGCCATAGGATCACAAAGATTTGGACATAAATACTATACAACAGCAAAAACAATAATCAGTAACCAGCAACAATGAGTGATATAAGTCTGAGTGAATGGCACCAGGTTGTTTATGTCTTTATTAAAGAGCCTGGAATTACTTGTGAACACAGGTAGCCTGTGCGTGTGGATGATGTTTTCATTTCACTTGGCACGACATACTGACTTCTCTTCTGTGTCTGGGTCACATTTACTCTCACCTCCACAGGTATTTGCTCCACCTGTTTTGAAAATATTTTTCCTGGTGTTTTCCTAACTTTTACACATCCTTCAAAATTAATTTTAAGTGTAATTTCTTCACAATCAATTTAAATGTCTCTGCCCTGCTCTGCTCCTGCAGCACCCCGGACCTGCTTCTCCCATCACAGATTTAAGTTCACTGTGGCCAGTTAATGACTGGGCAATCCTGACAGACTACAAGCTCTTTGAAGGAAGACACCATAATTAAACTGATATTTATTAATCATTTATGAAGTGCTAGGCATGGTCACATAACAGTATCTGGTCACATAACATTATCTGGACACATCCTCTCATTTAATCTTAAGAGAGTAGTGATTGTAAAAGATAATGCTACTCTTTGCTGCAAGCTCAACAACTATTTGTTCACAATATTATTTATATCAATAATAGTGTTCCTGGTGAGCCTGGAAGCATCAGTCTAAGAAAAAAGTTATAAACTTCATCACCCACTGACATTTACAACAGACTCTAAAGGTAACAGATTATCATTAAAGGCAGTTAGTTCCTATTAAGCTTTATGAGGAAATATACCTTTGCAATATATGCTAGGACTGTCTATGACCAATACAAAGTAGTTTTATCTCATTATGTTCTTAGAATGGCACACTAATATTTTCTTCAAAATTGTTTACTGTTTCCATCAAAATATAAAAATTTAAATTTTCATGATTAGAACTGGCTCAGACTTACAGGACCTAAAATGCTGTCTTTTCATTTTTTCCCCCCCTTTTGTTTGGTTCTCCTGGACACCTTCCTTCCTGGGAAGATAACCATGAGTTTTGGCTTTCGGAATACTCCTGAGTCCAATTAAGCAGTAATGAAAATAAATGGAGCAGTAAGAGCAAGAAAAGGTGGCCAGGAAATCGCATATGAGGTTATATTGCTAAATGAAGGGTAAATGTGTATTTGTGAATATGATAATAGAGTTTTAATTCTCCAAGTGATTTTAAATTGCTTGGCTGTACTCGCTGCCTGAAAATGATGTGTTGGTTAAGTGAGTGGTTAATTCTCATAGGTAAAGATGCTCAGTGAGGAAGATGGGCCACTGAAGCTGGGTAGGCACAAAACACCAAAGCAACCAGTGTCTAACAGCCCTGGATGCTCATATTTTGTATAAATTTTTATTTTTTTGCAGTAAATTATATCTTTTAGTTATGTTTAGAACTTTACTATTATACTTATTTAACATTACATATATTAAAACTAACTTACATTTTATTTTGGAAGTTCATAAATTGTCATTATTCCAAAAAGATATATTTTAAAATTAGGGACAAATCTAAAATTTTCTCTGTAATTTATGAAACAAGTCTCTTGAAAACACTCAGCATTTTGATATGAGATTTTTTGGATAACTTGATTATATAAATGAGGAAATAATGAAAGCCTATAACTAGCTTAACATTGATAGAATTTTATTAGACTGAACAAGCTCATCCAACATACCTATGTATTTATTATCATGTGCATAAAATAAGGGTGCTAAAGGAAAAGGCATGGGAGAAAAAGGAGCACTTCAAAGGCAGGAATCCTGATTAGGCTGATAGAGTTCTACCCCCAGGTTGATTTTTGATAGGCATATAATTCTTTGAAATTCTTATCCCAGATTCCACCGAGAGTGAGTTTTGTTAAGAGCTGAGCCTACCAGGCTCCATTCCTTGCATAAATTACCTGGCAAAAATTTCTTGCAAATGAATTGCTGCAGTATTTGCTATCCATATTCAGCCTCTCAGTCAGTCAGTTCAGTCAATCAGTATTGTCCAATTCTTTGCAACCTCATGGACTACAGCCCTCCAAGCTTCCCTGTCCATCACCAATTCCCAGAGTTTGCTCAAATTCATGTCAATCGAGTTGGTGATGCTATCCAACCATCTCATCCTCTGACATCCCCTTCTCCTCCTTCCTTCAGTCTTTCCCAGCATCAGGGGTCTTTTCCAATGAATCAGTTCTTTGAATCAGGTGGCCAAGTATTGGAGCTTCAGCTTCAGCATCAGTCCTTCCTGAAGGTTTGTTCAGTACCGATTTCCTTTAGGATTAACTAATTGGATCTCCTTGCAGTCCAGGGGACTCTCAAGAGTCTTCTCCAACACCACAGTTTAAAAGCATCAATTCTTCAGCACTCAGCTTTCTTTATAGTCCAAAGCTCACATCCATACATGACTACTGGAAAAACCATAGCTTTGACTAGATGGACATTTGTTAGCAAAGTACTGTGTCTGCTTTTTAATATGCTGTCTAGGTTGGTCATAGCTTTTGTTCCAAGAAGCTAGTGTCTTTTAATTTCATAGCTGCAGTCACCATCTGGAGTGATTTTGGAGCCCAAGAAAATAAAGTTTGTCAGTGTTTCCATTGTCTCTCCATCTATTTGCCATGAAGTGATGGGACTGGATGCCTTGATCTTAGTTTTCTGAAAGTTGAGTTTTAAGCCAACATTTTCACTCTCCTCTTTCACTTTCATCCAGAGGTTCTTTAGTTCTTCCTTGCTTCTGCCATAAGGGTGGTGTCATCTGTGTATCTGAGGTTATTGATATTTCTCCCAGCAATCTTGATTCCAGCTTGTATTTCATCCAGTTCAGCATTTCACATGATGTACTCTGCATATAAGTTAAATAACAGGGTGACAATATACAGCCTTGCATACTTTTTTTTCCCGATTTGGAATCAGTCTGTTGTTCTATGTCAAGTTCTAACTGTTGCTTCTTGACCTGCATACAGATTTCTCTGGAGGCAGGTAAGGTGGCCATTTCCTTAAGCATTTCCCACAGTTTCTTGTGGTCCACACAGTCAAAAGCTTTGGCATAATCAATAAAGCAAAAGAAGATGTTTTTCTGGAGCTCTCATACTTTTTTGATGATCCCATGGAAGTTGGCAATTTGATCTCTGGTTCCTCTGCTTTTTCTAAGTACATTTTGAACATCTGGAGGTTCACAATGCACATACTGTTGAAACTTGGCTTGGTGAATTTTGAGCATTACTTTACTAGTGTGTGAGATGAGCGACTGTGCAGTAGTTCAAGCATTCTTTGGCATTGCCTTTCTTAGCAATTGGAATGAGAACTGACTTTTTCCACTCCTGTGGCCACTGCTGAGTTTTCCAAATTTTCTGACATATTGAGTGTGCCACTTTCACAGCATCATCTTTTAGAATTTGAAATAGCTCAACTGGAGTTCCATCATCTTCACTGTCTTTGTTCATAATAATGCTTCCTAAGGACCACTTGACTTCACATTCCAGAATGTCTTGTTCTAGGTGAGTGATCACACCATCATGGTCATCTGGGTCATGAAGATCTTTTTTGTATAGCTCTGTGTATTCTTCCCACCTCTTGTTAGTATCTTCTGCTTCTGTTAAGTCCATTCCATTTCTTTTCCTTATTGTGCCCATATTTTCTTGAAATGTTCCCTTGGTATCTCCAATTTTCTTGAAGAGATCTCTGATCTTTCCCATTCTATTGTTTTCCTCTATCTCTTTGCATTATTCACTGAGGAAGTCTTTCTTAGCTCTCTGTGCTATTCTTTGGAACTTTGCATCCAAATGGGTATATCTTTTCTTTCCCCCATTTGCCTTTAGCTTCTCTTCTTTTCTCTGCTATTTGTAAGGCCTTCTCTGCATTTTGCCTTTCTGCATTTCTTTCTTGGGGGGATGGTCTTGGTCACTGCCTCCTGTACAATGTCATGGACCTCTGCATGTCATCCTCCATATTTTTATATGTGAGGTAAGCAAACAAGAAAGGAAAACAGCAAAGCTGTTTCACTCCAGTGATGCTTTGCTCACCAAAGTCCACAATCAGCTGGGTGACACAGAACCAAGTGATATACTGAAATAAAGACAGAAGACAGGAGAGATTGAGAGGGCAGGGAACTCCAGCTCAGCTGAGGGTCTTAAAGAAAGAAAGAAGACATGAGATTTGGGGTCATTTGGGAAAAGAGAACTCAATTAACAGCATATCCTCTCCGCCCTCACCTGAGTGTTGATCCATAATTCAGGACCTCTCAGTTCCTTGCAAACTTTGTGTTTTCATTCTACAAAGAGATCTTTAATACATAACCCTCATGCATCAGACGCAATTGGCTTAATGGAATGAAAATAAAGGCTAGAGATGTCAGAGCTCCACTGCCATTGCAAAATACCATTTGACCTAGGGGATCAAACAACAAAAATTTATTTTCTCACAATTGGGGAATGGATGTCCAAGATCACAGTCCCTGAATGATGGCATTCTGGTGAGGGATCTCCTGCTGTCTTGCAGATTGCTCATTCTACTATGTCTTCACATAGAGAGAGGTGAGAGACACTGGTAGCACAGCAAGAGAGAGATGGAGACAGAGAATTCTGTCATCTCTCTTCTTATAAGAATGCTAATCCTAACAGATGAGGGCTCCACCCAAGATCACCCTTAACCTTAATCACCTCACAAAGTCCTGTGTCCACATAGAGTCACATTGGGAGTTGAGCCCTCAGCAGTTCACTTTTCTACCATTACAATAGATATATGAAAGGTGGGGAGGGATAAATTTGGAGGTTGGGATTAACATATACACACCATTCTACCTAAACTAGATAACCAACAAGGAAACTACTGTATAGCGCAAGGAATTATGGACAATATTTTGTCATAACTTATAAGGGAAAATAATCTGAAAAAGTATACATATATATGTGTGTATATAGTATATATATGTGTGTGTGTGTGTGTGTGTGTGTGTGTGTGTGTGTGTATCTGTGTGTGCATATATGTGTATATACATGTGTGTGTGTATATACATGTGTGTGTGTGTATATATATATATATGTAACTGAATCACTGTGCTATACTCATGAAACTAACATAGCATATTAATAGTAAATCAGCTATACCTCATCTCAGTTTAAAAAATATGGGTATATAGCAGTAATTATCTCTGGCTCAAAGTCTGTATCAATAACTTGCCAGAACCACAGCTTAAAGATTCTACCTTATTTATTCACTGAATCCTTGAGTTTTCTGATATCTGTTCTTTTCATTTCAAAGCATTATATCCCTTTCATTTGGTTGCTTCCTGTTTACTTCTGCATTTTACTGATATTGGTGAATCTAATTCTGACTACAGTCAGGCTTCTTTCTCTTACATTGGCATGATTCTTGTTCTAGATTTTCTTCTAAGAGTTGAGTGGGCCAGGGAGGAAAGGAGGAAATCAGGGAATAGCAAAACCATTGCTATTTTCTTATTAGACTAAAAGAAATAATTTCTATTCTCAGAATAATGTTCCTCACCATTACATGTATTATTTCATTTTATCTGTACACAAACACAATATATTAGAGTTACCTATATATGAGACTAGTGACTTCTTCCAGATCATAGAGTTAGAAACTGGTAGAGCCATGATTTCACACCCATGTTCGTATTCACCCAAGACCATGATTACCCTGTCAATCTACAGAGCTTTCTCTACTTTGCCACCAAATTGAAGAGTTACTGAACCATAATATTTTTACAAGACTACAGTGATACACACTTGAAACCACAAATTTTTTGTGTATATTATTTAGCATACAACTCATTTCAGTCACTCAGTTGATATAAACATTGGGCACTTCTTTTCTGTGCACGTATCCTTTTTATATCATCTCTGAATATGGATGAAATTTATTAGGCATTTTTCTTTACTGGCTGGATTTAAATGGCTATTTATTGATAATATAGGTATATTTCATAGTACTGTGTATATATTTTTTTCCAGTATCTTTCTATTATATATAGTATCTGAACTATGTCACTATTATCATTCCTGATATTGGGAATTTGTATCTTCTGTTTTTCTTATTAATCCATGTAGAGGTTTTAAAATTAATATTTTATTAATATTATTAGTATTTTCAAAGTATGAGCTTTTTTTTTCTTTAGTATTTATTGTTTCCTTTATTCTGCTTATTTTGGATTTAATTTGAAGTTGTTTTCCTTATTTCTTTGGGAATAAGTCTGGTCTTTGACTTGAGATCTTTTTTTTCCCCCTTTTTAAATATAGGTATTTAGTACTATAAAGGGCTTCCCTGGTGGCTCAGAGGTTAAAGCACCTGCCTGCAATGCACGAGACCAGGGTTCGATCCCTGGGCCAGGAAGATCCCCTGGAGAAGGAAATGGCAACCCACTCCAGTACTCTTGCCTGGATAATCCCATGGGAGGAGGAGACTGGTGGGCTACAGTCCACGAGGTCACAAAGAGTCGAACACGACTGAGCGATTTCATTAGTGCTATAAATTTCCTCTAACCACTATTCTTTAGCATCATTCTCCTGAATTTTGATACATTTTTGTTGCATTATTTTTTGGTTCAATATACATTCTAATTCCTTTTGATTTATATATTATTTATAATGTATTATTTTATTTAGTTTTCAAATGCTTATGAATTTTCCAGATACTTTGGTCTATTTTTTATTTAATTTCATTGTAGTCTGAGATTGTACTTTGTATTGTGACAAATCTTTTATTGGAGAATTATTTTGTCAGTCAAATATAGTATATCTTGATAAATGTTCCATAAAGTTCAAAACCATTCTTGAAAAAAATGTGTATTTTGTTCTTATTTGGTGAGATGTGTTAAGTGTCAACAGGGTCAAGTTGGTTCAGAGCACTGTTTAAGTGTTCTATGTACTCACTGATTTTCTATTTGCTTGCTTTATCATTTATTGAAAGAAAATATTAAAATCTTCCACTGACTTGTCTGTTTGTCCTTCCAGTTAATTTTGCACTATGTATTTTTTTTTTTTTAGCATTTTTTTTTTATTATTGTTTTTGCCATACATTGTCATGATATCACCATGGGTTTACATATGCTTCCCCTCCGGGTCCCCCCTCCCTCCTCCCTCCCCCCCGGGAAATCTCGCTGCACCAGTCCCGAGCATCAATCCTGGGCTGGCGATTGATTAGACACATGACAATTTTGAAACTTCCTTTTTATTTCTTTTATATTTTATTTTCTTTCCTTGACTTCCTTTGGGTTGATTTACTGTCTTTTTCATTCATATTATTTCCCTCTACTAATTTGAAAGCAATCCATAATAGTACTAATCTTTCAGCATTTACTCTAAATTTTAATATACATACTTTAAAGTTAAATGTCAACCGGGATCTCAACTTTCCTTCCAAACACTGCAGGAATTTTTAATCACTTTGTCTCCAATAACTTTGTGCCCTACTTGCTATTCTAGTTTTGTATTTTAGTTTTATCAGTTTCTAATCACTTCAGTATTTTTTTTTCTTTTCAATTATTACCACATAGTCATCAGTTTGTTTGCTTTTCATTTCTTTCTGTATCTAGGATCTGCTGTGTGGGGTAATTTTATTTTTGGTTGAAAACTATTCTTTATATTTTGGTTAAATTTACTGATGGCAAAAATCTTTAAATATTTTTCTAAAATTTCCTTAATTTATCCTGATTCATGAATGACATTTTCATTGAGTTTAGAATTGTAAGTTGATGTTATTTTATTGCAGTACATAGAAAACAATATTCCACTGTTTTCTGACTACCATATTTAACTCAGAGCCCCCATGAGTGTGTTTTGCCCTTTCTTTGTAATTTTGCTTAATGTCATTTTCTTTTTCTTTTTCTTGCTTTGAATCTTCTGTGCTCTTGTATCTGACAGTTAGTTCTTTCATTAAGGTTGGAAAATGCTCAGCCATTGTCTCTACATTTTCCTGAAACTTCAGTTACATATTATTCTGGATATCTTTTTTGGCTTCTTCTCATCAGCTCATCCTTAAGAATAATGAACTGCAGTAATGACTTTCTTTACCCGCTGGTTCCCAGTGATGTTCAAAAAATGTCAGGCACAGGGAGCAGATTAGAGAGGGAAGACAGTGAATCTGGCCCCTTACTCCTTCAGTGAGGCTGAAGGACCACTTACTGAAGACCATGCTCCTGTCAGGCCGTCCTTCCACTCTGCTGTCCTCTGTGGGTTCTATCAACATTCCCATTCCTCCTTGGTCCTAGAGTGGTAGCACTCCCCACAGTTACTAGTCTGGTAATGCTTAAATATATCATGTAGTTCCCTTAAATCATGGCCCCGGATTTATAAATGGTCATTCTTAATTTCCAAGTCAGACTCTGACTCATACTGACGTGCATGACACTCAGTCCTCAGTCCACTTAATCTGCCTGTCTTATCTGATGTGTCTTTGTCTATCTGTGTAAGTTCTGAGTCATTGCTTCAGCTCAAACCTTATTTTTTTAGTTGTTTTAATGATTTTTTTGGACCAAATGATTATATTTTAATTCTAAAAGTTCTATTTTATTGTCAAATGTGTTTGGTAATTGACTAGAGTCTGTGGTTTTCATTTATATTTTATCTTTCTGGTTTACATCTTTGAATATACAAAGCAGTTTTTTTTTTTTTTTTAATGCTCCTTGACAGCTCATGTATCTGAAACCTTCATGAGTCTGGCAGTTGTTTTCATTACCTCTTTTCATGCTTTGTTTCTTTTAGTATTCTGCACTTTTTAAAAGAGTGTGAGTTCCTGTTTCTTGGAATTTAATTTATGGACATTTTCTGCTTCCTGGGTTGAAGATGCTTTCCTCTAAAAGATTGCTTTTCCTCTGCCAGGTCCTTCAGGGAACTATATATCAAGGATTACTATAAATTAAAATTCAGTATTGGAACTTGCATCCTATTTAGAATGACTCATGATTTCTTTTAATTATTAGCAAAAAGGAAGGAGCATATAACTTATTATGTCTATAGCCATTTTGTGTCCTTGGTCTTCAGAGCAATTTTTTTTTAGATCATCTTCCTGAGAGAGACTCCAGATTTTTTCTCTTAACCTTTAAGTAAAATCAGGCCATTAAAACATCAACTCAAGTTTATGAGGTCAAGCAGTTACCCTCAAGATGAAAACTATCATGCTTTCAAGATGAATGCTTCACCTTCACTGAGATTTGGCATGAGAAATATTACTATCATCATTGTTTTATTATAATTATTATTTTAAATCTTATGTCAAGACTTTAAAATATACATCCCTAGATTTTACCCAACACTGATACTTTTTTCAGATGAATGGTAGTTTAGCATAACGTGTACTTTGCAAGCAAAAATGATGGAAATAGCAGCAGTTATTTCAGTCTTACCCTTTCATCATTTTGTGTCAGATTTGTCTTTGTAAAGAGCATAGAGTTGATTTTACTCTTGCTGAAACTGAGAGTTTGTGTCTTTTAATTGCATAGTCTGTCTTCTGTTATCTTGTTGCATGCTCTCTGATCTTTACAGGTTTTTACATGGGTTATTCTTTAAAATTTTGTGGAGCAGTTAAGCCTTAAGCTGAATTGTGATGAACATGTGCCTGTCAGTTGGGTTTTGTAATGAGAGAAGAAGGAAACAGCACTGGCCCTCAGTGGTTGAATTCACATGTTCATTTTAGATCATGTTTCCCTTGGCATATAAAAAAATTAAATCCTATCCAAAGTTTGTGTGTGTTCGTGTGTGTGTGCTGGTTACCTTCCTAAGCAATGAATTTTTCTGATAATGGATATTTTATAGTTCTATAAGTATAAAACATTTTATAATTTTAATATTCACATTGTAAATCTAAAATCAGATTATAAAAGTGAAATTATAATATACATCTTTATGAAATAAAGGATTTTAAAGGTAAGAAAGTCTTTCAAAGTGATTTGTAATTTAGATGGCTAATAAAATTCTTATTTTACTCTACTTAACAATAATAGACATAATGGTAGTGGCTCTCTTGAATATAATATTAAGAAGGATATTAGGGTTAGGTCCTGGATCAGTAGGAAGGGTATCTTGAAGGAGAAGTTACAATTTTGAGAAGCATTTTACAGGCCAAATCATTGACTAACATATATTATTTAAAGTGATTAGGCTAGGTGTGCTCAGAGTACAGATGGAGAATAAAGTCCAGGACAGAGAGAAGACATAGTGGGTTCAGGAAGTTCTCAGTGGTAGAGAGTGTTTAGCTCCAGCTCTGAATCCAAGTTTACTTCTCTCTCCACTACACTGCATTTCCTCTTAACTTACATTTTTCCATATCTAATCATCTCCCCCAGAAATGCATCATAAACATTTTATTTATAGCTCTTTCACACCAATTTTATAAATTTTTCTGCACATATTTACAAATGCCATCTGGGCTAAAACAAAGTTTGTACTGATAATATTTCATAATGATTTACAACCTAAGAAAGTCCCCTTCATTGACTGAGGTAAGGGAAGTCTTTATCAACTATTTTATGCATCATTTCTAACATATTTAAAAAAAACTATCATTTAGAAAAAAGAAAAGAAATAAAGTGTTAGTGAATTTATTTGTTTTCATTTCTTTCTTATTTGTATCTTTATCCATATAGTATAGTTTGAAAAGTGAGAAATACCTTATTCAAAAAATGTATATATATATACATAATTTTCTTAAATAGTTTTAATGTAGGGAAAGCCATCTATGATTGCTTCTGCAATTTATTTAACATAAATACAAAAAAATATTTGTACCATTGATTCCCAAAAGTTTCAATTTAACATTTTTTTTTTTTTAGTTTCAAGTATATGTGCAGTATTTAACCCTTCTTTCAGGCCTATGAAGTTAATCACTTTATTATCTCCATTTTTCCTGAGAGGAAACTGAGATTGGAGAAATTAAATAATTTGGCCATGGTCACCCAAGAGGTAGGGAAATGGAGTCTAAGTCTGAATGCAGAGCCTGAGTCCTCAACCACGGTGGTTTACTGAAATCTGAAATATATGAAGACTTGGCATAAGAAGCATAAATATTTCTAGAAATATACAACCAAGATTTATGACTATGGTGTCTAAAGTTTACGAAGGGTGTCTGTAATCATTACATAAATTGGCAGGCTAACTGATAATTTTTTTTCAGACTTCAAACTTATAAACATATAGGTTTATGAAACCAGGTGGAATCAAAACAATTGTCTTTAAAAATAAGAGCCACTTGAAAAGGAAATATTATTGGAGTAATACATGACAAAGAGTTGTTGTTCACTTGCTAGTTCAGTTCAGTCACTCAGTCGTGTCCAAACATTTGCAACCCCATGGACTGCAGCATATCAAGATTCCCTGTCCATCATTAACTCCTGGAGCTTGCTCAAACTCATGTCCACAGAGTCGGTAATGCCATCCAACCATCTCAGCCTCTGTCATCCCCTTCTCCTCTTGCCTTCACTCTTTCCTAGAATCAGGGTCTTTTCGAATGAGTTAGTACTTCACATTAGTTGGCCAAAGTATTGGAGTTTCAGCTTCAGCATCAGTCTTTCCAATGAACATTCAGGACTGATTTCCTTTAGGATTCACTGATTTGATCTTGCAGTTCAAGGGACTCTCAAGAATCTTCTCCAATATGACAGCTCAAAAGCATCATTCTTCAGTGCTCAGCTTTCTTTATAGTCCAGTTCTCACATCCATACATGACTACTGGGAAAAACAGCTTTGACTGAATGGGCCTTTGTTGGCAAAGTAATGTCTCTGCTTTTTACTATGCTGTCTAGGATGGTCATAGCTTTTCTTTCAAGGAGCAAGCGTCTTTTAATTTCATGGCTGCAGTCACCATCTGCAGTGATTTAGGATCCCCAAAAATTAAATTCTCTCACTGCTTCCCCATTTATTTGTCATGAAGTGATGGGACCAGATGCCATGATCTTAGTTTTCTTAATGTTGAGTTTTAAGGCAACTTTTTCACTCTCCTCTTTCACTTTCATCAAGAGGCTCTTTAGTTCTTCACGTTCTGCCATAAGGGAGGTGTCATCAGTTTATCTGATGTTATTGCTATTTCTCTCAACAATCTTGATTCCAGCTTGTGTTTCATCCAGCATGACTTTTTCATGACGTATTCTGCATATAAGTTAAATAAGCAGTGTGACAATATACAGCCTTGACATACACTTTTCCCAATTTGGAATCAGTCTATTGTTCTATATCAGGTTCTAACTCTCACTTCTTGACCTGCATACAGATTTCTCAGGAGGTAGATCAGGTGGTCTGGTAGTCCCATCTCTCTAGGAATTTTCCACAGTCTGTTGTGATACACACAGCCAAAGGCTTTGGTGTAGTGAATAAAGCAGATGTTTTTCTGGAGTTATAAGTTGTACCCAATTCCTTGCAACCCCATGAACTGCAGCACCCCGGGCTTCCCTGTTCTTCACTATCTCCCTAAGTTTGCTCATACTCATGTCCATTGAGTCAGTGATGCCATCCAACCATCTCATCCTCTGTCATGCCCCTCTCCTCCTGCCTTCAATCTTTCCCTGCATCAGAGTTTTTTCTAATGAGTCAGTTCTTCACAATAGGTGGCTGAAGTCTTGGAACTTCAGCTTCATCATCAGTCCTTCCAATGAATATTCATGATTGATTTCATTTAGGATTGACTAGTTTGATTTCCTTGCAGTCTAAGGAGCTCTCAAGAGTCTTCTCCAGGGCCACAACCCAAAATCAATTCTTCAGCACTCAACCTTCTTTATGGTCCAACTCTCACATACATACAACTCCTGAAAAAACCATAGCTTTAACTATATGTACATTTGCCAGCAAAGTGAGGTATCTTCTTTTTAATATGCTGTCTTGGTTTGTCATAGCTTTCCTTCCAAGGAGCAAGTATCTTTAATTTAATGGTGGCAGTCACTGTCTACAGTGATTTGGAGCCCAAGAAAATAAAATCTGTCACTATTCCACTTTTTCCCCAGCTCTTTGCCATGAGTGATGGAACCACATGCCATGATCTTTGTTTTTTAAACATTGAGTTTTAATCCAATTTTTTCACAATTTTTTCCCACCCTCATCATTAGGCTTTTTAGTTCCTCTTCACTTTCTGCCTTTAGAGTGGTATCACCTGCATATCTAAGGTTGTTGATAATTCTCCTGGCAATCGTGATTCCAGTCTGTAAGTCATCTAGCCCAGCATTTTGCATGCTGTTCTCTGCATATAAGTTAAATAAGGAGATAATATATAGCCTTAATATACTCCTTTCCTGATTTTGAACCAGTCTGCTGTTCCTTGTACATCTGGAACATACTGCTGAAGACTAGCTGGAAAGACTTTTAATGTTAACTCTCCAGGTAAATTTTAGCATTTCCTTGCACCCATGTGAAATGAGTGCAATTGTACAGTAGTTTGAACATTATTTGGTATTGTCTTTCTTTGAGATTGAAGCAAAAACTGACCTTTTCTAGTCCTGTGTCCACTGCCAGGTTTTCCTAATTTGCTGGCGCATTGAATGCAGCACTTTTATAGCATCATCTCTTTGGATTTGAAATAGTTCAGCTGGAATTCCATCACCTCCACTAACTTTGTTCAAAGTAATGCTTCCTAAGGCCCACTTGACTTCACACTTAAGGATGTATGTCTCTAGGTGAGTGACCAAACTGTCATGGTTACCCCAGTTCATTAAGACCTTTTTTGTATAGTTCTTCCATGTATTTATTAATCCCTTCTGCTTTGGTATGTCTTTGTCATTTCTGTTCTTTATTGTGCCCATCTTTACAGGAAATGTTCCTTCGGTAACTCCAATTTCCTTGAAGAAATCTCTAGTTTTTCCCATTCTATAGTTTTCCTCTATTTATTTCCATCATTCACTTAAGAAGACTGAGCTACAGCAGAAATGATGCTCAGTTGTGGATGTGTCTGGTGGTGAAAGTAAAGTCTGATGCTGTAAAGAGCAATATTGCATAGGAACCTGGAATGTTAAGTTCATGAATCAAGGTAAATCAGATGTAGTCAAACAGAAGATGACAACAGTGATGTCAACATTTTAGGAATCAGGGAACTAAAATAGACAGGAATGGGCAATTTTTATTCAGATGACCATTATATCTACTACTGTGGACAAGAATCCCTTAGAAGAAATGGAGTAACCCTCATAGTCAACAAAAGAGTACAAAATGGAGTCCTTTGTGCAATCTCAGAAATGACAGAATGATCTCTGTTTCTAAGGCAAACCATTCAACATCACAGTAATCCAAATCCATGCCCCAACCACTCATGCTAAAGAAGCTGAGATTGAATTGTTCTATGAAGACCTCCAGAACCTTCTAGAACTAACAACAAAAAAGAGATGTCCTTTTCATCATAGATGATTGGAATGCAGAAGTAAGAAGTCAAGAGATACCTGGAATAACAGGCAAGTTTGGCCTTGGAGAACAAAATGGCAAAGACTAACAGAGTTTTGCCAAGAGAATGCACTGGTTACAGTAAACACCCTCTTCCAACAACACAAGGGATGACTCTACACATGGACATCAACAGATGGTCAATACTGAAATGAGATTGATTATATTCTTTGCAGCTAAAGATGGAGAAGCTCTATACTGTCAGTAGAAATAAGACCTGGAACTAACGGTCCGTGAGCTCAGATCATGAGCTCCTTATTGCAAAATCAGGTTTAAATTGAAGAATGTAGGGGATACCACTGGGCCATTCAGATCTTTTATGCCTTACAGTGGAGGTGGTGAGTAGATGCAAGGGATTAAATCTGGTAGACAGAGTTCCTGAAAAATATGACCAGAGGTTTGTAACATTATGCAGGAGGTTGTGAACAAAACCATCCCTAAGAAAAGTAAATGCAAGAAGGAAAATTCATTATCTGAGGAGGCCTTACAAATGACTGAGAAAAGAAGAAAAGCAAAATGCAAAGGAGGAAGGAAAAGGTATACCCAAATGAATGCATAGTTCCAGAGAAGAGCAAAGAGACATAAGAAAGCCTTCTTAAGTGGACAGTGCAAAGAAATAGAGGAAAAGAATAGAATGGAAAAGACAAAGAGTGGAAGTAAATAGAGAGAAAAAACTATTGGCCAAATTTAGAAAAGAAACAGACAGCGGTTCATTAGAATTTGAGGAAAACCAACAGAAAATTAGAAGCGCCTATAAATCTCAGAGTAGTAATATTGAACATTTTCTATGTGCCAGGCCCTATATCAGGTGGTAAGAATTTGCAAATCAATAAGATGTGTCTTCCTTTGAAAGAATTCACAAATCATTGAATGAACTCATTATCAGCCAAGAATGATGAGTGCAGTCAATGTACAAAAAAAAATTCAGGGTGATAGAGAAGGGACTAATTCTATCTGTGGAGTGTGAGTGAGCAGAAGGAGTGGAGCAAGGGGTGGAGTGGAGTCTAAGCTAATCCTTTAAGGATGACAGAATTTTGCCAGGAGATATAGGGAAGGACATTAGAACTTTTCTACTAAGGAAAAGGCACAGAAATAATATTACTGACCAGGGTTCTTGGCCTTCCTCAATCAATAGAAATTGACTAGAGGCCAGAAATCCAAGGCAAGGCTTTATTGGGGAGCCTAATAAAACAGGGAGCGGCTAGAACAAGTAATAAGTTCCCTTGCTCACTCAGCCCCTGAGGGGGCTGAACTTGTTCTTTTTTTGAAGTGAGGGTAGTGATGTGTGTAGGGGATCAGGTCTGAGGGCTGGCTTAGGTGTTTTCCCATCTCTTAGGTGGTGTTGAGTGCAGGGGACATGCTGAGTACCCTGCTTTTCTCCTGGCTCTTCATAATGGTGGTTGGGTTTTTTTGGGGGGGTCTCTTTAGGGTCCAGAATTTGCCCCAACTATGCATACACAATGTTAATTTTAGCCTCACATATTTGTTTGTATTTTGTTGCTAGAGGAGAGGTGTGTCCAAGTGAAAGCATTGCAGCACTTCAGAAAATGATCCCAGTTTCCAGCAAATAGTTGGAGGTCCCAGCTAGTCATAAGAAAGCTGAAATTCTGTCAGACATATTTGGTAGATCCTACCCTATAAGTCAGGGAAAAATAGATAATGCTTCTGTTGCACTCTGTAAGAGAAATTTCTTTATCCAGTTTTCCTCTGAGGGTTTGGTCTAGGAAGGTATTCCTTTTCAACTGTCCTTTGGGACCATGTCTGAACTAAGCATCTTGGAGCACATACTTCATCCTTCACAGGCTGCTTTTTGATGGAGCAAGCTTGAAGTCCTAGAAGTTCACTTAACTGTTCTAACCAAGAAAGTTAATTTTTAATTTTGGCTTGCTGATTCTTTGGCATATATTTCCCTCAGAACTTAGTATTAAGTTATAGATAATTATATGTGACAGTATTTTCCTAGGCACAATTCTGAGGCTTCATTTATTTATTTATTTGTATTTCTTTGTCCATAGGTAGGTCTCTTTTAACTTAGAGGATACTTTGAGGTCATAATAGATAGAAAAGGCACACTTGACATTTGACACAGTTTGAATTTCCTTGCTCAGTGGAGAACGTTTCTGAGCATTGGTTGCTCACAGACTTCTAAAATTCTATCTCAAATAGCTTAGGATATAGAAGTAAATTTATTTTCCAGTCTTAGGTGCTCTAAGTTTCTGTTTTTTCTCCAAGCCTGTACACTGTTTTGTTTTCAACTGTACATTGGCCAGTTCATTGATGAACTAATTTATTTTTTAATATCTTGGTCAACAGAAGTCAAATGCACAAAACTAGAATTCTTTCCAACCAATGCCGTCAAAGTTCCAGATTCATTGTCTTTCCTTCCAAATAATCACAGGTGACTGCTATAGTAGATATTTCACCATCACATATCATGAGTCTCCACTTTTTCAGCTTCCAATAATTGTTTACCTTCTCCTGACAATTGACAATTAAGTCTAATGTTAGCTTTTATTACTAAAATAAAACCCTTCCTCAAGACACCAGTTGTGGTACCAATATGTTCACTGCTTTAACAATCCAAAAAATCTCATCTCTTAACACAATGGAAGTTAAATTTTAAGCATCAAGTCAAGAGCAGGTTGCATGAGTGCCAGGCTCCTCTTCATGCAATTAGGGCCTTAGATTCTTTCATTCAAAAACTCTTTATCCTCTAGGGTCTTCTGACTCCTCTGGATCTGACCGGAAGACAAAGGTAGAGAAGAAATGTGGAAGTTTTTTGTCTAACTCTAACTGCAACTCTAACAAAGCAGTATATATCACTGATCAGGTAATGTGTCCCTTCTATTCAAATTCTACTGACCCAACACTGTCACAAGTCCACATGTAGCTGCATGGGAATCAACCACACCTAGGTGGCCCCATCTAACAGGAGGAAATGGGAATGGGTTTGAAACATTTAGTTAGTCTCAGCTATGCCATTAGAAAACTATGGTAACAGACCAGGCAAGATATGATAAAGACCTATAGTAGGCACTGAAAATAGCAAAGAGATCATTCATTCATGTGTGTATTCATGCAGAAAATGTGTACTGAATAGCATCTGAACCAAGAGATGTATATTGGATATGGCAAATCATTCCATGGTGAATTAGTCAGCCAAGGCCACCATCCTCATAGATTTTACATTACAGTGGGTTTTAAAGGGATCTTGGTGGTCTTCTTTGGTGCTCTATATAAGCATGTCATATTAAAACAAATTTATGTGGTACAAACTTAACATTAGCATTATTAAAGAGCATGCAGTACATAATATTTATTGATTTAATTGATTTAATTTTGCAGAGTACTCTTCTGGATATGAGAAATGGATGGTGTACCCAGTTGGTTTTTGTCTTTATTCTTCTATATCTATGCGACTTGTGTCTTTTCCAGAGAAACACTAATAAAAATAACTTAGTGTTCAAGGCACATGAGGCCAACCCAGTGGTACAGTCAGTGTGATAGGAGCTCAGGAGAAGAGCAATGATTCTCAGAAACAGAAATTTAATGGAGATGATGTCATTTAAACTGGGCCTTGAAGGAAAGGGAAAAATAGGGATATGGAGTAAAGAGGACTTTTCTAGTAGAGGATGGTGGGGAATAGATGCAGGAGTAGGAATAACAGGTATGGAAAAAAAAATGTGCCAGTTTGGCTGGGGAGAGACTGCTCTAGGACATTGAGATGGGATGTTTATAATTAAAGCCTTCTTTCAGTTTTTATATTCTATGTATTTAGTTCAAGTTTATTTATAAATTGCAAGTACAAAATATATAGGCATTATCACTTTAAGTGAATTTCCCCTCATCAAAAGTGTACCTGTTACGAATACCAAGTGAAGTGTTCATATCATAAGGTGTTGAAATATAGTAGAAATTGAGTCTAATTTAGCCAATTAAAACAATGACTTGTTTCTAAGGGTGAACACTGATTAAACGTAAGTTTTCAAGATAAGAATTTATCATTTCTGCTGTGTTTTAAATATAGCATCAAGTGTGTATGTGCTATGTTTAAAACAAGTGCATAACAAAGACCCCTTAAAGGGGCCTTCCCAATGTCGTGTCTGCATCTTGGTTGTAGAAAAACTTTAGCAAAAGAACAAAATTAATCACAGGAATGAGGAAATATATAAAGAAAAATAATCAAGCAAGATGAAATAATAATAGTTTAGTCATAAAAAAAAATCAAAGACCTTTAGTTCCTCCTCTATGGCTAAAGATAGTATTTTGAGCCATATCCTCCGAGCTGTTTTCTAGGTACTTAAATCCCCACCAGGTAGAAGAAATTAACTACAACATAACTGTGCTGTAGCCATGACATATGCTGCCACTATTCTGAGACCAGACCTCATAGAAATGGGAGCAAACCTACCCTGGAATGCAAGATTAACCATACTTAAAACAATCAAGATGGTGCTGATCAGACCACTGGATGACCAACTTTAAGATGACTGTTGGAGGTGACTAAGCTGTTTCTACAGGTAGCCACCTCCTCTGCCTATACCCCTGAAGTTTAGTTCAGTTCAGTCACTCAGTCGTGTCTGACTCTTTGCAACCCCATGAATTGCAGCACACCAGGCCTCCCTATCCATCACCAACTCCTGGAGTCTACCCAAACCCATGTCCATTGAGTTGGTGATGCCATTGAGCCATCTCATCCTCTGTCTTCTCTTTCTCCTCCCTCCCCCAATCCTTCCCAGCATTAGGGTCTTTTCCAGTGAGTCAACTCTTCCCATGAGGTGACCAAAGTATTGGAGTTTCAGCTTCAACATCAGTCCCCAGGACTGATCTCCTTTAGGATGGACTGGTTGAATCTCCTTGCTGTCCAAGGGACTCTCAAGAGTCTTCTCCAACACCACAGTTCAAAAGCATCAATTCTTTGGTGCTCAGCTTTCTTCACTGTCCAACTCTCACATCCATACATGACTACTGGAAAAACCATAGCCTTGACTAAACGGACATTTGTTGATAAAGTAATGTCTCTGCTTTTCAATATGCTATCTAGATTGCTCATAACCTTCCATCCAAGGAGTAAGCGTCTTTTAATTTCATGGCTGCAGTCACCATTTGCAGTGATTTTGGAGCCAATAAATAAATGAATAAAGTTTGGCACTGTTTCCACTGTTTCCCCATCTATTTCCCATGAAGTGATGGGACCAGACGCCATGATCTTAGTTTTCTGAATGTTGAGTTTTAAGCCACCTTTTTCACTCTCCTCTTTCACTTTCATCAAGAGACTTTTTACTTCCTCTTCACTTTCTGGCATAAGGGTGGTGTCATCTGCATATCTGAGGTTATTGATATTTCTCCCAGCAATCTTGATTCCAGCTTGTGCTTCTTGCAGCCCAGCGTTTCTCATGATGTACTCTGCATAGAAGTTAAATAAGCAGGGTGACAATATACAGCCTTGACGTACTCCTTTTCCTATTTGGAACCAGTCCATTTTTCCATGTCCAGTTCTAACTGTCGCTTCCTGACCTGCAACAGGTCAGGCGGTCTGGTATTTCCTTCTCTTTCAGAGTTGTACACAGCTTATTGTGATCTGCACAGTCAAAGCCTTTGGCATAGTCAGTAAAGCAAAAATAGATGATTTTCTGGAACTCTCTTGATTTTTCAATAATCCAGCAGATGTTGGCAATTTGATCTCTGATTCCTCTCCCTTTTTTAAAAACCATCTTGAATGTCTAGAAGTTCACAGTTCACATACTGTTGAAGCCTGGTTTGGAGGATTTTGAGCATTACTTTACTAGTGTGTGAGATGAGTGCAATTGTGTGGTAGTTTGAGGATTCTTTGGTATTGCCTTTCTTAGGGACTGGAATGAAAACTGACTTTTCCAGTCCTGTGGCCACTGTTGAGTTTTCCAAATTTGTTGACATAATGAGTGCAGCCGTTTCACAGCATCATCTCTTAGGATTTGAAATAGCTCAGCTGGAACTCCATAATCTCCACTATCTTTGTTCACAGTGATTCTTCCTAAGGCCCGCTTGACTTCACATTCCAGGATGTCTGGCTTTAGGTGAGTGATCATTGTTGTGATTATCAGGGTAGTGAAGATCTTTTTTGTACAGTTCTTCTGTGTATTCTTACCACCTCTTCTTAATATCTTCTGCTTCTGTTAGGTCCTTACCTTTTTTTTTTTTTCTTTTTTGAGCCCATCTTTCCATGAAATGTTCCCTTGGTATCTCTAATTTTCTTGAAGAGATCTCTAGTCTTTCTCATTTGATTGTTTTCCTCTATTTCTTTGTACTGATCACTGAGGAAGGCTTTCTTATCTCTCCTTGCTCTTCTTTGGAACCCTACATCCAAATGGTTCTATCTTTCCTGAGGTAAATGATAGTATTGCATTTTTAGTAGGATGAGAATAATTTTAACAAATAACTGGAGTTTTTTAAATGTTGAATAACATTTATTCCATAAAAATCATGAAAACACATTTTTTTTTTTGGTTTTAGAAATGTTTGTTTTGATTATATATAATGAACAGGTGAGAGCTGAGGTAAGTTTCAGCTCTGGTGAAAGTGGAAAAGATCCAAGCTTGGATCTGTGGCCATGAAGTTGACCACCTCCAATGAGATTATTTTAGATTTTTTTTCCATTTCTAAAAGATGTGATTCTACATCTGTGATTTTCAAAGCATTCATTAATAAATTTTACCCCATGATTGGAAATTAATTATTTTTCTTTAAAATGGCCTAATGATATTTGTTCATATTTAGATGGCTATTATATTTTTGAAATTTCTTATTGCTGAAATTTATGAAACATGCAAGAGTACATGTAACGTTTTATACCGTTTTTAGAGTTTTAATTTATAAAACATTTTACACAAGTAACCCACCACATATAAAATGTATCCATGTGACATTAGCAACTGAAGAACAACAACACATCTATTTTATTTCTTGAGTGTCACAAAGCAATATATTGGGCTGGAAACAAATTTAAAAAGTGCTTGTGCTTCTTTGTAAGATATTACAGAAAAATCTGAATGAGCCTTTTGTCCAACCCAACAGAACATGTAAATAGAGAAATGACATTTCTCTGTCCTTTCATAGCTTACAAAGCAATTTCTGAAGTTATCATCTAACTTAAGGTAAACTTAGAACTTAAAAAAAAGCATGAATACGTTAATGTATTCTATGTATCATTGTGTATACCTGGTATGCTTTTTTATCTGATTTTTAATAGTTATATGTATTTTTTAAAATCTAAGTTAAGATTTTAAATCTTAAATCTTAATTTAAATTTTAAATCTAACTTAAGATTTTAATATATGATTTTAAAAATAAAATTATATTTTAAATGCACTAGAAGAGGAGGCTGTATAAATTTTGGGGGTCTTAATCTATGATAAATTTTCCCTTTTAACTTTGGTGACTTGTATGATGTATATGGTGAAAGTCAACACATTTTGCCTATGGAGATTAAAAATCAAACTGAACCTAAGTCATCATCTGTGAAAAGTCAAATCACTCTTCCTCAGATTTGACAGATTTTTTTTTTCTTCACACATGACATACTTTCTTTTCTAAAAAATATCATCATACCTATATGGTCTCTAAATATAGATTATATTATATAGGCAAGAGTATTTATTTCTCAACATTTTCAAACTTTTAATTAATTTTTCATGTTTTTTATTTGATTTTTATTTTAAGGTTTATTTATCCCCCAGCCTTGAAGTAGAGTTATTCCTTCTATAAATTGCTTTAGAAAGCTTTCTTTTCTTTTTTCTTTCTTTCTTTTTTTTTTTTTATTGTAACAAATTCAGGAAAGACTCTTTTCTTTATATTATTGTGTTGGTTTTGCCATACACTGACATGAATCCACCATGGGTATACATGTGTTCCCCTTCCAGAATCCCCCTCCAACCTCCCTCCCAATTCCATCCCTCTGGGTCATCCCGGTGCACCAGCCCTGAGCACCCTGTATCATGCATCAAACCTGGGCTGGCGATTCATTTCACATATGATAATATACATGTTTCATTGCCATTCTCCCAAATAATCCACCCTTGCCCTCTCCCATAGAGTCCAAAAGACTGTTCTATACATCTGCATTTCTTTTGCTGTCTCACATACAGGGTTATCATTACCATCTTTCTAAATTCCATATATATGTGTTAGTATACTGTATTGCTGTTTTTCCTTCTGGCTTACTTCACTCTGTATAATAGGCTCCAGTTTCATCCACCTCATTAGAACTGATTCAAATGTATTCATTTTAATGGCTGAGTAATATTCCATTGTGTATATGTACCACAAAGCTTTCTTTTATTTTAAACCAAGGTCCAAGAGGAATGGAATATGTATACATAGAATTTATACATTTTGTTGTTCAGCAGAAACAAATACTACATTGTAAAGCAATCATAATCCAATTAAAAAAGAAAAAGATGGGGTGGTTTCAAAGTAGACAAGCAGAGAATAGATATGGTACAAATTACCAGTTTCATTTTGTAAGTCTGAGATGGTTTGAATTCCTGCTTGGTCACTGAGGGTGATTGCTTATTTGTGTGTTTGTGTGTGTGTGTGATCTAATCATTATTTTTGCTTATGCTCTCTAAAAATTTTTCTGGAAAGATTGGGGGGGAGTATTTTTTAAAGCCATAAGTGACAAAATAAAGTATATATTTTTAAAAATTCAGAGACGATTTTGATACCATCTTAGCTAAAATAGTTTCTGAGTTTCTCTGGTTCTCCTTGAGTACTCATGTACACCTAAAACTATAATCCTACTGCAGTGTGTATGTCTATATAACAGCATTCGCTTGTTGTCTTATTTCCGTCCTCCTCACGTTCTGACTAGAATATTAAAGCCCCATAGGGGAAGAAATTTGTCATTTTTATTCATCATCGCTACCACAGGACTCAGAACAGTGCTTGGCAAACTCAAGGATGGATGGATATGGTTAGAGGTGTATGTGCTAACTTCTGCCCAGTGAAACATGCACAGTAGGGTTGTGTAGGGCGGGATGAGAGCCAGGAACACTTGAAAAACTGGAAGCTCAGAAAATACCATTTATAATGAGTTATGTAAACATTTGATAGGATTAGACGTTAGGGGATTAAGGATGTTGGCAAAGAAAACTTGGGGTGAGTTAGAAACGCTTTTAGTCTTCTTTTCATATTTTAGATAAAAGCACATAAGGAAGTAATGTAGGAAACATTTAGGTCAACAGTGTCTTCCTTGTTGGCAGCAGCTCCAGTGGAGGAGGGGATATGCTCCTGCTACTTGGATGACCTTGGGGAAGTGATGGAGCTGAGGAATTTTCAGGCAAATCTATGAGCACAGCAAAGTTCATAACTGGAGTTGAGGGACCTTGAATTCTCAGTGTTTCTCACTTCTTCTGAGATGGGGCAAATGCCCAATAGGGAATCTTATTTTAAGAAATGGCTGTTTTCACAAAGTAGAAAAGTAATTCTGTACTGCCTTACAGTTGCAACATGTCATGGATAAGAATAAAGCTCTGCCCAGGAACCAAGGATGTCAGCTTTGTCATCATCGACAGATTGCTTTCACACTGTAATTTGGAACTTACAAGCAAATGGACTTGCAACCAATCTTTCAAAATTCACATGGAGGAATTTCTGTGATGTGTTTTTTCTTGGAACTGTCTTTACTCCTCATTCATTGTTGTCTTAGTTTTCCATTGCTGTTGTAGCAAATTATCACAAATTTATTGGCTTAAAACAATGCACATTTATTATCTTACAGTTTGAAGGTGAGAGGTCTAAAGTGGGTCTCACTGGGCTAAAATCAAATGTCAGCAGTATGTTCCTTCTGAGCATCCAGGGAAATCAGTTTGCCTGCTTTTTTCTAGGTTCTAATGGTACCCTCATTCCTTGGCTCCTGGCTCCCATTCATCTTCAAATCCAGTAATGGCCAATCAAGTATTTCTCACATCATATCACTCTGACATTGACACTTTTGCCTCTGTTTTCCCTTTGAAGAACCCTTGTAATTACACTGGGCCCACTCAGATGATCCAAATAAGGTTAGCCTGATTAATGGCCATAAATGTCTCCACCTGCCACCTTAAATCTCCTATGCCATGTAATTAACATTTCTGTAGATTCTAGGGATTAGGAATCAAACATCTTTGGGAGACATTCTGCCTGCTACATTACATATTTTATTTATAAAGATTTGGACTTTCCTAAAAATGTACATATCTCTGGAAAGGAGACAATTCTACTTTCATGTCTGGTTGGAATTGATTCATCTAGGAAAGAAGAGCATCTAAACCATTTTTTAAAATGTCTGGCCAGTTTATTATTCTAAGAGGAGGACCAACCTTGAGGTTTCTAGAGCAGGATGAGGTCAAAAACATCACAGCTACACTTTTTTTTTTCCAATTAAACTTTTTGCTCTCTAGAATAAATACCTGTTCTCTTGTGAAGAAAGCAATTTCATTCATTATTTTCTTTTTAACATTTACTTATTTAGTTGTGCCAGGTCCTAGTTGTGGCATGTGGGATCTTCATTGAATCATGAGGGGTCTTTGGTTTCAGGGCTGGGCTCTCTAGCTGTCGGCACAGGCTTAGTTGTGCTGTGGCATGTGGGGTCTTTGTTCCCCAACCAGGGATTGAACCCACATCCCCTGCATTGCAAGGCAGATTTTTAACCACTGGACCACGAGGAAATCCCAACCCATTCATTGTTACCTATTTGCAGACACTCAAGTCTCAATTAGGATTTTACATATAGTACTTTTTGGTGTATTCTCTGTACTTAGTGGGAACATTTGAAGCAGTGCTTTACAATTGTAAAGAACACTGTACTGGAGAAGCTTCCAAAGTTTTTAGAAAACGAAGCTAATAAAAAAATCTTTTGAAATCATTATTACTTGTCCAAGTGAGATTTAATAATAAGACATATATATGACATCTGTGGTAGATTCTAAATATGAATTAATCTCTGTAATTAACTTTCAGTAGAATTTTACTTTATAAGTGTATGCAGGTAAAATCAACAATTGTGTATTTTTTACTGTCTTTAGCAATAACTGTTCCGTCACATTGTTTTATGAAGCAATAATATAGTGTCTAAGTAGAAAAAACTCTGGGTACACATAATTTATCCTTTTGGATAACAAAAATATTTCCATCAATAAATAAAAAACTCAGGTTATTTTTCATGTAAGGCAGGCCCAAGTGAGATGCTTATAACTAAAATAAAAACCATTATTAATGTTTGAATTTCAGATTTTGAAATTTTGACATGAATTTATTAAATATCTAGAAATCCATAAGATAGTCCATACCTCACACAATTATCTAAATTTCTTTACATCACTCATCCATCATGTCCTACAATGGGGAAGCTTCTGATTTATCTGACTTTAATTATGTCCAAAGCTATGTGAATTCATGGTATTCGTGTCCAAAAACATGAATTTTTACTACTGACTCAAATCTAAAAATAGTTGTTTTTACTGAAGGAGTCCTTGAAGCTGTTGCTAAGGAACCAGCTTCAGAAGAAGAAGACAAAATATCATCAAAATCTCTTAGTTAAAAAGGAGAAAAATTCTGAAAAGCAGTCACTTCTCAGGGAAGCTGATGTATAATAATCAACTTTTTCAGGTCTCGCTTATTGTTAATTGTCACACCATGAAACTGCCTTTTTACTTAGCTCTCTGAACCATGTAACCCATGTTCTGATATTTCCCAAGTTGTCATCTGTTAAATTTAATAACAATTCATATTCAGATACAGAGATTTCAGAGACATCTAGAGTCCTTAGGCTACACTACATACATATGCCTGATGCTTGCCTGTAGGAAATTAAATATCATATTAGGATATAATATTATATATATATATGTACATATATATGACAATCACATTAGTGTCTTGGTCCATGTTAATTGTTGTGAATGATGAGAAGAAAGAAAAGACATTTGTTTGAATCTTTAAAATCACGTGTAGGAATTAACCTTTTCTTTCAAAAAAAAAAATACACACAAAGCACAGTTATCAGCCAGAATTTTCTAAAGGTCTTAAAATACACATAGCAATCATTAGCTTGGTTAATTGAATTTTCCTTAAAATAATATATATATATATATATATATATTTTTTTTTTTTTTTCTACTTGAGGACCTTCACGGTATGCTGTAAGGATTTCAGCTTCAGGCAGTGGTTTACATGAAAACAGTACAGAAACAACCCTGCTCACCCAAAGATTATACAGCTTGAAAACCTATCTTCCCCTTCTCAGGGAAAGCTTAAGCATCAGCAATGAACCTAGGAGAGGAGTAAAGACACAGTATCATGGAGTAATGACTAACTAAGGAGAAGTGGCTCTCCATAATTAAAGATGAGAGCTTACTTAGCCAGGACCTATGGAGTGTGACATTTCCCTGAAGAGCTTGAATTAGTCAAGTAGTGTTCTTTCACACTGACTCATTTGGGAATTATATTCATGAACTAAACAAAATCTGGTGAATTGACATCATGTCAGAATCCCCTATTGGCAGTCATAGTTTCAGCATCTTTTGGTCCTTTGTTAAATAGATTGCCCCAGTTAAATGCATATGTGCTTTCTTTTCCTGGGCTCAGAATAATCACAGCTGAGTAGCTATTACCATAAGATATTTTTTTTATTATAAGAAATGAAAATAACTGTGTACTAATTCTCAGAACATGCCTGTTTTCTAATATCTTATTTGGTTTTGGTTATAAAAATACTAAATATGATTGTAGTTTTATCAAATTATCCTCACGTTTGAATATTTTCTAGTTTATTCTTTTCTATATTTAGCTAAACTCCAGAATGACTTTTTAAAATTTAATTTGTGTTCATTTGAGTAATTGTATGGGATGATCAGAGTTATTCCTTAAAGTCACTAAAACAGTTATTTCTGAACCATTTAGAAGGATAATATGAAGAATTTGTACTTTTACCAAGCTGCCGTCTTACCTAAAGCTTGCACATTACCACTTGATATGATGAACCCCATACTGCAACTGGTATGGATGCTTTTTAAAATTGTAATTAAAATAACTGACCTTTGAGTGAAGTGCACTTCCTGAAGGCACAATAAGTGATATGGTCTCGTAAGGTACAGACTTGTTAACCTAATGCAGATGATGACAGAGGTTCTTTAGAGACATTTATAGGTTTTTCTTTGTAAGGATGCTACGGTTTATTTTCTAAATGAAGAAGAAAAAATTAGCACTGATTGATCCTATGAAGAAGGAGTCAAAAGCTACTGCAGAGACAAATATAATAAAATAATATTGGGCAGAGAAAGATTCCATAAGCCCTCATCTTTAATGTTTGTGGTGGGGTTTATTGCCAAAGGAAAGGTCAGGAAGCCGATGTTTTCTGCTGCTCCCGCCAAAAGGGCCGGTTGGTGATGTTGCTACTCCCCATCTCTATTTTCCCTAAAAGATAAGCTCACCAAGTTAAAGACACCATGAAGCCAATCTCAGAATCTTCCATTGAGAAGAATACTATCAGGTTATAAAGGTCTGTTACTCAAAAAACAACCCTCAACTTTTAGAGTAGCAAATAAGTTTCAATTTTCTTGCCAACCCTCTTGACTTGTTAGAGACTTCCTAGGGCACTGTCTTGACAAAATTTATAAGGTCCTGGTCAGGTTTGTTGGGGAAGGATATTATGAAAAGTTAGAGATATCCTTTTGGATGACTGTGTAGCACTATGGGCAAACCCTGAATCACTGTAAGCAACTAAAGTTCAGGTAATTAATATCTATGTCCTTAATTTCAAGGATATATTTTATGTCAATATGGATGGAGAAATGTTGCTAATTATCCAAAAGAGATGGAGACTTTAATTTGCTAACTCTCCCTTAGATTCCTGACATAGATTGTATTTGATAAAATAGGATAATTAACAAAACTTTATTCTTGAGGGTAAGGGAGAAAGATGAAGTGAGAGATGTCATCTTTTGTATGGAAATTCGAGTGATTTAAATCTAATTCAGCATCTCCTTCCCTGCTGGCTCAGATGGTAAAGAATCTGCTTGCAACATGGGAGACTCAGGTTTGACCCCGGCTCCGAAATATCCTCTAAAGAAGGGTGTGGCTATCCACTCCATTATTCTTGCTTGGAAAATTCCATGAATAAAAGAGTCCAGTGTGCTACAGTCCGTGGGATCACAAAGAGTCAGACATAATTGAACAACTAACACTTTCACTTTGACTTATTTCCTAAAGGTAAATGTTTGTTGTTTAGTTACTAAGCCATGTCTGACTCTTGGGACACCATGGACTGAAGTGGGTTGCCATTTCCTTCTCCGGAGGGTGTCTTCCTGACCCAGGGATCAAATTTGTGTCTCTTGTATTGTCAGGCAAATTCTTTACCATCAGGGAAATCTAAAGGTATGTATAGCTTATGATATATGTTATACATCATTTTTGAGCATTCACAAAAGGCATTAAACATACATATTTGTGTATGTATAAACACTTGTGTATAGTGTTTTTAAATTTTAATTTTCTGGCATTAAAAATGTTTTCCATTCTGCTTAAGGCATCTTGGAATTTTCAAACAAATGCACTTTCTACTTCTGCTCCAAATCAAGGATGGACAGTTCTGTTTTTCTCTGATATAAATACCACAGTCATTTCTGCCACCTGGACATGCCCACATCCCAGGCCCTGCTGAAAGGAGAAGGGAGATGTCATAGTATACATCTTTTTGTGTGTGTGTGTGTGTGTGGCTTTAGATAGCTCAGTTGTGGCTAAGCAGTGTTTGAGATTTCATGTAGGGAAAATCACTACCTGTCAGTACACCAGCATTTATTACACAAAAAGGACTGGGTTAATGGATGTGAGATTTTTGGAAGATTCTTTTTAAAGATCAATGCTCTCTACTCAAGCTTTGGTGAAGAAAGATTGGATAATGCCATTTTTTGAGGTTATTTTACCAAGTAAGCTGAAATGTGTGTTTCCTTGTGCACATGGCAACCATGTGTATGTTTTGTTTCGTATCATCATGATCTCTGAGACTTTGTATGTTTTATCAATTAGCCATTTCCCAATTTTGTAAGCTATCACATTTATCTTACCACAGGACACCATACTTCCACAGAATTCTTAGATAAATTTTCATTTACTCAACCAGAGAAATACATTTTTGCTTTAACATCTTTTGTAAATGGATTTAATTTTGGAGACGTAAGTGAGAAGCAATTGGAAAAGCAATTTCAGTGAGATAGCTAAGAATAAAATTCTGACGTCTTCCTTGTTATAATTTGTGTGCTAGATTCAGTCCTTACCAACCTAGAATTTTGGAATACACCTATTTATTTTTTTAAAAAATGAGATTGCCCAGCAATGATAATTCTTAAAATTCTACTTGCATACACAGAATTTAGTCCATTCCCAATGGTCTTAATTATTTCTGAAAAACTCTCAAGGAGAGCGCTGTTGTTCATGGGCTCAGGAAGAGCCTCCATATGAGGTCATGATGCTGGTGCATTTTCAGCCCCAACCCTTGGGAGGTCACAATGCTAGACAATCTTTTATTCCCTGCTCTTCACTGTAATCTACCCCCTGTATTGTCCAACCTCTGTCCCTTCACCTGGAGTGCAGTTCATGTTCATGCACAGTTGACCTACACACTAGGAGTGAAAGTGAAAGCTGCTCAGTTGTGTTAGACTCTTTGTGACCCCATGGACTATAGAGTCCATGGAATTCTCCAGGCCAGAATACTGGCCATTCAGTATTACTGAATACTGAATACTCCCATTCAGGGAGTGGGAGCCATTCCCTTCTCCAGGGGATCTTCCCAACCCAGGTATCAAACCTAGGTCTCCCACATTGCAGGCAGATTCTTTACCAGTTGAGCCACTAGGGAAGCCTCATTTCTTAATTGACCTACACACAAGGAGTATATGACTGCAAATTTTAATAATCCTATTATTCAGGCTCCAGTGGTCTTGTATGGATGTGAGAGTTGGAACATAAAGAAGGTTGAGCACTAAAGAATTGATGCTTTTAAACTGTGGTGTTGGAGAATATTCTTGATAGTACCTTGGACTGCAAGGAGATCAAACCAGTCATCCTAAAGGAAATTAACCCTGAATATTCATTGGAAGGACTGATGCTGAAGTTGAAGCTCCAGTACTTTGGCCACCTGAAGCAAAGAGTGGACTCATAGGAAAATAGCCTGATGCTGGGAAAGACTGAAATCAGAAGGAGACAACAGAGAATGAGATGGTTGGACGGGATCACTGACTCAATGGACATGAGTTTGAGCAAGCTCCAGGTGATAGTGAAGGACAGGAAAGCCTGGCGTGCTGCAATCCATGGGGTTGAAAAGAGTCATGAAAGCATGACTTAGTGACTGAACAACAGTAACAATTTATTCAGGTTTAGACGTAACAAGGAAAAGAAGTGCAAGGCAATGGTGACTTCTAAAGGTAGATTTGGTTCCTATATTAGAACACCTATCTTCTATCTACATCTAGCTAATGGCTTATCCAAATCCCATCCTCCCCATAGTTTACAGATGCTACTGTTGTTATGGGGATATGACACTGAGAAGTCTGTCCTGCCTCTGTCCTCACTGGAATGAGAAGCACTTGGAGCAGCTGGGTGATGAAAGAACAAAGAGATAGCTTTGTTAGGAAATCACCACAAGGAATAAGCATGCTTTCAAATCCTTTATCTTGTTCTCACAACCCCTTCCTCAAAACCACACTTTAAGAAGTCCACTGCTATCAATTCTTCTGACCAACTTCTTGACATGTTTATTTTCATTGTTGCCTGAAATAGCAACAGGAAGGGGATATATTACCTCAGAGATATGGAAATAGTACAAATGATTATATATAAAACTGGAATTTACTCTTTCATCATTAATGATATACTTTGTTCTATGTCATTCACAAAAATAAGATATTGAATGTTTCTTATTTTCATGTGACATGATTTACCAAGAATACATATTTTGATATATTCTGAAAAAGTTAAAAAAAAGAACTATTAATATTAGGCATTGGTTCAGTGAACCTAATCCATAGCATTTGGCTAAGAAATCTCAAACTTACAACCCATTAATAATGAGAAAGGATATTAATAGCCAGATTTTCCTTGCTACTATTAAAAGATCATCACCTTGTTGATGTTGCATGAAAGATATTACTATGTATTTTATCATTAAGTTATGTCTGTCATGTTCTATCATCATAATATCATAGAAATATGTTAACATAATTATTTTATTCAGAACAGTTCTTCTTTTAACATATTCTGGAGTTTAAGTCTACTAAGAAAAAAAAAGTTGCCTATTAAGAACTATTCAAAGAAGTCTTGAAAACCTTTAAGTTAGATAATGTATAGAATTAAGAGAGTACTCTTGCCTGGAAAATCCCATGGAAGGAGGAGCCTGGTAGGCTGCAGTCCATGGGGTCGCAAAGAGTCAGACACGACTGAGCAACTTCATTTTCACTTTTCACTTTCCTGCATTGGAGAAGGAAATGGCAACCCACTCCAGTGTTCTTGCCTGGAGAATCCCAGGGATGGAAGAGCCTGGTGGGCTGCCTTCTATGGGGTCGCACAGAGTCAGACACGACTGCAGTGACTTAGCAGCAGCAGCAGCTGATGTCAGTGGGAAAATTCACATTAATACTTAGGTAAATAATGAGGACTTGGAAATTTGAATCGAATGGAAAGACAGCATTAAAATAGCAATATATTTGATTAAAATGACTTGTGTTACATATTTTAAATATCAAAATAAAGTTTTTAGCTCCCTTGAGCTATGAATAGATTATTTAGACCATTAACTCCTTTCATACAGTTCTCTGAGACCCAATGAGACCTTAATATAAATCTTACTACTAACTCTCTTTTCTAGAGATATCTAAATGATTAGAAGAGTGATATGTCAAAGGTCTGCATTTTTGTTTCCAGATGATAGAATGGCATATAACTTTAAATACAGCTATCCTATATCACAATATTGAGTTCCCCATATCTTTCTTCTCTTCCATGCATCATGGATTATGTTCCATGACAGTGACCATGCTGGAGAAATACAAAATTTTAATAGATCCAAGTAATTATTTTGCTATTAGTTATTTGTATGGAGCAGGTAAGCACCAGCTGCTGTACACAACACAAAAGTGACTTTCTTAAAGTGACTTTCTTCTGAAAATGAGAACACTTTTTTGTCTGACTTTTTCTGAAAGTCAACATATTGGAACTTTTATTTTCTTGGTTACACAGGTCTCACGTTACATTCTAGCCTTCTGTTGGCTTCCACAGCTTGTTGAATTGCCATGTTACCCCAGGTTGGACAGGCTACTTCTCTGTTTTATCCTCTAAGTAATTCCTACTACAAGCCTAGGATGCTGATGTTCAGGGGTGATGAAGCAAATTACAACCAAAGGAAAAGAAATAATAAAAATTATATTTGCTGTATATTCTGAGTGTCCAGGAAAATAGGAAAAGAAAAAAAATGCTCTAAATTTTACAGGGGTTATCTCACAGAAATACCCATATTCCTTGTTTGACAGAAGACTCATGAAATTTTTGTAACTTTCCTAGGCAGAACACTTTACTTTATTATTAGCCTTGCCTTAAACACTATTCCCAGAGATCAATGTGAGTGAAAGAAACAAAGCTGTTAAAGTCCTTCCCAAAGAGTCATCTATTCCACATCATCATTATTAGCTACACAAAGACCAAGCAGAACTTTGAAATTATACTTGTTCCCTCCTTTATGTGTATATATAGTGCCAAATCAATATTTTAAGCTTTCCACTGCCATTACGTTTAAAGATTGAGGAAATTGTTAACAGTATCATGCAGAAACTGTCATTGTGAACTTCAGAAAAAACTACTCTTGCAAAAAGCTCTGAAGCACTCAGGATGAAGAATGCCCATTCCACAGGGAGAACACAGGTGAGAGAAAGCACTGGTGTGAAAGCACTGGCTTACCCATCCTCTGAAAGGCACAGACTCGACATAACTATTAGTCAATCATCTGATAAATTGATTTGGGAAAAGTACATAAGGAACATTTTCTAGCTGCTTTCTTTCTTAAATATATGCGTTTTTGTTCTTCTCTCATTTATTTATGTTAACTATGTACTCAATTTTATGTGCCATGTCTGATTAGACAGGACCACTCAAACTTTTTCTTTGTTTTAAATCGCTAAGCTAAACTCTTTTAAAAAGGAGAAAAACTTAAAAACCTTAATCAGGTGGCTTTAAAACACACAGAGCCAAAATTTTAGTTGGCAAAATGAATAGATAATATTTAAAAAATAGTTCTTACACTGTGCTTAGTCTCTCAGTCATGTCTGACTCTTTGTGACCCCATGGACTGTAGCCTGTTAGGCTCCTCTGTTCATGGGGATTCTTCACACAAGAATCTGGAGTGGGTTGCCATGCCCTCCCTCAGGGAATCTTCCCAAATCAGGGATTGAACTCAGGTCTCCTGCATTGCAGGTGAGTTATTTACCAACTGAGCCACTAGGAAAGCCCAGAATCACTGGACTGGATAGACTATTCCTTCTCCGGGAATTGAACCAGGGTCTCCTGCATTGAGGGCAGACTCTTTACCAACTGAGCTACTAGGGAAGCCCTAGTTCTTACATAGTGATGCCCAAATAGACATTTTTGTGAGTGATTCTTATACAGTGATCTGATTATGACTGTCTACCTTCTATTTACCAAGTGTATCACTCTTAATGAACAAGATGTACATTCTAAAATCTTCTAAAACTACAGGACACAAGCACATATGCCTAAAAACTGAACACGCAGGCTCAAAATTGCTCTAGAAATGTTGACTGGGCCTAGCACTAACCTAAATAATAACCCTGATTAATGTCAGTGATATACAAGAGGACAGAGGGAAAGCAAACAGAAGCTGGGAGAGGGGAAACCTTAGTTCTGGTCCTGGCTCTGACCTATCTCAGTCCTCAACCTTGGGTAAGGCACATGGTCCTATGGATTCTTTTCTTTATCTGAAAAACGAAGAAGCTAGAGCTCTATCTAGATTTCCTTTGTTTTAATATTATGTGGATGTTGGTCTTTAAACATTATATTAAGTATAAAAAATGGTTTTGGTGTTTTTTTTTGTGTGTGTGCATGCTAAGTTGCTACAGGCATGCCCAACTCATTGCAACCCAGAGGACAGTAGCCCACCAGGTTAGGATTCTCCAGGCAAGATTAACAGGGCGGGTTGCCATCTCTCCTCCAGGGGATCTTTCCTACCCAGGGGAAGAAACCATGTCTCTTATGTCTCCTACATGGCAAATGGGCTCTTTACAACTTAGCACTACTAGGAATTTTTAATCTTAAGTAAGTGTTTCAGTTCACTTCAGTCGCTCAGTCATGTCTGACTCTGTGACCCCATGAACTGCAGCACGCCAGGCCTCCCTGTCCATCACCAACTCCCGGAGTCTACCCAGACACACATCCATTGAGTCAGTGATGCCATCCAGCCATCTCATCCTCTGTCTTCCCCTTCTCCTCCTGCCACCAATCCTTCCCAGCATGAGGGTCTTTTCCAGTGAGTCAACTCTTTGTATGAGGTGGACAAAGTACTGGAGTTTCAGTTTTAACATCAGTCCTTCTAATGAACATCCAGGACTGATCTCCTTTAGGATGGACTGGTTGGATCTCTATGCAGTCTAAGGGACTCTCAAGAGTCTTTTCTAACACCACAGTTTAAAAGCATTAATTCTTTGGTGCTCAGCCTTTTTCACAGTCCCACTCATGCATCCATACATGACTACTGGAAAAATCATAGCCTTGACGAGATGGAACTTAGTTGGCAAAGTAATGTCTCTGCTTTTCAATATGCTATCTAGGTTGGCCATAACTTTCCTTCCAAGGAGTAAGCGTCTTTTAATTTCATGGCTGCAATCACCATCTGCAGTGATTTTGGAGCCCAAAAAAATGAAGTCAGCCACTGTTTCCACTGTCTCCCCATCTATTTCCCATGAAGTGATGGGGTCAGATGCCATGATCTTAGTTTTCTTAATGTTGAGGCTTAAGCCAACCTTCTCACTCTCCTCTGTCACTTTCATTAAGAGATTTTTTAGTTCCTCTTCACTTTCTGCCATAAATATGGTGTCGTCTGCATATTTGAGGTTGCTGATTGTTCTGGCAATCTTGATTCCAGCTTGTGCTTCTTCCAGCCCAGAGTTTCTCATGATGTACTCTGCATATAAGTTAAATAAGCAGGGTGACAATATACAGCCTTGACATACTCCTTTTCCTATTTGGAACCACTCTGTTGTTCCATGTCCAGTTCTAACCATTGCTTCCTGACCTGCATACAGGTTTCTCAAGAGACAGGTCAGATGGTCTGCTATTCCCATCTCTTTAAGAATTTTCCACAGTTTATTGTGATCCACACAGTCAAAGGCTTTGGCATAGTCAATCAAGCAGAAATATATATTTTTCTGGAACTCTCTTGCTTTTTCGATGATCCATATGATGTTGGCAATTTGATCTCTGATTCCTCTGCCTTTACTAAAACCAACTTGAACATCTGGAAGTTCATGGTTCCCATATTACTGAAGCCAGGCTTGGAGAATTTTGAGCATTACTTTACTACCATGTGAGATGAGTGCAATTGTGTGGTAGTTTGAGCATTCTTTGGCATTTCATTTCTTTGGGATAGGAATGAAAACTGACCTTTTCCAGTCCTGTGGCAATTGCTGAGTTTTCCAAATTTGCTGGCATATTGAGTGCACCACTTTCACAGCATCATCTTTTAGGATTTGAAACAGCTCAACTGGAATTCCATCATCTCCATTAGCTTTGTTTATAGTGATGCTATCTAAGGCCCACTTGACTTCACATTCCAGGATGTCTGGCTCTAAGTGAGTGATCACGCCATCATGATTAATTGAATCATGAAGATCTTTTTTGTATATTTCTTTGTATTCTTGACACCTCTTCTTAATATCTTCTGCTTCTGTTAGGTCCACACCATTTCTGTCCTTTATCAAGCCCATGTTTGCATGAAGTGTTCCCCTGGTTACTCTAACCTGGTTAATATTCCTCTAATTTTCTTGAAGAGATCTCTAGTCTTTCCCATTCTTCTGTTTTCCTTTATTTCTTTGCATTGATCACTAAGTAAGTCTTTCTTATCTCTCCTTGCTATTCTTTGGAACTCTGCATTCAGATGGGAATATCTTTCCTTTTCGCCTTTACTTTTCACTTCTCTTCTTTTCACAGCTATTTATAAGGTTTCCTCAGACAGCCATTTTGCTTTTTTACATTTCTTTTTCTTGGGGATGGTCTTAATCCCTGTCTCCTGTACAATATCATGAACCTCCATCCATCCTCCATCAGGCACTCTCTCTTTTATATCTAGTCCCTTAAATCTATTGCTCACTTCCACTGTATATTCATAAGGGATTTGATTTAGGTCATACCTGAATGGTCTCATGGTTTTCCCTACTTTCTTCAGTTTAAGTCTGAATTTTGCAATAAGGATTTCATGATCTGAGCCACAGTCAGCTCCCAGTCTTTTTTTTTTTTTTGCTGACTAGTATAGAGCTCGTTCATCTTTGGCTGCAAATAATATAATCAATCTGATTTCAGTGTTGACCATCTGGTGATGTCCATATGTAGAGTCTTCTCTTGTGTCATTGGAAGAGGGTGTTTGCTATGACCAGTGCATTCTCTTGGCAAAACTCTATTAGCCTTTTCCCTGCTTCATTCTGTACTCCACAGCCAAATTTGCCTGTTACTCCAGGTGTTTCCTAACTTCCTACTTTTACATTCCAGTCCCCTATAATGAAAAGACATCTTTTTCTGGTGTTAGTTCTAAAAGCTCTTGTAGATCTTCATAGAACCATTCAACTTCAGCTTCTTCAGCATTACTGGTTGGGACATAGACTTGGGTTACCATGATATTGAATGGTTTGCCATGGAAATGAACAGAGATCATTTTGTCATTTTTGAGATTGCATCCTAGTACTGCATTTCAGACTCTTTTGTTGATTATGATGGCTACTCCATTTCTTCTAAAGGGTTGCTGCCCACATTAGTAGATATAATGGTCATCTGAGTTAAATTCACCAATTCCAGTCCATCTTAGTTTGCTGATTCCTAGAATGTCAACGTTCACTCTTGCTATTCCCTGTTTGGCCACTTCCAATTTGCCTTGAATCATGGACCTAACATTCCAGATTCCTATGCAATATTGCTCTTTACAACATCAGACCTTGGTTCTCTCAGCAGTCACATCCAGAGCTGGGCATTGATTTTGCTTTGGCTCCATACCTTCATTTTTTTTTGGAATTATTTCTCCACTGATCTCCAGTAGCATATTGGGCACCTACCTACCTGGGGAGTTCATATTTTAGTTTCCTATCTTTTTGCCTTTTCATACTGTTCATGGGGTTCTCAAGGCAAGAATACTGAAGTGGCTTGCCATTCCCTTCTCCAGTGGACCACATTCTGTTAATGAAGTAGAAATAGATGTTTTTCTGGAAGTCTCTTGCCTTTCCTATGATCCAATGGATGTTGGCAATTGAATCTCTGGTTCCTCTGCCTTTTCTAAATACAGCTAGTATATCTGGAAGTTTTCAGTTCAGTTTAAGCCTAGCTTGAAGGATTTTTAGCATTACCTTGGTAGCATGTGAGATTGTCACAATTATATCATAGTTTGAACATTCTTTCACATTGCCTTTCTTTGGGATTAGAATGAAAACTGACCTTTTCCACTCCTATGGCCACTACTGAGTTTTCCAGATTTGCTGATATAATGAGTGAAGCACTTTAACATCATCACCATTTAGCATTTAAAATAGCTCAGCTGGAGTCTCATCTCCTGTAGCTTTGTTCCACTTGACTTCACATTCCAGGATATCTGGCTCTAGGGGATTGATCACACTACCATGGTTATCTAGGTCAGTAAGACCTTTTGATGTCTTCTTCTGTGTATTTTTGCCACCTCTTCTTAATATCTTCTGCTTCTGTTAGTCCATATGATTCCTGTCCTTTATTGTGCCAGTCTTCACATAAAATGTTCTTTTGGTATCTCTAAATTTGTTGAAGAGATTTCTAGTCTTTCTCATTCTATTTTTCCTCTTTCTTTTCATTGCTTACAATAAAGACTTTCTTATCTCTCCTTTCTTTTCTTTGGATCTCTGCATTCAGATTGGTCTATCTTCCCTTTTGTCCTTTGTTTTTCACTTCCTTGCTCAGCTGTTTGTAAGTCCTCCTAAGACAATCATTTTTTCCATTTCTTTTTCTTGGGGATGATTTTGATCACCACCTCTTGTAAAATGTTATGAATCTCCATCCATATTTCTTTAGGCACTCAATCAGATATAATCCCCGGAATATACTTGTCACTTCCATTGTATAATTACAAGGGATTTGATTTAGGGCTTACATAAATGGCTTAGTGGTTTTCCATTATTTCTTCAAGTTAAGTCTGAATTGTGCAAAAAGGAGCTCATGATGTGAGCAATAGTCAGCTCGCAGTCTTCCTTTTGCTGAGTGTATAAACATTTTCCATCTTCAGCTGCAAAAAATGTAATCAATCTGATGTCAGTATTGACCATCTGGTGATGTCCATGTATACAGTCTTCTCTTGTGCTGTTGGAAAAAGGTGTTTACTAGACCAGTGCATTCTCTTGGTAAACCTCTGTTACACTTTGACTTGCTTCATTTTGCACTCCAGGTCCAAGCTTTCCTGTTACTCTGGGTATATCTTGACATCCTCTTTTTGCATTCCAACCCCTTTTGATGAAATTGACATCTCTTTTTTTTTTTGGTGTTAGCTCTAGAAGGTCTTGTGGATCTTCATAGCACCATTGGACTTCTTCAACATTAGTGGTTCTTTAACTTAGTTTATGGTTTTGGTGTTTTAGTAATTTGTTTCTCAAAAGATGATTGTTACTCCTTTAATTTTTTTTTTTAAATTTCAATTTTTAATTATCTTTTTTTTTCTTCTTTTTCCTTTCTTTTGGCTACTTTCCCCCAAAGCTTTGCATTTGATATTTGATATATATTTCTAAGGTGGCTTCCCATGTGGTGCTAGTGGTGAAGAGCCCATCCTATGTAGATGTAAGAGACATGGGTTCAAGGGTTGGGACAATCCCCTAAAGGGTGCATAGAAACTTATTCCAGTATTCTTGCCTGGGTAATCCCATGGACAGAGGAGCCTGACAAACTACAGTCCCTAGGGCCACACAGTGTCATACCTAACTGAAAAGACTTAGTACATACACACGTAACATACTGACCTATGTATTCAAAGAAATCATTTTCTTTAAAAAAAAATAATAATAATGTATTTATTTTAATTGGAGGCTAATTGCTTTACAATAATGTGGTGGATTTTGCCATACATCAACATGAATCATCTATGTGTGTACATGTGTCCCACTAGCCTATGCCCCATCCTGCCATCTCCCTCCCCATGAAATCCCTCTGGGTTGTCTCAAAGCATCAGTTTTATGATTAATGCTTTTATTATATCCCAGATATTCTGACATTTAAGTTTTCATTATCATTATTTTTAAAAATATTTCAATTTTCATGTAAAAATTTCCCTCTTAATAGAATTATAAATATTATTTTTTAAATGATGTGACATACTTTTAGCTTTTTTATTAATTTTTAGTTTTACTGCTTTGTGACTAGGGAATTTTAGTTATATTATTTGTTTGAGACATTTTAATTTTCTTTAATGACATGTGGTCACTTCTGCATGACATGAAAATGATGCACATTTTTGGAGAATGTACAGAAAGTACTTATAAGCTAACTCATGCCAATAAAATCGTATAAATTAATGTATAAATTGTATATGTGTATATTTTAAAATTATGTTTCCCACTTGCTTCTTGGCCTGAGAGTCTATCAGTTTCTTCCTGAATTGATTTATTTGTTTATTTTGAAGGTAGTTTAGTGTTATTGGGCCTCCCTTGTGGCTCAGCCCAAGAAGAATTTTCCTGCAATTCAGGAGACCTGGGTTTGATCCCTGGGTTGAGAAGATCCCCTGGAGAAGAGAAAGGCTGCCCACTCCAGTATTCTGGCCTGGAGAATTGCATGGACTGAATAGTCCATGGAGTGGCAAAGAGTTGGACACGACTGAGCGATTTTCACTTCACTCGGTGTTATTGCGTTCAGATGTTTGTAACTTAAAAATTAATTGTGATTTTTTATCTTTAGCATTATAAAATGTCCTTTGTTGCCTTTTTTAGTGGTTATGGATCTGACTTTTACTTTTCTACATAAGAATTTAAAACTAATATTATTTTACTGGCATTTTGTTTGATTTGCATTGGCTGGAATATTTTTGCACATCTTTTGTATAGTTGGTCTTTCTGAATCAATTTTGTTTAGTAGTGGCATTTAGATATAAAATAGAATTGAATTTAGTTTTTATCAAAAATCCAAAAGTGAAGTAAACATCATTGTATTTATTTATATTAAATAAATAGAATTTATTTCACAAAATTTGCATCTTTTCTCTAGTGATTATATTTGTTCTAAGACTTGTTACAATACTTCACCCTCACTTGCCTTTCTATTTGGTTTGTTAACATTAGCATTAAGTAATATCCAACATTTGACTCTTCCTATACAGTAAGTAGGCTAGTATTTTCCTTCTATTTCTTTTTTCACTTTTTAGTTTAATTATATGTCTACTGTATACAAATTCATAACCTTTCCTTAATAGTCTACCAAAAATATCCCAACTTACCTGTGGGCTAGGTTCACAAATAAAATACATGCTGCTTTCTTTAAATCAGATTTTCCTTGTTATCTCTTAATTAGCTGAAGCTCATTCATATTTTACCTTAAGACAGACTCATGAGCATAGGGCTGCCTGAGATCTTGCAAGTTTAATATAGTTTGCCTAAGTCTCGGTACCTAAACTCAATTTGTGTGTGTATGTGCACTTAGTTGCTCAGTTGTGCCCAAGTCTTTGTGACTCTTTGGACTGTAGCCCACCAGGCTCCTCTGTCCATGGGATTCTTCAGGCAAGAATTCCTTCTCCAGGCAATCTTCCTGACCCAAGGATCAAACTCAAGTTTCCTGTGTCTCCTGCATTGTAGGTGGATTCTTTACCTGCTGAGCTATTGGGGAAGCCCAAACTCAAGTTGGGCTTGCTTGAGTTTACTTGCTCATCAGTAAATTTATTATCTCCCATTACTTTGTTGATAATGTTGCTCCAGTGTTTTCCTTCTTCATTTTTTTTCTCTTTTCTTAAATCATCTTTTTCTGTACTTAAAACTGTGAATACTAATTGATGTTATCTGTGTTGCATCAACACTGGGACTCTATTTACCTCACTTCTGTACCATTAACCTGACTCTGCTTATCACACAGCATCAGATTCATGCCACTGAAAATTTGTTATGGAAATCAAAATTCACAATTCAGTATTTAAACATTTCCAATACTTACATGCTCCAATGTTGATTTTTTAAAAAAATATTTAATGTTGTTTTCCATACAAATAGTTCTAATAATCTGTTTTGAAGCTACATTTACATTTGGCAATGATACTGAAAGTGTTCAATATATTCTGAGAAAACATCATAAAGCATTCAGTAAATTATCTGTAACATTTTATAGTACTTCAATGAATACCATGCTATATTAAAAAAAAAAACAACTTAAGATTTTTAGTTCCTGATATAATTTCTCATATATTACTAGGTCTAGTCAATATTATTTCATAGTTTTCATTCATGCTTACCATAGTTCACCAAATTGCATGCATCATCTTTAAACTTGCTATACAGTGTGTCCAAGGACAAACAATTTCAGCATCACTTAAGAGCTTGTTAGAAATGCAGAATTTATGGTACACTTTAGACGTACTGGATCAGAATCTGCATGTTAAAAATGTCCCTAGATGATATGTATATCCATTAAAATGGAAAAAGCATTGATGTAAAATAATGAGAAATTTATTATTTTTAGTATTATAAAATGTTCTCTTAAAGTATGAATTATTCTATTATTTAAAAGAGACATGATTTGGCATTTTAATATGGATTCTAATTTTGCATAAAAGACAGACTAACAATGGAATTCATAGTCAAATTAAGGTATCTTTTTAATTCTGGTATTTTCCGCATAGCAGAGGTTAGTATAAATGTCAACAGATTCAGCCATCATCGCTTTGATTTTTCCTAATGCTTTTAAGAAATGCACATACAAACACTCACATGCACGCATGCACTAAGTCTTTGCATTTTTTTTCCTTCTCTAAATCAGTACTGTCCAGTAGAACTTCTTGACCTGCCTTTTCCCTGAAGTGTTCATTACAGTTGCCACTAGCCACATGTGGCTATTGAAACTTGAAATTATTGAGAATGTGAGAATTCTTAATATGATTTAACTTTTGCTTAAATTTATATTTACATGAAAACTGCATTAGCAAAACTCAGAAGCATAAACTGGTAAACTATGGCCTATTTTGATTGGCCCAGGAGCTAAGAATTCTTTTTTTAATGTTTTTAAAAGATTGTAAATACACACACATGGAATTTGCAACACAACAGAGACAATATGCAGCCTGCAGCCTACAATGTTTACCCTCTGGTTTGTCACATATCAACATTTGTCCTGCTCTAACATGTTGATTTTACTTAGAACAGCATACAGAGTTGGCACATAAATTTAAAATGAGATATTTTGGAAGGTGCACCACCTTTTATAGCCTTTGCTATCAAGAGATTTGTATGAAGAATCATATGATAGCTTTCAGTTTTTCGTAGTGTATAGACACCAATTTGGGATTCCCAGGTGGCTTAGTGGTCAAGATTTTCTCTGCCAATGCTGGAGCCACAGGAAACATAGTTCTATCCCTTGTCTGGGAAGATCCCCTGGAATAGGAAATGGCAACCCACTCCAGTATTCTTGCCTAGAAAATCCCATGAACAGAGGAGCCTGGTCGGCTACAGTTCATAGGGTCACAAACAGCCCGACCTGAGTGATGCATGCAGGCATCAGTTTAACTTACCCAAGGATTATTTGCCATGCTTTAATGTTTATGACTGATAAATATTCAAGTCATCCAAAATTTAATTGAAGCCAAAGAAAGTTACTAAGATCTTCAAACTTAAAAGGAAAAATCAGAGATGTCCAAAGAAATTTTTGCTGTTTCATTAAGTATTCATACTTATAGACTGGACAGCCAAAGAAGAAAATTTATAATTCCTCAAAATTTCTTTGGAGTGCTTTCTTCTGAAATCAAAATTTTACTGAAATCTTTTAGGCTTTTTGTATATTTTGTGGTAGCTATTGTGTCTACTTAGCCATCATTTCCCCCCCATAGATTAAGAATTTTAAGAATTTACAAAAATTGTACCATATTGTTACATCTGAAAAAACTCAGAAATGTTTTCACATAAAAGCAATTATCCTTCAATAAAAAATAATTTAATTAAAAAAACAGTCAAAACTTCAAATGATCAAATTCTTTGTTATGTAGTGCCTACAGTATGAGCTATAACTAAATTGAGTAACATTTACCATTTGCTTTAAAATGAATAATTCATTACTTTTTCAATAAATATATTTATTCTTTTCTATGTATCATTCCTTAATGTGTCATAATGCTTGATAACAGTGTTTGGAGTCTAGATAAACATTCTTTCATAATATCAAGTTTTACTATGATCTTTGCCAAATGGGGAACATTTTCATTATAACTCATAAAATTTTTTGGATAATCTTCTGTACAGAGTTGTCTTACAAGAAAACAAATTATGTGTATTATATGTTGAAAAACTTATCATCTCTTATTTTCATTTTAGTTCTGTTCTTCAAAAAAAATAGTTATTGATCACTCCAAATTAGATTTTAATTTTAAGGACCTAATACTATAACTGTCTAGTTCATTTTATTCATGTTTACCCACTGACCATAATGGAGTTTGTTCATTCTCAATTACTGATTCAGAGATTTTATATATGAAGAAATTCGAACTACAAGGTTCTTTGCATAAAAAAACTAGAATGTTCCTTTTTCTATTCATTTGAGTAGAAAATGTTCCAAATTCTATTCATTTGCAAAAACTAAAATATAGCAAATACCCAAAACCTCAGCTACATTTTATAGAGTCATATGAAATGGATAATTGCTCTATAAGAGTAGCTCTTTGATGAATATTTAAAAATATGTCTGCATTTTGAGATTTTAAGGGAACCCATTTGACTTGAATGGGTTTTGACTTGAGTCAACCCATTTGACTTGAATTGACTTTTTCAGGATTTTCCCCCTGATAGTAATAGATTTCCTTGAAAGCCACTAATCACTGAAGACATGGAGGTGGGGGATAATGTAGTATCCACTTCCATCCATCAATGATGATTCATATTATATTCTGCTAAAATGAATAGCTCTGAGGTTCTTCCTCTTTTTCCCTTTTTAGTCATTTAATTCATGTTATTTAAAGGTATTTTGATGTTCTAAATTATTTTCATTTTTTGTAAAGTTTTCCACTTTTTGATTATAATAAACTTATTGCAAATGCTGCATCCTAATACACTTATCATAAATTTTATAGCATTTCTAACATCTAGGGAAAACAATAAAATAATTTGATATGTTATAATATATAACCTGTATTGGAAAGAAGCAGAAACTTTAACACAGCATATAATTTGTTACTGACCAAAATTTCAAACTAAAAATAAGCAATTTTTCTGATAAGATGAGTGGATCACTATACAGTAATTTCTGATTTAAGTTTGTGTTATACCTTTGGATTATTAATTACTCATTCAGTTCAGTTCAATTGCTCAGTTGTGTCAGACTCTTTGTGACCTCATGAACCGCAGCACACCAGGCCTCCCTGTCCATCACCAACTCCAGAAGTCCACCCAAACCCATGTCCATTGAGTCTGTGACGCCATCCAGCTATCTCACCCCTTGTCATCTGCTTCTCCTCTTGCCCCCAATCCTTCCCAGCATCAGGGTCTTCTCCAAAGAGTCAGCTCTTTGCATCAAGTGGCCAAAGTATTGGAGTTTCACCTTCAACATCAGTCCTTCCAAAGAACACCCAGGACTGATCTCCTTGCAGGCCAAGGGACTCTCAAGAGTCTACTCCAACACCACAGTTCAAAAGCATCAATTCTCCAGTGCTCAGCTTTCTTTATAGTCCAACTCTCGCATCCATATATGACTACTGGAAAAACCATAGCCTTGACTAGATGGACCTTTGTTGACTAAGTAATGTCTTTGCTTTTTACTATGCTGTCTAGGTTGGTCATAACTTTTCTTCCAAAGAGTAAGCATCTTTTAATTTCATGGCTGCAATCACCATCCGCAGTTATTTTGGAGCCCAGAAAAATAAAGTTAGCCACTGTTTCCACCGTTTCCCCATTTATTTACCATGAATTGATGAGGCTGGATGCATGATCTTACTTTTCTGAATGTAAACATACTTATATAATGATTTATATCAGAATTAAAGCACCTTCCAGACTTGAATAAGGATTCAGCAATATTTTTATGCTGCAGTAAATAAAAAACAAATAGTACAAACTGCAATAAAATGTATTAAGTAAAGCCATTGCACTAACACCAGTGAGAGATGTTTTAATTGCATGAATATGCATACATGTATACATACATACTAGATTAGATAAATAGAGAGGTAGCTCAAGAAGTTCAAATAAAAAAAAAGAGAACTACAGAAAAGTTGATGAATGTATCAGTTTCCACTGCCTCTACTTTAGAAGCACACATTTTGATAGGCTTTCTAAAATCAATATTATATTTTGATTGTCAAGCCTTTAGTTTATTAAACTTACTCTTCCTTTGTAAATCCAAATAGAATGATATATATTGATCCTTCTACCCTAACAGGGCAATTTATCCCATTTATTGAAAGTTGGTCATAATAAATATGCAAATCACCTATTTGGGATCAAACATTTATACTAAAAATATAAAAGTTTACAATGAGTAGATACCCTGAGATGTGCTAGGCTTGATCTGAGGAAGCAATGAGTCTATGTTTTTAGTTAAACAATAATTTCACCTCTAACTTACATTCTTCCTCTCTCTTAAAGCATCTGCAACAGTCACAGGGAGTGGTTTGGAAGATAAATCTCATGTCTAATCATTATGTACCATCTGTTGATTAAACCTTGACATTGCCCCACTTCTGCCTGAATAATTTATTTCAAGGATAATCTTATCTATTCAATTTTTTATTCACTTAGTTAAATCTCAGGATTTTCTTCAGTCACCATCAAAGGTATTTTTCATACTCACTTCACAAAATGCTCGAATATATAAGAACCATGCTGGCCACCACAGTTTAGTTTCAATCTCGCCTTCCCCAGGTCCATATCTTTATGTGAGCTTTGTTCTTTTTCTCCCTCTTTCCCTTTTTCCTCCTCCCCTTCCTTCCTCCTTTCTCTTTATTGTCCCTCTTTCCATATGACACGGAAAGAAGTAAATTTTGGCCAAGTATCTATGAAAAAGCAGAGGCGTTACTCTGTCAACAAAGGTCCATGTAGTCAAAGCTATGGTTTTTCTAGTGTCATGTTTGGATGTGAGAGTTGGACTATGAAGAAAGCTGAGTGCTTAAGAATTGATGTTTTTGAACTGTGGTGTTGGAAAAGACTCTTGAGAGTCCCTTGGACTGCAAGGAGATCAAACCAGTCCATCCTAAAGGAGATCAGTCCTGAATATTCATTGGAAGGACTGATGCTGAAGCTTAAACTCCAATACTTTGGCCACCTGATGCAAAGAACTGACTCATTTGAAAAGACCCTGATGCTGAGAAAGACTGAAGGCAAGAGGAGAAGTGGACAACGGAGGATGAGATGGTTAGATAGCATCACTGACTCAGTGACATGAGTTTGAGTAAAGCCTGGGAGTTGATGATGGGCAGAGAGGCCTGGCATGTTGCAGTCCATGGGATCACAAATAGTCAGACACAACTGAGCAACTGAACTGAACTGATCTATGAAAATGGAAGACCAGCTGGAAAACTTAAAATGGTGAAAAAAGTGACATGAAGTAAAAGTCTCTCAGTTGTGTCTGACTCTTTGCCAGGGTATCTTCGCAACCCAGGGATCAAACTGAGGTCTCTTGCATTAAAGTAGTCTTTACCAGTTGAGCCACAAGAGAAGCCCCAAATGGTAAAGAAACAGAGTGTGTAATACTAATCTCGGTCATGCAATTAATGACAACATAACTTTTCCATGGTGTGCTAGGGTTTCTTTTTTTTTTCATTGTACTAATAGATCCATTGATATTTCACAATACTTTGTATTTAGAACTCAGATTTTAATATCTAAATTTCATTTAGATTATCTGTATAAATGGTTATTTGAAACATGGAAATTTTTCAAGTTATTCAATTTAATATAAACACATTTAATGTTAGCCAAAATTAAAGCTAATGACAGTAATTGGACTATTTGGGGAAAAAGAAAGATACTATTCTTTATTTCATAAAGATGCCATTTGTGATTGTTCATGAATATGTGATTGCTAACACATTTTCTTTAGAAGTATACACAATTTATAAGAAAATTAGTGAAAGTGTGTACAATCACAGTTGCTTCTTTTTCAACTGTATTGAAAAATGCAAAAGTTAAAGGAAATTCTCCTGGGTCTATACATTATTCTCTTGTGGAGTTTTATTCCTGTTATTGTTATTTCTCTAATTTTCTATCATTTTATTTGTTATACAGAGTTTGAATTTGGTTTTTCTACCATGAATGGTTACAATGTGTTTTCAGTGGAAGCAGTTGACTTCCACAAACCAAATTATTAATTCCATAGGCATACTATTGGGGAACTATTACACAATCTCTGCTCATACCTCTCCACTTCCCAGTGATTCTATAAATATATAAAATGCTGATATGAAAAAAAATGCTGATATGAAAATGACATATTTTATCTATAGCTATAATGTTACTCTATGCATTCCTTGAAAAGATCAACAATAGTCTCTTTGACTACAGTTTATTAAAAATACTACCTGAATAAGAAAAAATGCTACCTGATGATCTTTCTTTCTAAAAATAAATAAATAAATAAAGGGAGACCTTAAAAGAGTGACTGATGACACTTCGCTATTTGGACAATTGGCATTCTTAGCCCTTTCAACTAAACAAAAGCTTCAATATTTTTTCATAAACATTTTTTACTTTATTTATTCTATTACTGAGTCCAGTTGAGTTGTTTCCAGATTTTGTCTATTCTGAATAATACTACTGTAATCATTCTTAAAAAGTCTTTTGAGGGAACACATATTGAAATCATCTTTGCCTTCTATTGGAGTGGACCTTAAAACAAATAAGGGGTAGGATACTCATTGCTGTGTTGTACCTGGGGATACAGAGACTGAATCATGTGGCTGGTGAATATCCTCTTGATGTGCTGCTTGAATATATAGAGATACCAAAGTTGATTAGGATCACACAGTATTATCTTGGTTGTCCTTTAAGTGCCTCACCTTTTCATTTATCCTCAATATATTTAAGATATTCTATCAATTTCCATCTATTGTTATGAAACAACTGTATCAAACTGCAGTCAGATATTCTAGTCTTATCTTTTAGTTTGTGATCTGTCTTTGGGGCTATAGCTCAGTGTCTTAGTTATTCAGCAGCACATAAATGACATAAACAACATTCTTATGTCTTACACTGGAAGAGATCATTTTGAAATTTTTATTACAAAATAAAAATCCAATTGACTCTTCTTAATATACTAAAGTATTTACACATATTGGGACTGTTTGGAAAGTGATATAAATTCTTTCACATGATCTGAATATTGGTACAGATGACATTCAGAACATTCCCTTTTATAAAGACCTACAATTATACAAGCGAAATCTTTCCATTATGCAGTCTCATTTCCTTAAAGTTGTTTTATTTTCCCTTTTTTAAGTTCAGCCTTTAATTCTATTTATTTCAATTTTTTTTTCAGGAAATATAACCAAGACGAATTCTGAGAGAATATCCTCATTTATCCCGCTGTGATTAAACAAGACTACTGTATTTTGTGAGTTCATCTATTTTTATCTTAGTCAAGAAAAATTTCTGCTTCAGATAACCAGGTATAATTTTTCTTTTTTCACTTAGAATTAGATTTGAATTTTGATTTAATAGAAGATTTAACTGATTTTATTTCTTTTTTTAAATTATTTTCTAATTTTTATTCTTTTATTTTATATTATTTTAGCTAAATTTCATTGTTTCAATGAATAGTGAAAAGCATTTCCTTGTCTGATGAACTCTGCTTAGCTGTATCTATTAATCAATATTTTGATGACTTGTGATAAGAATTTTATCAGTTGGTGAGTTAACTTAAAAGGACAGTACTCTCAGCAATGGTGATTTGGCCAGAGCAGATATATTGGTAATTACAATGTTCTGTATTTCACTGAACAAATATTTTCAGTTTGATTTGTAACAACTATTTCTTGAAGCCTGATGAAGGTAACGGAAGACCAACCATCTTTGGTTGTTGCTAAATTTGGATTTTACATTCAAGGATTATTAACTATGATGTACGCTTTGTCTAACACTCATGTATTTTCCATAAAACACAACAAACAAAAACTACTATGTCGAGTCACAAGTGACATTAAATTGAATGTTTCCTGAAGCTTCAAATTTACAACTTTTCTGATTATCTCATGATTGAAAAATTTGCCATTTCAGTTTCTAAAATGCAATATAAAGCAAATAGATTTCTCCCTCTTTTACAAACTGCCATCTAATATTGATACAAAATAGCACCTTGCCTCGTTACTTTTCTCACTGACCCAGGAAACTGAGAGAATTTACTACACCTCATGTAATCTGGTATTTGCAGCTTCTAATTTTCTTGACTATGTTATGTTTTATTTTAATTGCTTTTTATTCAGGTATACATTTCCACTAAATAAGATAAAAATTATGTGATACCCCCCCACTGCAATATATGGGTGAGAGGGTCAACTGGATGAAAAGATATATCTAGAGATCTCTAATAGTGGCACAATGGCCATTCTGAGTGCATTCTGCCGAGATATTTTGTTGCCTAGTATTTTTTTTTTAATTTTCTTTACTTTATTGCGTTGTTTTTGCCATACAATGACATGAAACAGTTTACATATGCTCCCCCTCCAGAATCCCTCTCCCTCCTCCCTCCCGATTCCCTTCCCCTGGGAAATCTCGGTGCACCAGCCCCGAGCATCAGCCCTGGGCTGGCGATTGATTTCACATATGATAATTAACATGTTTCAATGCCATTCTCCCATATCATCCCACCCTTGCCCTCATCCACAGAGTCCACGAGTCTGTTCTATACATCTGTGTTCCTTTTGCTGTCTCGCATGCAGGGTTCTCGTTACCATCTTTCTAAATTCCATATATATGCATTAGTATACTGTATTGTTGTTTTTCCTTCTGGCTTACTTCACTCTGGATAATAGGCTCCAGTTCCGTCCACCTGAGTAGAACCGATTCAAATGAATTTTTTTTTTTAATGCTGAGTAATATTCCATTGTGTATATGTACCACTGCTTTCTTATCCATTCGTCAGTTGATGGGCATCTAGGTTGCTTCCATGTCCTGGCTATTGTAAACAATGCGGCGATGAACATTGGGGTACACGTGTCTCTTTCAATTCTGCTTTCCTCGGTGTGCATGCCCAGCAGTGGGATTGCTGGGTCATATGGCAGGTCTATTTGCAATTTTTTAAGGAATCTCCACACTGTTTTCCATAGTGGCTGTACTAGTTTGCATTCCCACCAACAGTGTAAGAGGGTTCCCTTTTCTCCACATCCTCTCCAGCATTTATTGCTTGTAGATTCTTGGATTGCAGCCATTCTGACTGGTGTAAAGTGGTACCTCATTGTGGTTTTGATTTGCATTTCTCTGATAATGAGTGATGTTGAGCATCTTTTCATGTGTTTGTTAGCCATTTTTATGTCTTCTTTGAAGAAATGTCTGTTAAGTTCTTTGGCCCACTTTTTGATTGGGTCATTTATTTTTCTAGAATGGAGCTGCAGGAGTTGCTTGTATATTTTTGAGATTAATTGTTTGTCCGTTGCTTCATTGGCTATTATTTTCTCCCATTCTGAAGGCTGTCTTTTCACCTTGCTTATAGTTTCCTTTGTTGTGCAGAAGCTTTTAATTTTAATTAGGTCTCATTTGTTTATTCATGCTTTTATTTCCGATATTCTGGAAGGTGGGTCATAGAGGATCCCGCTTTGGTTTATGTCGGAGAGTGTTTTTCCTATGTTATCCTCTAGGAGTTTTATAGTTTCTGGTCTTATGATTAGATCAATAATTAAGCCCCCCAGAGTACGTCTCTAACTGTTGCCTAGTATTTTTAGACAAGCTGAGTTAATGCTGAGTATGGCCACATGAAAAACACACTCTAGAGTCCAGAAGACTGTTCTATACATCTGCATCTCTTTTGCTGTCTCACATACAGGATTGTTGTTACCATCTTTCTAAATTCCATATATATGCATTAGTATACTGTATTTTTGTTTTTCCTTCTGGCTTACTTCACTCTGTATAATAGGCTCCAGTTTCATCCAGTGCTCAGGGCTGGTGCACCGAGATGACCCAGAGAGATGGAATCAGGAGGGAGGTGGGAGGGGGGGTTCTCAAAGGGGAACACTTGTATACCCACGGCGGATTCATGTCAATGTACGGCAAAACCAACATGATAATGTAAAGAAAAAAATAATAAACAAAAATAATAATAAATAAAAATAAATAAAAACACGCTCTAAAATTAGAATAGATTTTATAAATGTATGTAGTATTTAGGAAGGCATAAATTAGAAAGCTCTTGAAACTGGCCGAGAATCGCTTACAAAAAAACAGGAAGGAAGTTTTATAAACAAAAGTACTAACACATCTCATTACAAAAAATAAGGATTATGTAGAATATTAACAAAAAATCTTTATCTTAAATGTAAACTAATACACAGCAACTCCACTTTTTATCATGTCCTATCCATTTATGTTATTATTTTTCTCAATGGAAATCACAAAGTTTTTCCCAAAACACACTGCATTTAATAAAAGGGTAAATTTTCTATTTTTATTAAGGATTTCTCTATGCATTTCTCCCTCTTAAATTTCTTTTTTATCTTTACATAGCAATAGCTTTAGATGAGTTTCTACAATTTTATATTAATAATAAATATTTGTTCAATATTTATTATGCATCAAGTCCTTTGTATGAAAAATGGCAAAGAACAATGTTGACTATGATCTTCATCATCTTATCAGGATGAAAATATATTTTCTATTAGAGTTTCACAGAAGTTTTCTGTTCCCCAGTCACTACATCAGTCCATACAAGACTAAGAAATACAAGTTGGGAGATGTGTTGTTGCTGTTGTTGAGTTGCTAAGTCATGTCCAACTTTTTGTGACCCCATGGACAGTAGCACCCCAGTCCACTACTCCAGTTTCACTTCTCTGTCCACCACTATCTCTAGGAGTTTGCTGAAATTCATGTCCACCAAGTTAATGACACTGTTTAAGCATTTCATCCTCTGCCACCCGCTTCTTCTTTTGCCTTCAGTCTTTCTAAGCATCAAGGTCTTCTCCAATGAGTCACCTCTTCTCATCAGGTGCACAAAGCATTAAAGCTTCAGCTTCAATATTACTCCTTCAATGAATATTCAGGGTTTATTTCCTTCAGGATTGACTGGTTTGATCTCCTTGCTGTCCGAAAGGGACTCTCAAGAGTCTTCTCTAGTACTACAGTTTGAAAGCATCAATTCTTTGGCACTCACCTTTCATTAAGGTCCAACACTGACAGACATACGTGACTACTGGAAAAAATAGCTATGATTATATTGACTTTTGCTGGCAATGTGATGTCTCTGCTTTGTAATATGCTGTCTAAGTTTGTCATAGCTTTCCTCCCAAGGAACAAGCATCTTTTAATTTCATGGGTTCTGTCACTATCCACAGTGATTTTGGAGTCCAAGAAAAAAAAATCTGTTGCTGTTTCCTCTTCTATTTGCCCAGTAAGTGATGGGACTGGATGCCATGATGTTAGTTTATTGAATGTCGAGATTCAAGTCGTCTTTCTGACTCTCCCCTTTGACCTTCATCAAGAGGCTCTTTAGTTCCTCTTCACTTGCTGCGAATAGAGTGGCATCATCTTCACATCTTAGGTTGTTGTTATTTCTCCCAGCGATCTTGGTTCCAGCTTGTGATTCATCTAGCCCAGCATTTCTCATGATATACTCTGCATATAAATTAAATAGCAGGGTGACAATACACAACTTTGACATACTCCTTTCCCAATTTTGAATCAATCTGTTGTTCCATGTCTGGTTCTCACTATCGCTTCCTGACCCGCACACAGGTTTCTCAGGAGGTGGATGAGGTGGTTTGATATTCCCATTCGTTTAAGAATTTTCCAAATTTCATTGTGATCCACACAGTCGAAAGTGGTAGCATAGTCAGTGAAGCACAATTAGATGTTTTTCTAGAATCCCTTTGCTTTCCCCATGATACAATAAATGTTGGCAATTTGGTCTCTGGTTCCTCTGCCTTTTTTAAATCCAGCCTATTCTTCTGGAATTTCTTAGTTCACATACTACTGAAGCCTAACTTGAAGGATTTTGAACATAACCTTGTAGCATGTGACATAAGCACAATTGTATGGTAGTTTGAAATTATTTGACAGTGCCTTTCTTTAAGATTGGAATAAAAATTGACCTTTTCCAGTCCTGTGGCTACTGCTAAATTTTCCCAATTTGGAGCTACAGAGGAATTATTAGAATTTAGATCCATTAGAAAGAATTTAAAGATCAGGAACAAATATTTTCTTGGCTTAGTCAAACACTTCCTGATTGCTCTGAATACTTGTGGTCTATTCAGCAATGAAGAATCTGGAATGTGCAGAGAAGGTACACAGAAGAAATAAAAATCATGCTTAAATATTCTCAGTAATAGAATCATAGTATCTCTGATGAAAATTTTAAGGAAGTAGAATGGCTCCACTTGAAAAAAGAAAACATAGTGAAATAACTGAATATTATTTTTCAATATATATGAAGAAATATTGCAAAAATTCTTTATTTTGTAGTGATTAAAAAATAAAAGTACAATAAACCTATTGCATTAATAGTGAAGATTTCCATGCTGAGAGAATGTTTAAGCACTAGAACCACCACAGACATAACTTTGAAAAACACTTATTTTGGAAGACTTTTCAAACAACACAGATCCTACCTTGCATAGACTATCTGAGGGAAAAAATGCTAATCCAATATGAAATTTTCCAAACCTGGGATTATATGATCATACATTAGTTACTACTTTACATTCTGTATTAGATCATTAGCTTCAATCCACACTGGCTTTGCTTTTCTAAGATCATACAGAGGAGGAGGCTAACTGGTTTAGCAAAATATCTCCTACTCAGATATGGCCATTTGAATAAATGTCTGGCCCCTGATGGGGAATTAATATAGTTTTCTCTGAGGATGTGAAGGATGATCAAAGTGGACCCTCTGCCTTTGGAATGATAACTTCCCTGGGAGCTCTACTAATTTCATATAGCTGAAATTCACCTAAACATATATTTTAATGAATACATTATAAAAATAAGATCTATCTTTTTGCTTTTCATTATAACTCTTCCTTTAAAAGACAATTATACTTCACAAGGCAGTATCTATCAATAGAGACTTTTTTTTTTCTGGTAGTTTAGATCATGAATGTTTCTAGCTTAGAAATCACTCTATCTTCTGGCTAATACTAGTTATTCAATAGAATTTCTTTTAAAAAAAATCAGCAGAAATAAAATCATGCTAATTAAAACCACAATGAGGCACCATTTCATGCTGCTCAGAATGGCTGCTATCAAAAAGTCTACAAACAATAAATGCTGGAGAGGATGTGGAGAAAAGGGAACCCTCTTACACTGTTGGTGGGAATGCAAACTAGTACAGCCACTATGGAGAACAGTGTGGAGATTCCTTAAAAAACTGAAAATAAAATTGCATGTGATCCAGCAATACCACTGCTGGGCATACACACTGAGGAAATCAGAATTGAAAGAGACACATCTACCTCAGTGTTCATCACAGCACTGTTTACAGTAGTTAGGACATGAGAGCAACCTAGATGTCCATCAGCAGGCAAATGGATAAGAAAGCTGTGGTACATATACACAATGGAATATTACTCAGCCATTAAAAAGAATACATTTGAATTAGTTCTAATGAGGTAGATGAAACTGCAACTTATACAGAGTGAAGTAAGTAAAAAAGAAAAACACCAATACAGTATATTAACACATATATATGGAATTCAGAAAGATGATAACAATTACCCTATATGTGAGATAGCAAAAGAGACACAGAGATAAAGAATAAACTTTTGGACTCTGTAGGAGAAGGCAAGAGTGGAATGATTTGAGAGAATAGCATTGAAACATGTATATTATCATATGTGAAACAGATCACCAGTCCAGGTTAGATGAATGAGACAGGGTGCTCAGGGCTGGTGTACTGGGATGACCCAGAGGGATGGGATAGGGAGGGAGGTGGGAGGGAGGTTCAAGATGGGGAAAATATGTATACCCATGACTGATTCATGTGAATGTATGGCAAAAATCATCACAATATTGTAAAGTAATTACCTCCAATTTAAAAAATCAGCATATGTTTTTATTTCAATTTAAAAAATAATTTAAGCAAATTAATATTTGTGCTAAGAACTGTGGGAAACATAGGAAAAATTCAAAAGATGACCAATTATTTCAAATTGCTAGTCTCATTGTGGAGAAAAATCAATTATATACAAATTAAGTGTAGGAATAAAGCCAATAGAAAACTCAGGTTCTGTTATAACTCTCTGACTTCTTGAAACATTTTAAGTCTGTCCTTTGTATGCCACATACATGGTTAAAGAGATATAGAAAGGAAAAATGAATGAATGAATAAAGTGTTGCAGTTATTCAAGAGAGTCTATGTAACTAAATTTGAGAAATGAAATACAACGAAAACTAAAGGACTCACATCACATATAGTATAAAGTAAAAACAGACTTAGCTTAAGAATTTATTTAGGATGTAATGATAAATTTCAACTTTTAAAGGTCTTGGAAGGCAATTTTTATAAAATGAGTAGTGAGCAAGAAAGCTAAGAAGGTAAGATTAGTCTAAGCCAGGAAAGGTCTTAACTCCATGCTGGGCAACCTATATTTTAATCAATGGGAAGGTTAGTCACCAGAGACATTTCACTGAAATCTTCTCCTAGTCAATTTCTGAATACCTGACTAGGGGGGAAAGGGTGAGAAAAATAAAAAACAACGTTTTACTTCTAACTCTGAATAACTGGAAAAAAAGTGCTATGGGAGATGGAAACATGAAAATTAACAGATTAGGGTGAAGAGGGCAGTTTCCATGGTTGATACAGGAAGTGAAATTTTCCAGTTTTTGTAACATCCTTATCTTATTTTCCAAGAGTGTCTTAGCTCTATCCGTATTTTTATTTCAAGCTTATGCCTTTTGCTTTTAATGTTATTGCAAACTTTGATACTAAAACAAATATATCATTTTTATTCACATTTACTTTATACTGTTATTGCACCTCTAGTCTATCTAAAGTGAAATTTTAAGTGAATAAACTTAGAAGTTCTTGAAGTGGTAAAAGAATTGTTCATTCGTTTTGGAGTAGTTTTTATTCACATGAAGTCCAGAGTGGACATTCAGGAGTAATCTGAACAATTTGTTTTATAACAATGGGGACTTTGTAGAAAGAAAATGGATTTGATTCCATGTCCTGCTGGCAAAAATTCTTCTCATCTTCCTGAAAGAGTAAGACATTTGGTCACAAAGAGATAGTTATGAGGTGGAAGCCTAGTAATTTCATGCATTAATTTGCACACTCACTAACAAACATCTATTTATGATGTGGCTAGAAAGCACTTATATATTCTCTGAGGAAGACAGAATTATGCTTGTCCTGACATTTAAAAAAAATTATCTGGGTGTTTAAGCAATATTTGTAAAAATATACATAGTGTATATGAAAGAGAGTAGAACAGATGGTATAGGAAAGGATTCATGTCAATGTACGGCAAAACCAACACAATAAAGTAAAGAAAATTAAAAAAAAAAAAAGAATGAAAAGCAACTTCAGTTCAGTCCAGTCACTCAGTCGTGTCCAACTCTTTGCAAACCCATGGACTGTAGCATGCCAGGCTTCCCTGTCCATCACCAAATTCCTGGAGCTTGCTCAAACCATGTCCATCCAATCAGTGATGCCATCCAATCATCTCATCTTCTGTTGTCCCTTTCTCCTCCTGCCTTCAATCTTTCCCAGTATCAGGGTCTTTTCTAATGAGTCAGTTCTTTGCATCAGTAGCCAAACTGTTGGTGCTTCAGTTCAGCATCAGTCTTTCCAATGACTAGTCAGGGTTGATTTCCTTTAGGATTGACTGGTTTCACCTCCTTGCAGTTCAAGGGACACTCAAGAGTCTTCTTCAACACCATAATTCAAAAGATAATCTTTTTTATTCTAAATTATTTTTACTAATATGTAGGGAAATATTAAATTGATTTTTAAAGTATCATTTATGTTTTTGATGCTTTTGAAAAGAAACTATACTTCCCTAAGTAATAGTAAAAAATAATTTAGAATTAAAATATTTATTAGTGAATCTTCAAGAAGATTATGAAGAATAAGGAGATTGGTACATGTGGATTCTTATGGGGCCTCTTCAACCAGTTGTGAGAGACTGGAACTGATAACAATGATTTTAGCAAGACAAATTAATTTTTTATAATCTATTTGTCATCAGTTTTTACCAGTTTACTTTCTACTTATATCACAATATATTTTAAATCGTATTGTTGTTGTTAAGCCACCCAGTAATATCTGACTCTTTGCAACCCCATGAACTGCAGCACACCAGGCCTTCCTGTCCTTCACCATCTCCCAAGGTTTGCCCAAGTTCACATCCATTGCATCAGTGATGCCACCCAGCCCATCTCATCCTCTAATGACCTCTTCTCCTTCTCCCTCAGTCTTTAACAGCATCAGGGACCTTTCCAATAGTTGGCTGTTCTCATCAGATGATCAAAATACTGGAGCTTCCGCATCAGCATCAGTCCTTCCAGTATTCAGAGTTGGTTTCTTTTAATATTGACTGGTTCATCACCTTGCTGTCCAAGAGACTTTCAGTAGTCTTCTCCAATGCCATAGTTTGAATATTATTAAATCTTTATAATTTAAAAGTCATTTGATGACTGGAAAGAAAAATATAAACTATGATCCAAACCCAGTGATAAAAGATGAAAAATATGAGCTGAGCACAAAATTGGACTGGAGACTTTTTAAATCAATCAATCCAGTTGTTCAGTCATGTCTGACTTTTTGCGATCCCATGGACTGCAGCACACCAGGCCTCTCTGTCCATCGCCAACTCACAGAGTTTGCTCAGACTCATGTCCATTGAGTTGGTGATACCATCCAACCATCTCATCCTCTGTCGTCCTCTTCTCCTGCCTTAAATCTTTCCCAGCAGCAGGATCTTTCCAATGAGTAAGTCTTCACATCAGGTGGCTAAATTATTGGAGTTTAAGCTTCAGCATCAGTCCTTCCAATGAATATTCAGGACTGATTTCCTTTAGGATGGACTACAGGAAATTTTAGGAGACTTTTTATGCCCAAACAAAACAAGTATGTTGGGTAAATCTATGGCATTTCAGGTATAGCTTTAAGACTGTTAGCCTAAACTCATCTAAAAGAAGAAAGGATAGCAGTTCATCAAGAGAATCATCTTTCTTTCCCATGTGTCATAGGATGATTACACAATTCAATTACATAATGACATGTATTCTCAGCAACAACTTTGTAAAATATAGGAAAAGTCTTCCACAAATGATTGGTTGTTTCCTGTATAAGCCTTTGGTAGACACCTTGAACAAAACTTAAATGAAATTATACAAAGAAGAAGTGGTTATGGTAGCATTCTGATTATCTAGAAACACTGGAAAGAAGCCTGAAGAATTGTGAAGTAGTAAGTAATTGACAGCTTAGACAATTATCTTAGACAAATACCAACTATCTAAGCAAGTTTAAGGTAGGAGTTTTATGGTAAAACTTAAGTGAGGTTCTAGTGAGAGTCTGAAGGGCAGGAATTCTTCATTACTTTCTGAAAAAGCACCTCTATGCTCCAGAGGTCAGCCATATTGTAAACAAGATGTTTCACTGTGAAAATTAAAACTTGTTAATTCATTCACTTAGGCAACACATACTATTTGGTGGTATATATTGTTGGCCATCCTATTCATCACCAGAAGTTGAGGCACTCTTGTGCAGTGTGAAAATTTTTGTTTGGAAGGAATTCTAAATGGATAAAATATTGTTTAAAAGAAATCTAGAAGTTTTATATGTCTTTATCTTAAAGATCTGACAGAAGATCTTGAAGATATATTATGTACCATCAACACAGTAAAACCTGTTTACTCTCTTAAGGGCATTGACTGAAATTCCCTTGTCATGAATCTGCTATTTAACTCAGTGTCCAAGTAGAGTGATGGAAATATGTGCATTTCACCAGCTCTTTATTTCTCTCTCTCTGCTTCATACTAGAGAGTTATGACCCTTTAGTCTTTTGAAGTAAAGCTCTGAATGCCTCTAAATGAGAAAACATTGTTATGTAACATAAGTACAAGTGAGTAAGTGTATAAATCAGAAGACTAAAAGGAAAATTCATTTCTTTCCAGTTATAGATTTGCATATAGACTAGAGAAAAATACAGTAAGCATCAATTCTAAAAGTAATAAAATATTATTCATTATTCCTTCTCATCAGCTGTACCAATGGTCTTTGTTGATGAACAGAAAGACACATCTCTTCTTTGTTCACATTTACAATAAACTGCATAATTGAGCATCTGTGATACACACCACTATATATATAAAATAGACAACCAACAAGGACCTAGTGTATAGAACAGGCAACTATACTCAATATCTTGTAATAACCTATAATAGAATGTAATAACTACATAATTATATATATACACACACATGTATATAATAGAATCACTTTGCTCTACACCTGAAACTACGTTATAAATTAAATATATTTCAATATTTTTTTCAATTAACTGAAAAAAAATCAACAAAATAAAAAAATATTAAGTTATTCATTTTTTATTGCCTTTTAAAATTTCATACAATATGGACACACACATTGCTGATATTATAGCCTCAGAAACAATATTGACAAAATTTCCTTTTAAATAATTTATTTAAAAGACTTTCTTTCTAAGTTCTTTATATATGTGTTAGTATACTGTATTGTTGCTTTTCCTTCTGGCTTATGGGCTGGTGCACTGGGATGATCCAGAGGGATAGAATCGGGAGAGAGGTGGGAGAGGGGTTCTGGAAGGGGAATACATGTATACCCATGATGGATTCATGTCAGTGTTTGGCAAAATTAACACAATAATGTAAAGAAAATAAATAAATACATTTTAAAAAAGGCTTTCTTTAAGTGTGACAAACTCTAGTTTATTTCCTCAGCATAATTAATCACTGTGACTTTAAATATAAAGTCTGTCTTAACATCCACATTAATGAATTCACCTTCTATCCTGCTTTAAACTTGATGTTGAAAAGGGTTCTATATATCATTGCTTCTTAGTATGCCTCAGGTAATTGGCCCTACTGCAATAATTTATATAATACTTCTCTGAGAAATTCAGAGAAAATTTCTCAAGGAATAGAATTTGTCTAAACCTCATTTTGTTTCAGTGAAGTCATTATCAACATTGGAGATGTTTTGACAAAGAAATATATAAAATTGCAGAAATTGAAAAAGAAGTTTTTATACAAAACCAACAGACATTTAGTATTATTTCATGTAGCCACAAGTTTCCTTAACATTAATGTCATACAGTCTAACTTTCTATTATTAAATAAATGAAAATTAGCTCCTTGCAAATTTACATATAACAGAATAGTATGTAAATGTCAATCTACTGAGATATTCTGACTTTTTTAGACAGTTATTTTATCTTTGCTAACTCTCTGAGTCATCTGTGGATTAAAGATCATGTACAAATAAAACCTTTTTAATGTTGCTTAGAATCCTGGTTTCAGAATTTCTGTTATATTTTGGGGAGACTATGAATCAGAGCCTTTTCAACAATGACAAACACAGGTGTTCGACTATGTGTTGAAGGTTCTCTACACAAAGCCAACATTGGTGATATTTCAAATGCTAAGTTTGGAAATGGATGTCTTTTCTGCTGTGTAATGGTACAGAAAATTTGGGTACATTTAGAGCCCAAAGGAGGAAAAATTGACTTCAAATGATGTAGAGGTTTCTGTACTTTTCCAAGGATTAGTTTGAGTGGTTCCCCAGTGTTGTTAGTCTGAAGACAAAATGGCCATGTGTTTAAATGCATTACTCCTTATGTTCATAGTCAGATAAGAGTTAGGAAAGTACAAAATCAGCCTCAATTATTAAAAAAAAAACAGTAAAAATAATTTTGCATTGCATTCAGATCTTGATCTAAGTATGTCACTCTTATATGATTGAGCAGAGAATGTAAACATTTCCACCCTGAAATGGCTGGGAATGCATTCTTATATATTGATGCTGTTTTACTGTCACTTGTGCCATGACACAAAAACAACCATTAAATTCTTTAAAAAAACAATTCTAGAATAAGATTGAATTTTACACCAGGGGAAAAAATTGAAGTGTATAATGAACATACCTAGAAGCAGAATTAAATTATTCTCTTGAATTGAGTCATAGCACTTCAGGACTGCTCTTCAATTGTTCTTTCTCACTCTTAGAAACAAACACTTCCTGAAACTTCCTTTTTTTTTTCCTTAATAAACTTTTTTTTTTAATGTGGACCATTTTTAAAATCTTTATTGCACTTTTCACAATATTGCTTCTGTTTTCTTCTTTAGCTTTTTGGTTGTGAGGCATGCAGGATCTTAGTTCCCTGACTCAGCATTCCCTGAACCCCACAATGGAAGGTGAAGACTAAAGCACTAAATTGCCAGGGAAGTCCCTTCCTGGTACAATTTTCTGTTTGTTTTGTTTTATTTTGTTTTTCCTCTTCTTCTCTCCGCTTCAGGGTTTCTTTCCTGACATATTCTAGCCTGAAACTATTAGATGTGTGATATGTGATGAGATATGTGACTACATTGTGATTAAATTGTTTATTGTCAAGTTAACTTACATAACTTTCTCAACCTGAAAATGTCAGCCAGTACCTACTTTTGTAGTTAGACTAAATGTTAGTGAATTTAATGACCTTATAGTTCAATTCAGTTCAGTCACTCAGTCATGTCCAACTCTTTGAAACTTTATGGACTGTAGCATACCAGGCTCCTCTGTCCATCACCAACTCCCAGAGCACACTTAAAGTCAAGTCCATTGAGTTGGTGATGCCATACAACCACTTCATTCTCTGTCGTGCCCTTCTCCTCCCACCTCCAATCTTTCCCAGCATCAGGGTCTTTTCCAGTGAGCCAGTTCTTGGCATCAGGTGGCCAAAATATTGGAGATTCGGATTCAGCATCAGTCCTTCCAATGCATGTTCAGGACAGATTTCCTTTAGGATTGACTGGTTTGATCTCCTTGCAATCCAAGGGACTCTCAAGAATCTTCTCCAATACCATAGTTCAAAGACTTGCTGAAATCAAGTGAAATGGATTGGAAGTCATGTTAGTTGATATTTTTCAATGCTTTCAACTTTGGTGATATAGGTGTCATTCAGGAGAAGCTGAGGCCCATCATGATCACAGAACTAAAAAAATAGATGGTCCAGAAGAGGTTAAACAAGGATGAATAGATAAGCAGCACTATGTATGATCTGCAGAGGCAAATGATGACTCTGCTCATACTTCCCAATAAGAAACAGCATGGAGGAGAACAAGATGGTGGAGGAGTAAATGGATGTAGAGTACATCTCACTTCATGAATACATCAGGAATACATCTTCAGACACAGAAGTGCATGTAGAACACTAGCTGAGAGGAGACAGGAGTACCTGACCAGCAGAAAAGAATATAGAATCATGCAAAATTTGGTAGGATGAAGGAACTAGGGGGAAAAATAGGAGTGTTTAGTAGGACTGGACCTTCCCCCAGTGGGTGGGGAACTGAAGCAGGAGTCCAATCCCCACATCAAGGCAATTGTCTGAATCACAGGAGAAATGTTTAAGGCTGTGAATGAAACAGTTGATCTGTGGCAACGCAAATGGAATAAGAATCAGACAGTCTTTGCTGTATCCATACATTCCCCCAACAGGAAGGCTGGTCCACTGGAAGGTGCAGCAGCTGGGAGCTTGAATTTAGGGATTGTGGAGCAACTCCTGGGTGAGGGCTGCTGTTGACTGCAGAGAGACGGATTGAGGGGATGTGAAGAAGGAGATCACGGTGGGAAATGCTGGTAGAGGAAAGCCAGGCAGCCCTGGAAGTAAGGGGATATTGCTGAGTCATGTGTAGCAGGTGGAGCCATCACCATAGCCTCTCTCTCTCCACATGCCAGAATTGGCAGCTGAACAATAGAGAGCCTGGCCCATCAAATGCCTGATGCACTGAACTACAGAGTAAGACTCCTCCCCCCAGGGTGCTCCTTTAAGTGACTGATGCCCTGAACTACAAAGAAGGACCCCGCTCAGGGTGTCCCTTTAAGTGCCTGATACTTCTATCTACAGAGTAGGATCCCAGCCAGGGTGCTACTCTATGTGCCTGAAGCACCACACAACAGAGAAAGGTCCAAGGTAAGGGAACCCTCTAAGTGCCTGACTGGGCACTGGGCTATGGAGAAAGACTAGCCAAGAGGCCTCCTAATCACCAGCTACAAGAGGCTCAAAAAAAAAAAAGACTCTGATAGGGCCAAACTCCTGTAGTGGAGGCAGGTTGTATCTCTGCCCATTATGCACCTCCAGGGTCCCCACAAGCCAAGCAGCTTCACTACCTTCAAGCTCAACTCTCACTGGGGCAGAGCTGCCACAGGCAAAAAAAGTCATGTGTTTATGCATGCAAGGTCTCTTTGGTAGTGTCCAACTCTTTTCGACACTATAGACAATGGACTGCTAGGCTTCTCTATCAGGGAGGGCGGTTCTCCAGGTAAGAATACTGGAGTATATTGGCCAGTACTGGTTGTCATGCCCTTTTAGAGCACTATATTTCCTGGTTCCTTAGCTGCCAACTGCCCTGAGTACCTGGTGCTACCAGAACCTCTGCAACCCATACAGCTGCACCACCTCCACACAGGGCAGCCTCAGGAGCAAACCCCAGTGGATGATCCACATGCAGAGGTGGAAATAAAATCACAAGTGAAACCCAGGGGCAGTGTGGCTAAAGAAGAAGACCCAAAACCTTCCCACCAATTGTACAAGCTGCAGATTAAATCCACATGATCAGCTAGGCAGACTCTGTGTCTATAGAATATATAAAAGGTCACTGAGACTCCCACAAAAGGAAATGAGCTAGTTCTATAGCTGTGGACATTTTAGGAAACAACACTAGAAATAGGACCAGATTAGAATCTGAGCTGCCCCCACAGTGGGTCTAGAATCAGCACAGTGTTAGATGGCATCCTAGGGAGGTAAAGTAAACTCTAACTCCCAGTGAGGGAAAGGACTCTGACAGCAGTGACTCAAGACTCAGTCACATTTTTTATTGTTGTTATAGACCTCTGCCTCTATGTTGGGAATTTACAGCTCTGTGGAATTTCCCTTTATTAATTTATTATTTCTTTTCTCTTTTTTTAATTTAATTTTTAAACCTATTATTTTTTTCTATTATTTTACTCCCTTGTTTGCTTTTCCTACTTTTATTTTCCCCTTGCAGTTAATCTTTAACGTATATAAATCTTCTTTATCTACCTCTATTTACCTCGGCATACCTGTTCTTTCTTTCTTTTCTTTCTCTCCTTTCCTCTCAACATATTTTCCTCTCAACTCTAATCCTGGGAGGGATTGGGGGCAAGTGGAGAAGGGGATGACAGAGGGTGAGATGGTGAATGGCATCACTCACTCGATGAACATGCGTTTTGAGTGGATTCCGGGTATTGGTGATGGACAGGGCAGCCTGACGTGCTGCGATTCAAGGGGTCGCAAAGCGTCAGACAAGACTGAGTGACTGAACTGAACCGAACTGATATGGATCTTTGCCAGCAAAGTAATATCTCTGCTTTTTAATATGCTATCTAGGTTTGTCATAGCTTTTCTTCCAAGAAGAAAGCATCTTTTAATTCCATGGCTGTAGCCACCACCTGAAGTGATTTTGGGATCCAAGAAAATAAAATCTTTCACTGTTTCCATTTTTCCCCATTTGTTTGCCATCAAGTGATAAGACCAGACACCACATCTTAGTTTCCTGAATGTTGAGTTTTAAGCCAAGTTTTTCACTCTCTTCTTTCACCTCCATCAGGTGAAAGCTTTAGCTCTTCTCTTCTCTGCCATAAGGGTGGGTCATCTGCATACATGAGGTATATTGACATTTCTCTCAGCAATATTGATTCCAGCTTATGCTTCATTCAGCCCATGATTTTTCATGATGCATTCTGCATAGAAGTTAAATAAGCATGGTGACAATATATAGCTTTGATGTACCCCTTTCCTGATTTTGAACCAGTTCACTGTTCCATGTTCAGTTCTAATTACTGCTTCTCAACCTGCACACAGGTTTCTCAGGAGGCAGGTAAGGTGGTTTGCTATTCCCATCTCTTAAGAATTTTCCACAGTTGTAACCACACACCCAAAGGCTTTAGCATGGTCAATGAAGCAGAAGTTGATGTTTTTCTGGAATTCTCTTGCTTTTTCTATGATCCAACAGATGTTAGCAATCTGAACTCCTGTTCTTTCACCTTTTCTAAATCCAACTTGTACATCTGGAAGTTCTCGGTTCAGGTACTATTGAAGCCTAACTCGGAAGATTTTGAGCATTATTTTGCTGCCATGGGAATGAGTTCTATTGTGCCAGAGTTTGAACATTCTTTGACATCATCTTTCTTTGGAATAGAAAGAAAACTTACCTGTTTCAGTCCTGTGGCAAGTGGCTCAGTCAGTTTCTACTCTTTGCAACCCCATGGACTGCAGCCTACCAGGTTCCTCCCTCCAGGAGTACTGGAGTGGATTGCCATTGCCTTCTCTGAGATATGCAAATGATACAACCCTTATTGCAGAAAGTGAACAGGACTAAAGAGCCTCTTGATGAAGATGAAAAACCTCGCTTAAAACTCAACATTCAATAAAGCTAAGCTCAAGGCATCCAGTCCCATCACTTCATGGCAAATAGATGGGCAAAAAATGAAAACAGTGACAGACTTTTCTTGGGCTCCAAAATCACTGCAGTTGGTGTCTGCAGTCATGAATTTAAAAAATGCTTGCTCCTTGGAAGAAAAGCTTTGACAAACCCAGACAGCATATTAAAAAACAGAGCCTTTTCTAGTTGCTTTAGGTGTAAAGTTAGGTTATTTATTTGACTTTCTTCTTGTTTCCTGAGGTGAGCTTGTATTGCTATGAACTTTCCCCTTAGCACTGCTTTTACTGTGCCCCATAGGTTTTGGGTTGTTGTGTTTTCATTTTCATTCATTTCTATGCGTAATTGGATTTCTTTTTTGATTTTTTCTGTGATTTGTTGGTTATTCAGCAGTGTGTTGTTGAGCCTCCATATGTTGGAATTTTTGAATGGTTTTCTCCTGTAATTAATATCTAATCTTACTGCATTGTGGTCAGAAAAGATGCTTGGGATGATTTCAATATTTTTGAATTTACCAAGTCTAGATTTATGGCCCAGGATGTGGTCTACTCTGGAGAAATTCCCGTGTTCGCTTGAGAAAAAGGTGAAATTCATTGTTTTGGGGTTGAATGTCCTATAGATATCAATTAGGTCTAAATGGTCTATTGTATCATTTAAAGTTTGAGTTTTCTTGTAAATCTTCTGTTTAGTTGATCTATCCATTGGTGTGAGTGGTGTATTAAAGTCTCCCACTATTGTGTTGTTGTTAATTTCCCCTTTCATACTTGTTAGCATTTGCCTTACATATTGTGGTGCTCCTATGCTGGGTGCATATATATTTATAATTGTTATTTCTTCTTCTTGGATTGATCCTTTGATCATTATGTAATGTCCATCTTTATCTTTTTTCACAGCCTTTATTTTAAAGTTTACTTTATCTGATATGAGTATTGCCACTCCCGCTTTTTTTGGTCTTTATTTGCATGGAATATCTTTTTCCAGCCTTTAACTTTCAGTCTATATGTGTCCCTAGGTTTGAGGTGGGTCTCTTGTAGACAACATATATAGGGGTCTTGTTTCTGTATCCAATCGGCCAATCTTTGTCTTTCTGTTGGGGCATTCAACCCGTTTACATTTAAGGTAATTATTGATAAGTATTATCCCGTTGCATGAATATACAATGGAGAAAAGACAATCTCTTTAACAGGTGGTGCTGGGAAAACTGGACAGCCACTTGTAAAAGAATGAAACTAGAACACTTTCTAACACCATACACAAAGATAAACTCACAAAGGATTAAAGATCTAAGCATAAGACCAGAAACTATAAAACTCCTAGAGGATAACATAGGCAAAACACTCTCTGACATAAATCAAAGTGGGATCCTCTATGACCCACCTCCCAGAATATGGGAAATAAAAGCACGAATAAACAAATGGGACCTAATTAAAATTAAAATCTTCTGCACAACGAAGGAAACTATAAGCAAGGTGAAAAGACAGCCTTCAGAATGGGAGAAAAGAATAGCCAATGAAGCAATGGACAAACAATTAATCTCAAAAATATACAAGCAACTCCTGCAGCTCCATTCTAGAAAAATAAACGACCCAATCAAAAAGTGGGCCAAAGAACTTAACAGACATTTCTTCAAAGAAGACATAAAAATGGCTAACAAACACATGAAAAGATGCTCAACATCACTCATTATCAGAGAAATGCAAATCAAAATCACAATGAGGTACCACCTTACACCAGTCAGAATGGCTACAATCCAAAAATCTATAAGCAATAAATGCTGGAGAGGATGTGGAGAAAAGGGAAGCCTCTTACACTGTTGGTGGGAATGCAAACTAGTACAGCCACTATGGAAAACAGTGTGGAGGTTCCTTAAAAAATTGCAAACAGACCTGCCATATGACCCAGCAATCCCACTGCTGGGCATACACACTGAGGAAAGCAGAATTGAAAGAGCCACGTGTACCCCAATATTCATCGCTGCATTCTTTACAATAGCCAGGACATGGAAGCAACCTAGATGCCCATCAACTGACGAATGGATAAGAAAGCAGTGGTACATATACACAATGGAATATTACTCAGCATTAAAAAATGAATCAGTTCTACTCAGGTGGATGGAACTGGAGCCTATTATCCAGAGTGAAGTAAGCCAGAAGGAAAAACAACAATACAGTATACTAATGCATATATATGGAATTTAGAAAGGTGGTAACGAGAACCCTGCATGAGAGACAGCAAAAGGAATGCAGATGTATAGATCAGACTCGTGGACTCTGTGGAAGACGGCAAGGGTGGGAGGATATGGGAGAATGGCATTGATACATGTTAATTACCATATGTGAACTCAATCGCCAGCCCAGGATTGATGCTCAGGGCTGGTGCACCGAGATGTCCCAGGGGGAGGGAATCGGGAGGGGG